>CM037881.1:68392213-68716042 GCA_021292165.1 Shinisaurus crocodilurus | reverse complement strand
CGATCACGCCTCTTTATTCTCTGTGCTCTTTGTTCACCTATGCGAGCCTATAGCATATGTCTATCTGGGGTTTGGGGAAAAGGGGCAAGTCTCATGTGTATACTGATTGATCCCTCGCAATCCAGACACCTACAGCATTGTTCCCTGAGTAGTCCATTGCCAGATGTGGTTTTTTTGGGGTGGGTGGGTATATAATCCTGCATAAACATGGCCTCACACACACATGCAACTTGTTCTTGGTTCTCCTGACAGCTCAGAGGATGTCTGCTGCTGCTGCAGGATTAAATTAGCAAAAAGCTACTTGGTGCTTTTTCTCCTTCCCCCTCTGCCCCAATTTCCCCTTGCCTGCAGCAAGCTTGAAAATGTTATGTATCTCATTTGTACAGCTCACCTCAGTCTGCCTGGCTGAAAAAGCAAGAAATGGTTCTGAAAACAAACTAATTATATTTTATCATCTCCTCTTTTCTCCCCCCCCGCCCCCAATCATATTTTTGGATAAAAGAAAACATCAGCTGTCTGAGATTTACACACTAGATTGAGCATAAGCTTACACACACACACACACACACACACACACACTTTATTTTTGCAGTGAGCAGATGATAAGTATTGCTATCAACCCTCAATCTCTTTTGCCTCACGCTTCCCAGCCTGGCATCTTATGTGTTGTTATTAGACCATGTTTATTCCCATTAACATTTAAAGGCCTATTATATGGTTACTGTCACAATCCTGAACATGGATTCAACAGCCAGTTCTTGTCTCCCCTGATAATGGGATCTCGTATTTTTTTTACTACTGTAATTTGTTGGTGTGTTTCCCCACCACCATCCCCCCGCCTTCTCCCATCAGCCACACATGCCAAGTTCTAGCTAAATGGTTTTCTGCCACAGGCAGTTTTCAATTCAAACCATCCCCTAAAGGGAGCCATTTTGTACCTCAGTGATTCAGGATAATTGGAATGGCCATAGATTTCGACCACGTCCTAAATACTGATCCTGCTACAGATGTGCATAGCTGAAGTGGAGCAGGGAATGGTTTCCAGTGCACCAGTCGGAGCGTCCAAAATGAAGCCAGTTTGCCTTGCTATGCAGCAAGCATCAAGTCATCATGTAATAATTTTGCCTCGTCTGTTTCACAGGGGCGAGCGAGCACTTATTATCATATCAGAAGAGTTGTTCCTACTGAAGCCTTCCATCTGACATGGCAAAATTAGCAAGGGAAAAACCTCTCCAGATGATGTGGCTGTTTTATCAAGCCATGTGCAACCGTTGCAATCCCATTGTTACTATTCTCTATAATAGGCTGCCTGTCAGTTTGGTGTATTTTGGAGTGAGTGTAAAGCCATCCTTTTTTTGCCCAGGATAGGAAAACTGACCTGGTCTGTTATGTGGGGGCTGGGGAGAAGTGACCACACTTCCTTACTCTACACCAGGGCTCTCCAGCCTTGGGCCCCCAGATGTTTTTGGCCTGCAACTCCCAGCACGCCCCAGCCAGCTACGCTGGCTGGGGCATGCTGGGAGTTGCAGGCCAAAAACATCTGGGGGCCCAAGGCTGGAGAACACTGCTCTACACCGTTCCAGTTGCTGATGGGGCAAGTGTGCATGATACCGGAAAGGGTCATTCTCTCCTCACACGCAGACTCTACCTCTGACTCGTATCGACAAGGGGACGGCGACTCTGAATATGCCTACAGTGGTGTAGTAGTGGTAAATTTTGAAGTGCAGGCCCTCATCCTGACAGTCCCTGTAGCCACGCCTCCAAGGAGAGTCCAAAAAATCCAGGCAGGTGTGTGGGACCCATAGCAACAAAGCAGTTCTACTAGCTGCTTTCATCGCGACCAGGAGCATGTCTTTTGCACAGCGAATGGGCCTTAATTGCCCCTACGAGACCAAGCCACCACCACCCCACACCCCCAAATACTTTGCTTTACGACAGGTAACAAGATATTGTTGCTAGGGAAATTCCTTTCCCTCCCCAGCTACCGTGAGGATTGCAGCTAAGCTCAGAAGGAACGGGGGAAGTCTGAGGGTGGCGGCAGGTGTGGTCAGAATCCCTGCTAATAAAAAAGTGTTGGTGCTGCGTCCCTGTGAGTCCTGGCCCCACTGCACCATGGCATGCCGATATGCATGAAAGTCTATATACCTAGGCCAAAACTGACTGATTTTTTTTGGGGGGGGTGGCTATGTGTGTAGACTACAATCAGATAGGTTTGTCCTGATGGGGCTGGCCATGGCTGGTGCACCAACAGCATACACGGGGCTCAATTGCACCTTTCAAGTATCATCCAAATCAGATTGATATTGGATATTGGGCAGTGCTGTGCCTGTGCCAAAAAGAACACTTCCATTTTTTCCCCTTACCATTTTTTCCCTACCATTCTCATTCAATTTGATAGAAAAGAACTTGCTTTTGAAAAGAAATTCAAGGGAGAAGTACATTTCAGTGAAATTCTCCTGGGCTGGGTTCAGGGTTCTTGTGCTTACCTTACTCATGAGGTGGCTGAGAGGAGGGTGTGTGAGTGTCCTGTCTTTCATTGTACAGTCATTTCTCCAAGTACTCTCCGCCATTTATTTATTTTTTTGGTGGTGGCCTCCTTTCCCCCCATCCCCACCAAATATCCTGGAATGATGCTAGTTATGGGGCATTGTGGAGGAGGAGGGAGAAAAACCCCCAAGTGCCAATAGAGATCTTTGTGTATTTTTATTTGTGCCCGACGCGTTTTGGCCTAAGCCGTTTTCAAGGGCACATATTTTCTAATATTGTTCAAGACAAACAGCTTCATCAATCTCCTGTGGAGGAGGCAAAATGGGGGCCAGGCTGCCAACACGGTTGCTGCTGTCGCCGCTTGTTGTGGCAGGCAGCACAGGAAAACAAAAACCCTTGCGGGGGATGTGGGAATGAAGAAGCTGTGCTACAGTCACTGCTAGTGGTGATCCCCATCTCTGAGAAACTGCTGGAGACTTTCTCCTCCCCTGGAGAAATTCATGAAATGGTTTCCCCAGTTTCTCTGTCCCTAGAGCACACCTCTAGGACCGGGTCCCTGGTGGTGCTTCTCCCCCCTACTCCTTCACCTCTCCTTTTCTTATCCCAACTGTGAGGACTGGAAAAGTTAACTGAGATTATCTGTACCGACCTCTGAAATTCTGAGATACTCCACACCATATTCTGAGTCTCCATGGCAGCACATGTGCGGATACATGAAATGGGCACAGCCTTATGGTATAATACCCCTGGGCTTCTTTGACTACATGAACACTGAAGACTGTAATAAGATCATCTCTAAGTTATGCTGTAACTTTTCACTCTGTCGCCAGAAGCAGGTCTGGCCCTGCCATGCCGCAGGGTGAAGCTACCTGCTTCAGGCGGCATCATGGGGAGGGTGGCGGGTGTAGATGAAAGGAAGAATTGGTGTCTGAATGGTGCAGCAAGACTTTTAAAGTGTTGGCTGGCCCTAGCAGTGGGGAGCACCATTTGGGCTCTGCTTTACGCAGCAAAATATCTTGGGCCAGCATTGATCAGAAGTGATATGTTTTTCTGGTAAATTATAGTTTCTCCCTGTCCATCCTGTCTTAAAAGATACAGTCTCTCCTAGGAAAGATCATATTCTTTCTAACAGGATGCTGAGGCCTACTCTGTCCCAGTTTCCAGCTAGCAGGTCATGGCAATACTTCGTACTTGGCGCTCTTCTGTACCCCTAAGTGAAATATACTTCTAGGTCAGCAGTTGCTGAGCAACCATTTCCCGAATAATCTCATTGAAAATATAGTCCTCTTCTGATGTTACCTTACTGGCTTGGGAGCGTCTGCAATGTGTGTCCTTTCTGCACTGTTCCGTTAATGTTGGAAGCCTCAGGTCATGTGGGAAGAGTACCAGAAGTGCCCAGCTCCCAGGAGGGATGATACCGGCATGGGAATCACCCACTAAGCAGGCTCCCGCCATGCAAGCAACCCAGAAGCTTCTGTCCTTACCGGCATGGCGTGAGAAGGACTCACATTGCAGCAGCTCCCACGCAGCTAACATAATGTTGGAAATCACCCTCAGGGACAACTAGACCCGATCTTAATACATCTTTGCATTTAACGTGCACGCTTCTAAAACTGCAAGTAGCAGCCACTTGAGGGAGGCAGCAGTTCACTATCGGGATCTCAGCAGGTGGGGAGGGGGGGGCTTAACTCTTCCCTCCTCTGCTGCGATCTTTTTTTTTTTTATTCCAACTTTTATTTTTTATTCATAATAAAACAAACAAACAAACACAAACACAATAATGGACTTCCAATCTTCTCCACAGCTTAATCAACCACAGTTAATCTTAAAATCTTTTCTGTTAACAAAAAATCACTTCCAGTTATGGCAAAAAAGAACCCTAAAAGGAACAAACACCAGAGGTCTCCACTCTCCCCCAATAAACATCAACTATTTAATCTATTAAATTCAACATTTATGGATACTCCAAAAAAGAAAACCTATAGTTTCATTAAATATTGTTTTCAATTCCAAAATACAGTATATTAAGAATCCCAAAAGTAAAAAGTAACTATAAACTAATTAGCAAATGACCACATACCAAAAGCATTTTGTATTTCCACCGCTCCCGCACTCTCTAGTACCTAACCATCGAATCAACACATTTGTATTATTACAATTACTCATTATTCCTTTCTATCTAAACAGAAATTCCTTCACTTTTAATCTCCACGATATATTTTTTTAAAGGAAAGAAAAGAAAGATAAGTCTAAAAAATTAAGAAATAAGTGACGTCTGACAAAACAGCAGAAGCACATAAGCCATCATGCTACTTATAGAACAAAAAAAACAAAAGACCTTCCCCTTTAATACTTCAAAGCCTCCACAAAACAACACCCCCAACAACAACAACAAATTATTATTATTATTTTTTAAATAAATGTTTCCAAACAAACCAAATATAATTATACCTTACTTATAATAATTTCTCTTACATCACCATTAATATTTAAAATTCAAATAAGTCATATAAGCAATCCCTTTACCTTTGCCATTAATATTTAAAATCAAAAAATTATTTATATTCCAACTAGACATATAGTTCAGTATACATCAACCCTTTATCTTTTGCCAATAAAAGACCGTGAAGATAGTCCCTTTCATTGCTTTCCTCTGTCAAAGGGATATTCATTAAGTTCCAGGTTTTGAACCAAGAATGAAATCAGCTTGTTCTGTTGTTTTGTGGTCTCCTGCATACCGATCTCCGGCTCCGCCATCTTAGATTTTAAAAAGTGCGTCACATCTTCCTGAACTGTCTTCTCATGCCACTTCGACCCAATTAAAACTTCAAAGTCTCTGTGAATTTCTGGTAAGTTTCCCAAGTCCTTATTTACTTCTTCTGTCTTCTCCTCTGCCGGTCCTGTAAAGAAATCCGTCTTACGTTGTTCTTCTGATTGATCCACTTTCAGATTTACGTTCCAAGCCTGGATCCTTACTTCCAATCTGTTTAGAATTTCTCTCTCCATTTCGTTCCACAGGTTTAAAAATGCTGCAACTGCAAACATCTTGCCTTACGTATAGATATTTCCAAGACGCTTCCAAACATATAAGATTTATAGACCTCCTTTCAGGTTTCCTCTCTTATCTTTTTCCCAGATAAACATAGTCTACTTACAGTTAATTATAAATCCCACTCTGCTGCCGAAAGATTCCAATTAGCCACTCCAGATGTACTCCTTTATTTTGGAAGCGAACATGCAAACTTCTGATGATCGGTAAAACCGGTCTCTGGAAAACAGCGCCGTTTTCCCCCACCTCAGATCACCACCGCATTTATCCGTCATACGACACACAAAAAGCGATTTATGACCCTATGAGATAATTTGGGGGTAACCTCAGATCTTCGCTTCTCTAATGAGAAGTAGATCCCCCAGCCTGAGACATTCTCTGGCCAGGAAACGCTGTGCCAGCTCCCCACAGAATTTCTGTGCGGCTTTCAAAGCTCCATGTTCACCCAGAAGCCTCCTCTGCTGCGATCTTGACAAAAAGTGCTCCTTTGAAGCTGCTGTTTGCATTGGGAGAAAATCCCCCCCCCCCATTGATGACTTTAAGGATTTCTCTTATTTTATCATCTAATGCTAATGCTACATGATTTTTGGGGGGGTGATTAGTTATGCTCTCTGCTGTCAAGAGGAGGGTTTAATAAAGGGGCACAAATTAAAATAATAAATAAAAGTTTTCTTCTGAAGGGCCAACAAACACCTACAAATAGTCACGTGAATGTAACCATGTGTGCGCCGTGCGCCTGCATTGACACATCTCTAGATTGCAATTTACCAGCTCTTTATTTGATGCAATTTAAAAATATCCCCCCCCCCAAGGTGTTAAGCTGAGCACTCATGATGACTAAGAGGTGTTTCCTTCTCCCTGAGTCAAACAGCCTCCATTTGTCTGAGCTGTTCTGTTCATAAAAAGAAGAAAGTGTCCCATGAGGTGCAGTCATTGTTGGGGCAAAGAGAATCCCGTGGATGGAGCACAGCAGAAGAGCTGCTTAGGTGGCTGAGGGGGCAGAGAAGCAGGGCCACAGCAGCAGCCCTGCTTCATCAGGCTTTGCCTCTCCCCCAACGGTTACCCAGCAGGCATTCCATTAGGCTGTTGAAGAGGCAGAGAAAGGAAGCTGGACCACTTCATTGGCTCAGCGGAGAGACCTTTTTGGCTTCTCTCTTTGAACTGTTTCCATTCCAGATGGTCACGTGATGCATCCAGCCCAACAATCTCCTGCTGCATTACAGCAGTTGCAGCTGGTGGTCTTTAAGAATGAGTGCCCGAGTTTTCTTCTTTTCCTTTGCTCTCCCCATTCCTTTTTCTTTTTGTGTCATGTCTTTTTAGATTGTGAGCCTGAGGACAGGGAGTGTCTTGTTTTTATTGATCTGTAAGCCACTCAGGGAACCTTTCTAGCTGAAGAACCAGATAGAAACAAACAAAGGAAACAAGCAAACTGTAATTCTCTCAAACACTGCTGATCAGAGCAACGATTAGGGGACCTAGAGATGGGCAAACTGTCCATAATATGAACTATCAGTGATCTGGAATAGCTGGATTCATTTCTTGGAGATATGAAAACTTCAGATGCCAGATTAAGTCTGGATCATGCTTCTGGGCTGTATTGGACCCCACTAGATCCATCTCAGGATCTGGTCTTAAAGACGTGTGGTGAAGTCTAGCCCTAATCCAGACACATTTTGGTTCAGAAACGGACTCCAGAGAGTCTGAAATCTGAGCAAAAATGGGTCCTTTCTCGTTGGACCCCCAGATTCTGGCAATCAATCCATCAAACTTTAATGGAGACCCACCCGGAATTGGAAGAAATGCTGGATCGTGCAGAGACATACTGCAGCCACAAGTTTCCCCAGGGAGTAGCACATGAACATTTGGCTTCTGCCTGCTGTCTTCTTGTATTACCTTTCAAACCCAAACTGTATTCTATAACACACAGCCTCCGAAGCCCAGAGATCTGTGATTCTCCGCATCCATCACGTATGCCACCACCGCCACCGGTTTCATCTTAAAGAGAGCAAAAAGAGGTCCTGCACCAGCCAGTACCCTTTCCAGTCCCCTTCTTAAGTGTCCTGTTTACTCCCTATGGCCCAGCCAATTTAAATAGCAAACACCCTACAGCAGGGCTCTCCAACCTTGGGTCCCCAGATGTTGCTGGACTACAGCTCCCAGCATACCCAACCAGCATGGCTAATGGCAAAGGGATTCTGGGAGCTGTAGTCCAGCAACCTCTGGGGACTCAAGGTTGGAGAGCCCTGCCCTACATAAACAGCTCCATGAATAGCAGCTCCACCCATCTTGTATTTCCCCCTTGAAACTTTTAATTGCCTTGTTTTAAGACTCCCTGAAGTTTCCAAAGTAACCTATACTATCTTGAACCAAGGGGATGTGTCACCTCCAGCTCCCTGGAGCTTCGTGGGAGGAAGGAGTTGAATAACAATGTAAGGGAAAGATAATCGGCACTCATCCAGACCAAACTGGCAGCCATTGCTAAACACAGGTTCAGATTTCTCCACTAAGGTTAGAGGGGTCGTGTCTTCCCACATATAGATGTGGCATAATGAGCACACATGGGCACTCTTCACAACGTAGGGACATTGGAAGCTGCCTTATACTGTCAGAGCCTTGCACTGTCTAGCCCAGCATTGTTGACTGACAGGCAGAGGCTCTCCAGGGTTTCAGGCAGGAATTTTTCCAGTCCTACCTGGGATGGCAGAAATTGAACCTGGGACCTTCTGCATGCAAAGGAGGTGCTCTACCACTGAGCCATGGCCTTTCCCCAACAGCGTATGCACAGTCTGTCTACCCACGACTTTTCTACCCAGAAGTCATAACCATGTAGAAAACTATCACATGTGAAGCAGTCCACAGTCTTGATTTCAGAACATGACAAATAGTCCTGGTTTTTTTTGCAGGAGAATCTGCATAGGAAGATGGGTTGGGGAGGCACCTCTGCCCTTTTCTAAAGGTGGAGCAACTCAGTTTCCTTGCTGGGTAATGCCCCATGGCCATGATCTGCACCCGTCCTTCTGATTGCAATGAAACTGCTCCAGAAAAACCATTTGCAAATACACAGATATATTAAAAGCCATAGAAGCTTTAGATGTAATTTGATTTCTGGAAATGGGGGACGCCCACAGGGATAGCAAGGAAAAGCCCTTTGATTAATGGGCATGTCACATGATTGCCTTGACATTTTTGGACTCTAGCATCAGTAAAATTTACTCGCCAAAGCCTAGGGATAACAACTGCTACTTTAAACGCATCTCCCAGATGGACTCTCCTATAAAGCGTTTATGAGCCAAATGTATGATTTACTGGTGCATCTTTATCTCCACTGATTATTTTACCAATGCCGTTTATTATTTAGCTGTAAATTTAAAGTGGATGGCTCTGTGATTTTCAACAACAAAAATTAATATCTCAGTGCTCCATCTGCTGTATCTACTTATAATTTACAACAGGGGAAGTGCCCAGATACGGCTTCTGGGCAATAAGTTAGGCTCTTTCTCCTTATCTTGTAATTACTGGCACATGGAAGGAAGTACAAAATGGACTCTGGAAGTCAATGAAAAGCCAATGAAAAGTAAAAGTCCAGGTTTTGCACCTTAATGATGATGCTTTCCATCTTTAAATTTGTGAAGAAAAGAGCCTCTGGGGGTTCCTACACACACACTCACACACACGTGCACACCTCCTCATGTGTGAACCGGCTGGAGGCTGGGGGTGTGGGGTGTGCATAGTTCCTCTGGATGGCATCCCAAGGTCTACCAGGCTTTTGAGATGCAAAATGCAAATGTCATGAGTCATGAATCACCCCTCCTCCCTGCCTGGCCAGGTGAAGTTCATCCTGATTGGCTAGAGGCAGCAGAGCTACAGAAAGGAGGAGGGGAGGGGAAAGGGTATATTGTCAAGGTGTGGCTTTTGTCTTTTGTCTTGGGTCTTCACGTCATTGCTGTGGGTCATGGCAGCAAGCTACAGGAGGTCCAAGCCTTCGGGCTGACCTCAGGATCCGGCCCCAGGTAGCTCCTGGTGAAATTAGCTGAATGAGGGCTGTGGCAAAGGCAAGCCCAAGAGGAGGGCTACTCATCTCGGACCTTAGGGTAGGTGTGGTAGTCTCCTCAGGTGGCAGGGCTGTGCTGAAACCAACCCTGAAGGGAACCGGCCCCCAGGTAACTAGTGTGTGCCTGGGAGATATAAGGAATCAGGTTTTGTTATTTTGCAGCTCTACTGTCTGTGTACCAAAGCGTCTCTCTATTTTTGTGTCCTTACCTCATTGCCCACCTTTTGTTGTAAAATGCTACCTGAATAAACCTTCTTGGTTTTTACCCCACATGGTGTTTGTGGATTGCTCTGTTGGTTCAGCTCTAAATCCAGGTTATAGTCAAGGGCAAGTCCCTGAACAGAGATTCAAGTAGGATTGCAAAGAGCTGAGGCTGGCAGGCTGGCACCTTGAGATCTCTGGGGGTCTTGGGCCTTTGTGAAGGAAGGGTGGGAGCCAGCCCCCCTTCCTTCACATGCTGGCAAGCGCTGGGTTTCGAAACTGAACCACAGAGTGGGTGCATGTGGGCAAATAGGGAAGATTGGAGAGACTTTGGTACATTGAGTAGAGGTTTGTTGCTTTTTAGAGATTGAAGTGTGAGATTGAGCCTCAGGGAAAACGTTCAGATAGCTTGGAAGGGGCTACCCCAGTCTGTGGAAGCCTAGCTGCCAGCGGGAGCGTTGAGGGCAAGAAATCTCAACTGTGGAGTGAGTAAGCAGAGAAATCAAGCTGCAAAAAGTTCCAGAACAGCCTGTGTGCCCCAGCGAGTAAGCAGAGGGCAGCTGTGTGATCCCAAAGAACTGGATCTGGAGGAGCCCGGGGCAAAGAGAAGAAGTAGGCTGTGCATGTGCGTGTTCCCAGAGGCTGGGAGCAGCAGTTGCAAGTGAGTAAGCGGAAGAAGATCCTGACATCCCCATCGAGTGCAAGAAAGCTGTGGATGGGGGAAGGAGATCTGCATCCATGTGCACGGCAGTGAGCAGATGGCGGCTGTGAGATCCAAAGGAGCCCGGAGCAAGGAGAAGCAAGAAATAGGCTGTGTGCTTGTGTGTGTGTTCCCAAGAGGAGGAGAAGACCCAGGAAAGCCTCTCTTAAGAGACTGGTGAGCAAAAAGTTGAATTTTGGGACAGCGTGGAGCCAAAACAGCCGTTTGGTGAGTGATTTTGTTGTGCTAGGTGCCCCAGAGAAGTTGTCAAGACTTTGGGGGGGGAGGGCCATGGTGAGTTAAGCAGCAGCAAGCAGAGGGGGGCAGACATCAGAAAACACCCCCCCCGAAAAAAGAGACTTTGTCCCTGTGCTGCCGAGAAGCGGGCGAAGAGAAGCACGGGAAAGAAGGAATTTCCCTCCAGGCGTCTCCAGCGGGAAGACAAAGGACTGAGATTGGGTGTTGATTAAAGCCAATAAAAACTGATAAATTGTTGCTGGAGTGGGAGGGGATGGGTGATCCAAGTGAATGTCTTGTATCATGTGCAAAAGTTAGTCCAAACTGTATCAAGTCAATTTGAAGTTGTATGAAAAAATGATGTAATGCATGTATGCTAGAAACCTGCAAGTTTTCAAAGTGCCTCAGGGCAGGGAAGAGTTGCCAGAGAAGAATCAGTCAGAGGCGGGAGAACAAAGCAGGGGGCTAAAAAGAATGTTAGAGGCGGGAAGCCCTCTAACGGCTGAAAAATTGCCAGGCTGTGTGTTTGGGTGGTGGGGCCACCAGCAAGCCTTTGGAAAAAGGGGTGGTGTGTTCATGTCATTGAGTAGAAAAGGCCACCAGCAAGCCTTTGGAAAAGGGGGTGGTGTGTTCATGTCATTGGGTAGAAGGTGCCACAAGCAAGCCTTTGGAAAAAGGGGTGGTGTGTTCAAGTCTGGGTGGTGGGGGGCCACCAGCAAGCCTTTGGAAAAAGGGGTGGCGTGTTCATGTCATTGGGTGGAGGGTGGCAGAAGCAAGCCTTTAGAAGCAAACATAAAGGCAAATTGATGAGTTGTTCACATTTCAGTCAGCAATCTGCCCCCTACAGACTTGTGTGAGAAGCAGCAACCCTAGAAAGTTTTAGATAGAGTGCCAGTCAGGCGACAGAAGGGTTGGGGTTCCCATTTGAATTGTATATGATGTCTCTTGTGTATGCAAACTGATGTAATGCAAACCTGGCTGTAAACTTCTGATTGATGTTTATTGATTGTTGTTTTACTGTTTTGATGTTTTTCATTTTGTTTTGTGTGTGTAAGTGAGAAAAGGTGTACTAGTGGTAGAGGGCTAGCGAAGGCTCTTTTCTTTTTAAGTTAGTGTAGATGAAATGAGAAGGTTAACCTCTCAGTTTCATCTTTTCCCAAAAAGAGGAGTGTGGAGAAAAGAGCCTCTGGGGGTTCCTACACACACACTCACACACACGCGCACACCTCCTCATGTGTGAACCGGCTGGAGGCTGGGGTGGGTGGGGTGTGCATAGTTCCTCTGGATGGCATCCCAAGGTCTACCAGGCTTTTGAGATGCAAAATGCAAATGTCATGAGTCATGAATCACCCCTCCTCCCTGCCTGGCCAGGTGAAGTTCATCCTGATTGGCTAGAGGCAGCAGAGCTACAGAAATGAGGAGGGGAGGGGAAAAGGTATATTGCCAAGGTGTGGCTTTTGTCTTTTGTCTTGGGTCATCACGTCGTTGCTGTGGGTCATGGCAGCAAGCTACGGGAGGTCCAAGCCTTCGGGCTGACCTCAGGATCCGGCCCCAGGTAGCTCCTGGTGAAATTAGCTGAATGAGGGCTGTGGCAAAGGCAAGCCCAAGAGGAGGGCTACTCATCTCGGACCTTAGGGTAGGTGTGGTAGTCTCCTCGGGTGGCAGGGCTGTGCTGAAACCAACCCTGAAGGGAACCGGCCCCCAGGTAACTAGTGTGTGCCTGGGAGATATAAGGAATCAGGTTTTGTTATTTTGCAGCTCTACTGCTGGGGACCAAAACGTCTCTCTATTTTTGTGTCCTTACCTCATTGCCCACCTTTTGTTGTAAAATGCTACCTGAATAAACCTTCTTGGTTTTTACCCCACATGGCGTTTGTGGATTGCTCTGTTGGTTCAGCTCTAAATCCAGGTTATAGTCAAGGGCAAGTCCCTGAACAGAGATTCAAGTAGGATTGCAAAGAGCTGAGGCTGGCAGTCTGGCACCTTGAGATCTCTGGGGGTCTCGGGCCTTTGGGTAGGAAAGGGTGGGTTGTGGCGGGTCAGCCAGCCCCCCTTCCTTCACAAAATTACATTCTTCTTCCCACAATCTCTCCCTTACATGTGAGACTGTGAATTTTCTAAATTTACTGTTTCAAAAACTGATTCATCCTGTCAGGGCTCCTGCACTTTTATCAGCTGTGTAGTAGGCATACCTAAACTGATGGCATGCTTTAAGGCCCCCAAGGAATACACACACACACACACACACACACACACACACACACACACACTCCCTGTATAGCACTGCAAAAATATGGCCCTCTCTCTTTGTCCCCTTGATGTAAACACATGTTTTTTGTTCCACTTTTCATGTAATAAACCCAAGCAAAGGGCTAGGTAGATTAAAAGATGGGAAGGGAGAAAAAAGAGAACAGCAATACATGAAGTGGCGACATGCTTTAAGAGCCCCAAGCAAACTCCGTCCACCGCAAATTAGGCAGGCAGGTGCCAACACTTCTGGGATTTCAGTGGCTACTGAAAACATATCTTTTCCAACAGGCATTCCCAGGAAGGTAATCATAATCCTCTGTATGAAGACCTCCCCCAGTACATTGCATAGAAATTTCTTTAATGTAAGCGATTCATAAATATTGTTAAACCAACCAAGCAATATATATATATATATATATATATCAGAGGGAGTTGCTCTGTTAGCTGTCAACTGGTGGGTAAGTGTGGTGCAGGCACCAACGAGGTTGTAGGGCTTTGTTTTGACCCCTGCTCTGCAGCTCATCACATCCCTCATAGGGTTCTTGTGAGACTCAGCAGGACCTCTCAGGTCCAGGGCAGCTTGTCGCTTTTAATGTTTTTACATAGAGCTTTTTAGGGCATGAACTTATGGTCCCTGGGAGGACATCCCTGGGGCAATAGGATATTGTGGACCTCCCTTTCCACAGGAAGAGAGGGAGATTGTGTGGGCAGAGGAGGAGGCCCACCATCAAAAGCCTTCTTGTCCAGGTGGCAGAAAGCTCCACCACCATTACTCCGCTGCTATTGGGGCTCCAGTGGCAGTAGAACAGCCTTCTGCAGTGTGGCACCCTCCAAATATGTTGGGACTACAATTCCCATCATCCCCAGCCAGCTCGGCCAATGGCCATGCTGTCTGAGGGATGATGGGGCCTGTGTGGAGTGTGTCACATTGGAGAAGGCTGCAGTCGGGGCTGAAAAGGGGCATGTTGGGATGGATTACGGGAGGTCTTATATCTGCTTGATCCAAGTCCCGATACACACATTGAAAAAGGGGGTGGGGAAATTGCACCAACCCTGGAGCTGGCACAGTTATTTCCCCTCTCATTTGAAGCCATGGGATGGAAAATATAAAACGTTGGCTGTGGCTGACAAAAGGGTGAATAAAAGAGTCAGTCACCCCTCCATTTCTGCCTTTGCTGGTGTGAGCCTGGCAGAACTTTGGATGTGGCCATTTCTCTGCTATGGATTCTCCCTCCCCCAGCCCCATAGGATCGCTATGCCCATGTCCTGGGTGGCTGTGCTGTGCACTCCCCTGGTGCACAACTTGGCTTTCTCTACCTGTTCCCTCTCCTTTGCTCTCCATGTTCAGCCCAAGTCATGTCGCTTGTCAAAGTCCAAGATTGCAAAAACGTGTCCCGTCCTCTTTGTCCCCTTCTGTGAAAACTCTGGCTCATCATGGTCTGGTTTCCTCCTTCCACCTTGATTGCTGCAAGTTTCTCCTCCCTGGCCTTCCTCTGTCCCACCTCACCCCTCTCACCTCAGTTCAGATGTCTGCCACCAAAGTAAGTCACCTCTCATTGCTCAGACCATGTGATGTCCCTCTTTAAATCCCTAAACTGGCTTCCTACTCACTCTTGAATCCAGCACAGACTCCTTATCCTTACCTTCAAAGCCCTGCTTGGCCTTTCCTCTCTTAACTCTCCACTCTTAGATACAGATACATCCTTCCCCATGGCTCCTCCAGTTCCGTCACCTTCAGCTGCTCCTTAAACAGCTCTGCCCTTTCCCCCTTGCTGCTCCTTATGCCTTTAGCTCATTCTCAGCACACCTATGGGATGCCACCTCTCTCCGCAAGAACTGCTTCTTCTGTGAAGCCTTTGGCTAAAGCCAGCCTCCTCCAACCGGGTCCCACAACCTGGCGAGCGGAAAAGGGTTTGTGATAGTGGTGGGAGACACCAAGCCAATGACGGTTGGCTTGGTGTCCCCCACCACTATCGCTGGCAGGTGAGCTTGGCAAGAGTGGCAAGGGGTTTTTGCCACTCTTGCTGAGCTGCTCACTTACTGCTTACCACAACCCACAATGGGCTCAGTTGCCCGAGTTCAGATGTCATGACAACCCATCGTGGGTTGAATAACTCTGAAAACAAGCCATGGGTTGTCAGGGTGGCGTGTTGCCCATGAACAAACCACTCTGCAGGAGGAGTTTGGGTCTGCATGACACGACAACCCACCGTGGCTTTTCACCCATGATGGGTTGTCGTGACATGTCTTGTCATTGTGTTGTTCTTGGTGGCAAGAGAAGTCAGGGCTTTACACCAGATTAGGGGAAATGGAGGGCCCTCTGCTGAACTGTATTATGAGTGTGGACCAAACCTCACTTTCTCATCTAAGAGCATTCACATTAAAAGGTGGGAGCAGATATCCAGAGACTACCTCCATCACTTCCAACTGCACCGCACTGTCCTGCCCTTGGGATCTGTTTCTCTTAGGGCCAAAACAGAAATTACTTTAAATGGGTGTCTAGCAGCACTGTCTCCCCCCCGTTTTCTTTCATTTTTACTCTAGAGTAAGCACAGGAGACCCAATCTGGTCACCCGAGTCTATAGTAAAAATGGGTGGGGGGAGAGATGTTCTCTTTTAGCCCTTAAAAAGCACCCACTGGGTGTTCTGTTCTTGGTGGGGGGAGGCCTCTCGAAACCGAAAACCCAAACATTGTACTGTGGACATGGGGGCAGCGTCCAACCAGCAAACTCTTTGCTTTAAATTCTCCAGTATTGTGTTTGTTATGGAAATGTGTGTGTGGGGGGGAAGAGAAATGTTTACATGCTGGCATTATGTTGCAAAACAACATCCTTTTTGTGTGAAAAAATTATCACACATTGTGCAAATCTTTCTGGTGGGAAAACAAAGTCTCTTGCTCATGTGCTGCACTGACTTCTCATTGCTTGCCAGACTCTGTTCAAGATGCTGGTGATGATCTATGAACTATGAAGCCCTAAACAAGCCTGGGCCTAGCATACCCAAGAGATCACCTCTGTCACTGTGTTCCAACAAGTCCTTTAAGATCAACCAGAAACTCTCTCTTTTCTTCTTCTTAAGTACACAATCTGTGTACCAAATCAGCTCTGCAAGGGTACACAGAGAGACCTCCTCAGTGGCTGCCCCACAATTTTGGAATACTTTCCCCTAGAAAACATGCCAAAGCTTGAGCCTGTACATCTTCTTGAAATCCTGTAACACATTTTTATTCAAATTGGCTCATGGCACCTAGGGATAAAGAGGGACAGGATAGAACAGTGTTCTCCAACCTTGGGCCCCCAGATGTTTTTGGCCTACAACTCCCAGCATGCCCCAGCCAGCGTAGCTGGCCGGGGCATGCTGGGAGTTGTAGGCCAAAAACATCTGGGGGCCCAAGGTTGGAGATGGAGAACACTGGGATAGAATAATTAAAGATAATAATCCTATGCATGTTTAGACAGAAAAAAGGCTGTAATTTGTAAAGGAGCTTTCCATATGAACATATAAGGCTGGCTATCTTATACTGAGTCAGACCAAGGTCTCAGGCAGAGAGAGATGGGTCTTACTCTTTCCCATCTCCTGCTACCCGATTCCTTTTCATTAGAGATGCCAGAGATGGAAGTCAGGACCTTCTGCATGCAACGGGTGTTCTCTATGCTGAGCTATGGTCCCCTCTCCTTCATGGTCAGGCCAGCCTTCCCCAACCTGGCACCCTCCAGACGTTTTGGACTTCAACTCCCAGCAGGACTGGTGCAGGGCAGTTTGGCGCCCTAGGCGAAATAAAATTTGTGCCCCCCCTCGTGCCGTGGGGGGGCCCTCTGTCCGGAGCAAAGCAGCCCTGTTCTGCAACCCCCCCCACGCCGCCGCCACCACCACCACCACCACCTACCTACCTACCTACCTACCTTCCCCCGCCCTGGCTGCCGCCGCCTCCGAAGAGGAAGTGACGTGACGGGACCCCCGCGCTCTGTTTTTTGCCAGGGGAAACCAGGGCAACAGGGCTGTTTAAGCCCTGTTGCCCTGGTTCCTCCCGCCAAAACAACGTGGGCGGGGCTCCGGAAGCGACGCTGAGAAGGTAGGTGGTGGTGGGGAAGGCGCGGGGGCGGGGGGGGAGGCACAGGGGCGGCTTCGGTGGCTTCGGCGGGCGGGGGAGGCATGGCGGCGGCTTCGGTGGGCGGGGGAGGCGCGGCGGTGGCTTCGGCGGCTTCGGCAGGCGGGGGAGGCGCGGCGGCGGCTTCGGCGGGCGGGGGAGGTGCGGCGGTGGCTTCGGCGGGTGGGGGAGGCGCGGTGGCATCTTCGGCGTCTTCGGCGGGCGGGGGAGGTGCGGCAGCGGCTTCGGTGGCTTTGGCGGGCGGGGGAGGTGCGGTGGCGGTGGGCGGGCGGGGCGGGGCGGCAGGGGAGGAGGCCTGGCGGGGGCGGCGGCAGTGGCAGCAAAGAGGAGCGCAGCATTTCTGCACCCTCTTCAGCCACGCGCCCTAGGCAACCGCCTAGTTTGCCTAGCGGTAGCGCCGGCCCTGACTCCCAGCATTGGCCATGCTGGCTGGGGCTGATGGCAGTTACAGTCCAATACATCTGGATCGCACTGGGTTGGGGGAAAGCTACATTATAACCTCACTCAAAGGTCATGGGCAGTGCAATCCAATGTGGCTGTCAGTAACCCTCCAAACTTGGAGGCTTATAGGCATCCAATGGAAGGTAGGAGGAGCACAGAGGCAAGGATTGCCTCTGTGTTCCCCTCACTCTTCGAAACACTTAGATGGCTGATTTCGGCCATCTAAATGTTTTGCCCCTACTCGTGAAGAGGGACAGCTAAGGCACTGCCAGGATTCTTCATTGAATGGCGGTGCCTTGGTTCTCCACTCTCAACCCCCCAGAAGGCCTCCCCCAGCACCGGCTCCGAAGTTGGTCTTCCATCTTTGGAGCTGCAGCCAGTGCAGAAAGAAAGAACTGTGCCAGCTGTGAGGGCAGAGGGAGGGCATTCCGGTTGGAGTCTCAGCTCCTACCTTGGAGAGCTTTTCTGAGGATGGAGCTGGGACTCCGACTTTTCCTGTGGCTGTCTAGACAGCATTTAGTGGCCATAGGATTGTGCCCTAAAAGAATAAACAGTATAAAATATAAATCAATAGAAATACTGTGTTTCTTCACATTGGGAAAGAAAGAATCTTGCCTCTGCGTTCTTTTTCTAAACCGTTTGTGACTTTTCATGCTTATACTTTCTCTTGGCCATTTCTCCTGTCACTGGAAGAGCTCTGATTCTTTGAAGCCACGCTGCACTTGGGAATGCATGCTGTATCCTTGCTTATCTTTTCTTTGAGTTCTGCTGCCTTGCTTCATAAGTGAAATTACCAGAGCTGCATATAATACTCAGGATATAGATATACCAGATGGAATCGGCACATATTAAGTCATTCTTATATTTGATGTTAAATTATATCCCTTTCCCAACAGCCACTAACATTGGTTCTGCCTTCTGTTGACAGCTATTTAGATTGCAACAATAGCAATATAACCCTGCAATCACCATACCTTGGATCGAACTATAATCCTATTCATGAACATTCTGTTGACCTTCCTTCCTTCCTTCCTTCTTTAGCTTACCTGACATTTTTCACTATTGTGGTTTCTATCCTGCCCCTTGGTTATTAAGCTAATTGCTTAAGCATTCTGCCAGAGCCATATACTGTGTATTCCGCACTGTACATTGGTGAACCTGAAAGGAAGAGACTTTGCCACCTGCATTTTTCATATTCTCTTCCTATGTCATAATCTTTCACCAAGGATTAGATTCCAATAAGCGAAGAAAACACCTGTGTTTACAGGCTGCATACAGAAAATACAACCACCACCCCCCTAATAAAACCTGACTGGTCAACTTTTGTCTCTCTCCATTAAATGAGGAATTGCCTTCTTAAGAATCAAACGCTTCCAAGGCACTTTATGTTCAAATACATCCCATTAGTGCTTACGGTATGTTGATTTAAAGAATCCTGATGCACACAGCAAATTTTCAAGCAAATTAAATAAAACTGCAAGAGTGAAGTGAAGCAGCTCTGGGAAAAAGACATTTCAGCCTCACAAAAGAAGAAACATTTAGAGAAGAATACTGAAAATGGCAGTAATTGTGAACACATTCATATCCCTTATTGCAGTAGATTTGCTGCATTATAAACCACAAGTGTTTAAACCTTGATGTTAAATACTTTTTAATAAGCGAGTCTATCCATGATTTCTATTCAAGTCTAGTGTTTTACATACCAGTTTTATTTCCAGATCCTCTTATTCTAGTTCTCTCTTTTTGCATTTATTTTGTTTTCTTGTTTTGTCAACAGTCTCCAGTTGACAGAAGCATTAAAAAAAAATTAAAAAGACTTAGAGCACAACCCTATCATGTTTACTCTGAAGTAAGTCCCACTCTGTTCAGCGGGGATTACTATGCATAGGACTTCAGTCTTAAATAGCATCCTGACCTTATGTAGAAAAAATCATTTATTTTATCTTCAATGTAAAGATGCATCCCCCCCTTTTATACTGTGGAAGGAAACTAGGCAAGGGCTTGGGAGCTTTCTGCATGAATTTCCCATCTCCACTTCCTCCCAGGCACCATGTCCAATGGTGTATTGCATTTCTATGAAAATGCAAATCACAAGAGAGTTTTCTGGTGATAAACCCATTTTCAACTTGCAGTTCAGCTGTGTCCTTTACATGCACAAACATCCCTCTGCCAAATAGTTGAAAATAATGGTTCAAAATAAATATAGTTTGGCCCCAATCATTTGCATTGCACAGCAGCCTCTTTACTGGAAGGCATCTCTTAATATTTGCCTAAGGAGGGTTGTGGAACTGTTCGTGGTGCTGAATTCCTAACAGGCGAGTGTTGAGTAAATAGTGCCAAATAAGACTCTCAAGCTCTTGCTGTATTTTATCATCATTCAGGCAGCTCATTCCCCCCCCCCGCCCCATCTCCACAGGTACTGAAATGATCCTCTACACTGTTTACTGTACATGTATTTTGATTTATCCGCTGCAGATACCATCTTCAGAGCTTGACTCTATCTTGATCTAACGCTCTAAGAGATGTTTCCTCTTCTTTCCTTTGAACTCTTTCGGAAGGGAAATTTGTGGGAGCCCAAGGCAATCACTTCACACTTTCTTTGAATTGGCTTGTCCTTTCTTTTTATCCAAAAAGAGAGAAAAAATATTTTAACAATGTTTTACTTGGAGATTACTCCCCCCTGTGAAGACGGGGAGCGGGGGAACTAGCAGACTAGCTTGTTTTCCTTACTTGTTCCCTTCTCTTATCTCAACTGATTAGAGGCTTCTGATCCTTAAAAAAACCCCTCTGTTCTTAACTTTGCTAAGAAATCAAAGTACTGCTTGCAAGCAGATCTAATTTTATCATCACTGTGGTACTCAAGAATTCCTGCCTGGTAATTACAATGAAACTGTTGTAAAGGAGGCAAAGGCTGGAGTGCATGACAAGATACTGACTGGGTTCGCACAACATGCTAAGCCAGGGTGGCTTATAAACCATGGAGGCTTAGTGTGTCATCCGAACCCATGATGGTTTTGTCAGGGTGGATTAAGTTTGGCCTATAAGCCACCCCGGCAGCCCATGATTTGTAGTTGGGGTTGTTTTCACCCACAATGGCTTCTTGTGTTGTCTGAACCCAGATGACATGACCCATCATGGGTCAACCCCATCTGCCAGCAAGTCGCTTGGCAAGAGTGGCAAAACCTCCTTACTGCTCCTGCCAAACAGCTACTGGGCGACAGCCATTGCTGCTGGCCACGCCAAAAGTGCTGAAGTGGCACTTGGGGGCAGCAGGCAGAGGCCTCTTCCCCTCCATACCATGAGCCCTTTTAGCTTTTTTGGCAGTTTAATTTCCCCCCCTTCAGATTGCTAAAGCTGGCTGTCAAGCTGGCTTTCATGGTCCCCCCCCCCTTTCCACAGCTATGAGCAGTCCCTCCAAGGTGCTGCAGCGGTACCTTGGAGGGGCTGCCCATGGTTGCCAAGTATTTTTTTAAAAATGTTTCACCCCCCCGCTTATTTTCACAAATATTTGTGGATCATTATTTTTTTTTAAAAAAAATTCTTACTGCCCTTGTGCAACTGCTGGAAGTTTTGCAAAAGTGAGGGGACACTTGGGACACATGATCCCCCCAACCTCTTTGCAGCCTCTCTGGATCAATGTCCACGGTGGGTGCCTGCCGCACTTTGACAGAGACAGCTCTCAGGACAGTGCCCAAAGGAGGCGGCACATTTCGGAGCCCCGCAAGTGCGCACCTGTACAAGTCTGACTAATTATTATTTTTAAAAGCACAAAAAAATTGTGCAAATTTCTTGCTCTTAAGAAATAAAAAAAGAGGGGGTGGCGAACCAGTGACAGCCCCTCCAATGTGCCATTTGGAGGGGCTGTCACTGGCTATCAATTCAGAGATCATGAAAGGTAATCTCGGGGGCGGGGGGGAAGGGAGGAAAGGGGGGGAGTCGTGGCAGGAGAAAAAGGGCTTGTGATCGCACTGGGGAGAGGAAACAAGGCAGCTTTAGCCACCAAGTTCCCTAGGATATGGGGTGGAGGAGCTAAGTGGAAGGAGGGGGGACAACCCACAGTGAGCCTGATTGTCTGTTGGGTGCACTGTGTGTTGTTCAGGGAACAACAACCAATCCACTGTTGGTTATTCGCAGGATGGGTCAGTGTGACATATGAACCTGCCCATTCTTGCTGATGCAGAATCTCCCATAGACAAAAAGTACTTCACACCAGTTAATGACCGGAGTAACTGGGATTAAAGCATCTTTTACAAGCAATAACTAAACTCTTGTTTAGTGTATGTGAAGTCAGGTTTCAGCAGAATCCTATGTATGCATGTCTGTTCAGAAGATAGTAATATTTAGCGATGGGCAAACTTACTCCAAGGGAATTCATAATTTACTTGTAATGTAACAGATTAATCTATCTGAGCTGGGTCGAGAGTACTCCTTTAATATGAACGTTCATTCTGTGTATATGAGTTTTTCTGCATGTGCAATATCAAGGTGCATCTCGGGAGCTGTGGTCTGGAATCGTGTAGTGTGGCATGATGTCAGGCATCACCACATTATATACCCGCTTTCTGATTGGTTGTCTTAACATGGCCTGCCTGTGTGATGATGTCATGCCATGTTTACTCACCACTGCCGATTACCAGTACGAAGATGGACCTGCAGAGAGCTGCTGTGGTGGCAGTGATGATGATGAGGGAAGCAGCTAATGATGACTGCTTCAAGTAAGCTTGGGTGGGTGGGGTCTAGGTGGTAGGATGACTGACCATTTTAGGGAAGGAATCTGTGTGCTACTTTACAATGAATATAATAGCGAATTTGTCACACATCAATCCAGGCTCACTACAAAGGCAAGCATTATGAACAGAGGAGTTTTGAACAACAAGCCGACTAATTATGAAGTTCGGTGGCATCACTAGCAACACCAAATTCAGCAAGACGTACTCCTAGCAGGTAAGTGCAGATAGCATTGCCCAGTCAAAATCTGTGCCTGTCTTGTTTTTGAATGCAGCCAAGCTTTCAGAAGTAACTGAATGAAAACATCAAAGCTGTACATATTGGTTGCCCTGCCATATGCAACGTTCCATGTACAGTAAACATTTGATAGTGTGTGGGGGGAATGGAATATCATTTAAAATGAAATGAAGCATGGGGATCAGATAACTGGAGGACAGGAATAAGCAGAAACCCCTTTTCAGCCAGGACACCAGTGGAGGCTGATGGCCCCAGTGGCAGTGGGGCAGTGTATCCACTCCAGGCCGGAGTCTGAACTTTTAAGGAGCTATTTATGGTGCTGAACCTAAATTTTTTGGGGTCTAGGGTTCAGCACCATGGACATTTCCTTTCAAGTTCAGACTAAAACCCAGAGTGGATACACCGCCCCACTGACATTGGAGCCACCAGCCTCCACTATAGGACACCCCTCTATTACAGAGAAATGTATGCACATATGTTAGATTTTATTTATTTATTTATTTATTACATTTGTACCCTGCCTTTTTTCCTGCAAGGAACTCAAGACGGCTTACATAATCCTCCTTCTCCTCTCCATTTTATTTTAAGATGCACAGCAGCAACAACAGCCTCTTTCCTTGAAAACCCACCCATTTCTCTTTACAAGCCTGGCATAGCACCTCTGCCATTCAATCCCCACTCAGTCTTTCTTGTAATAGTGAAAAACAGCCAGGGGGCAATTTTTAGGAGGAAAACCACATGAGAGGCAAAGGTTCACACCCACACATCAGTTTCCCACTTTAGTTTGCAGCCTCCATGGTACGTGGTTCGTAAAATGAAATGACACTGAGATATTACATATGGCAATGAGTGTTGCCTGTACTTTGGTCTTGACCAGGAAACTAGCTGGTTAAAATCTGACCCCCTTACCAAATGTTGAGTTCCATGCTTATAGCAGCTGAAAGCAACAACTCTGCCAGAGGAATGGAAGAGATACACCTCCTGGATGATGTAAAGCAACCTCCACCAACCTGAACCCTTCCAGATGTGTTGGACTACAAATCCTATCACCCCCCCAGCCTATATGCTGGGGGTTTGCAGTCCCACACATCTGGGCGGGCTGTTTGGGGGAAAGGCTGATTGTAAAGGAGATAGAAAAGCTTGAACCAGGCGCAATCAGTTGCCACTAGATGTCAGCAAACTGTCATCTTTGTCAGCTTATTTTGGAGGCTGAAGAGGGGGGTCTTCATCCCACTAAAAAGTGGCAAAAATGAGGTGGAAGTAATATGGAGTATAGAGAGTCTTTTCCATGGAATTTTAAGTCAGTTCTAGCCCTTTGCAGCCCAGCCTTTCCTTTTCGGGGGCAGCTCTTGGATTTATACTTTTTTATTCTGTGCTCTCTCTCTCTCTCTCTCTCTCTCTCTCTCTTCTCGTGTGTGTGTGTGTGTGTGTGTGTGTGTGTGTGTGTGTGTAAATATGACTAATGAAAGGGTCAGCAATGAAAAATGGTTGCAAACCTGCAAATTCAAAGTTACTAAAACAACCAGTTCCTGGGAGCAAAAAGGATGCCATCAAAGGCTTGCTTAATGAAGGAAGCTTTTAACTCTCTTTCTGAAAGCTTTCAACAGGCTTTGACAGTCATCTCTAATAGGAACTACATAGGCTTACTGATTCTAATGGTGGGATTGTTACAAGAGCATGGGTGATAGTTGCAAGGTGCCTCTCCTCCAGAAAAGGCTGCATCTGTCAGATAAATATAGCTGGTATAATAGACTTGGATGGTCCAGTCGTGATTATGCTTCCTAAGAGGTCACCTAATCTACATGCCTGATTTGCCATTGGGAAGATCACATCACACTAATGTTGGTGAATGGTTCACCTCCACTTCACTCCGAGGATCCTCAACTACCATCGGCTTCAGCCAGCGGTCTCTCATCCAGGTAAGCATGTTGTCCAGACAGTGGGTTGAGGCTGAAATAGGGCAGGCAGATGATACCGCGCTGCAAAGCTCTGGAGGATCTCTCCTAGTGGCTTCATAAAAGCAATGGGGGTAAGACCAAGCCCCGTGGAACCTTCAGTTCAGTTCCCAGAACATAAAGGAGTGTTGCAGAGTAAGTTTTGTCTGACCACACTTCAGACAGAAACAACTGAACGCTTGAAACAGGACTTTTACTTAACATTATCAAGCATCTTCTCACTATCAACTGTAGATAAGGCAAAAGTGAAACCAAAACCAGCACCTCAACTCCCCAGATGCATTAACCATTTAAGGGTGCAATCCTATGGCCATCTAGGCAGCCATAGAATAATTCGGAGTCCCAACTCCGACCTTGGAAAGTTGCTCCGCCTTGGAGCTGGGACTCCAAACTCGGAGCACCCTCTCTCCGCCCTCGCAGCCGCCACGGAAAGAACCACACTGGTGGCTCCAAGGTTGCAGGAGTGACCTCAGAAACAGAGTTTTGTGGCTGGGAAGGGAGCAGGGTGGGGAGGAGTGAGGCTCCGCCAGCATATGCAGTATCCCGGTGACGCCTCAGCCTCCTCTCGTCGAACACTACGGTGGCCCAAACTGGCCATTTAAGTGTTCTGCAGGGTGAGAGGAGCCTTTGCCTCCACGCTCCTTCCACCCTCCATGGGATGCCCATAGTCCTCTGAGTTTGGAGGGTTACGGGGGCAACCTCACTGGACTGTGCTGCCTGTGGCTTTTCAACCAGTTATTTTTCTCTGATGTACGTTGGGTTTTAACGAATGACTGTTGCTTATTCCAACCAGGAGCGCTTGCTCTTTTCTGCCTTCTGGGACCACCCAGTTAAGAAAGAATGGAACAAATATGAGGCGGAACCCTCCACGCCCACAACCCAGCAACACTGGACGACCAGCTGCCAAGGGGTCCAGCAGCAGGTAGTGTTTTTTTGCCATCAGCCTTCTGACGAAAATCATCCTCTGGAGCCACTAAAGTGGTCTCGATGCCAACCAGGCCAGAAGTTCGATTGGAAAAGAATGAAGCACAGCAGGGCTCCATGCAAGCAGGCAAGAAGGCAGGCAAAAGAACAGAGGAGGAGAAGGTCGGGGAGCCTGACTTTAAATGCTCGGGGCGCTCCGACAGAGGGAGGATGGACTCCTGTTGGGACCCTGATTTCACTCTTTGTGAAAAGCAGCTTTTGATCCCCTTCCCTCCGGGGAATAATGCCCACATCGTCTACCATACCATTCCCCTTGTCCTCTGCAGAGAGGACTCGGCATCCAAAGCACTGTCTCCCCCTCTCACCTCCCACACACATTTTTGAGTTGTTATTCAGCACCATGAGAGCTAGAAACTCCCCACCACCACCACCAGTGATGAAAGCTGAAAATCCAAATGGTGTACTGAATTTTGGCTTCCTCCGTGTACATTGCGGATGCAGGTGGAAGAAAAACGACTATACATCAATGAAAGATGATTGTTAAAAGTGCAATTTCCTTCACTCCTGGCAGCCCGGTGGAAGGCACAGAAAGGAACACGCAGAACCTCTGTGTTCCAGTGGGCAGGGCAGGCAGCAAGAAGCACAGAAGCCAGATAATGAGATGCGTTTCTGCCAGGTTTCTTAATCATGCCGAATCCAGCGTTCTTTCCCAGGTCAGCAGGAAGCAGAAGCGTTTCCCATCTTCGCATCCCGCCCCTTTGATACATTCTCCCTACCTGCTTGCCTAACCCACCCTCCCGGGCTTAAGCAAATTCCCTCCCCAGCCTCCCCCAACAACAGAAGCATGTTGTAATGGTTTCTAAGGGGCTGAAGGGGCAGACAGGAGCTAGGTGAGGTTTGGGGAATTGGGACTGTGGGTTGCTCCTGTAAAGAGAAGCAGTCCTGATGTGATAGACAGGAGCTTGTATAACATGCACAGATGTACAACAGCGGCAGGCAAAGCTGCTGGCATTTATGTTCAGTAGGAATGCATGCACACACACACTTTGCTTTTGTGTGAACATTTAATTAGAACTGAACTGCTGTGTGTGGCTATCCAGCAGTGATTTTTATTTTTATTTTTTTGCTGATGAAGTCACCCTGACTCTATTTCGGCACTGCATTAAAGTACCAGTGCTTTGAATTTACGATGTGGGGGCTATATATATAACTAGAGGATCCTATATGTGCCTGGTAGATGAGAAGAGTTATTAATAATCATTTCAGCAGTACTTCTAATGTGGGGGAAATGCTTCACCTTGTTTGTTGCTCAGGAATATCCTCAGAATTTATTATATTTGTTTTAGTGTTAGTCTGCTGCAGCAAAAGCAACAAAGAGTCTTGCGGCACCTTAAAGACCAACACATTTATTCTGGCATCAGCTTTCATGGACACTGTGTCCACCATCAGATGCATGAAGTGTGAACCTCAAGTTGGCAGATTTATATGCACATGCTGGGTGGTGGCGATGGTGGTGGTAGATGTAAACTGTGTTGCCAGAGGGAATTGAAATGCAAAAAGTAATAATGTCTGTGCTATCACCCAACAATGTTTTGTGAATGGTAACTGCTAAGATAATTATCGCTGCCTGTACTTTTTTCATTTCAATTCCCCCTTACACTGTTTACCTTGTGTGTGTATATAAATTTGCCAATTTGAGGTTAACACTTCAAGCATCCAATGAAGTGGCCAATGTCCATGAAAGCTTAGACCAGAATAAGGGTGCAAAATCCTATACAAGTGTAGACAGAAAAAAAAGGCCTACAACTCCCAGAATGCCCCAGCCAGCAGCACTGGTTGGGGCATTCTGGGAGTTGTAGGCCTTTTTTTTTTCTATCTACACCTGTATAGGATTGCACCTTAAAAGATTGTGTTAATCTTTAAGGTACCACAAGACCCTTTCTTATTTTAAAATCAGTTGGGTACTGAGGCTGAGACATGGTGACTAACTGAAGGCAATGGCTGAAGGATTTAGCTCTCATGATTCC
Source organism: Shinisaurus crocodilurus (assembly GCA_021292165.1). NCBI lineage: Eukaryota > Metazoa > Chordata > Lepidosauria > Squamata > Shinisauridae > Shinisaurus > Shinisaurus crocodilurus. Next base: position 68,688,647 of record CM037881.1, on the reverse strand, counting down.
CCATCCCAGGTCCAACATTCAGGGTGTTGATACACAATCTAATTAGGCTTTATGTACATATAAGAAATTGCTTGCATCATCAGATTTTTAAAATTATTTTTTACCTTGTTCCTGTGCCTTGAACAGAGGATTGAGGAGCAAAACTAGGAGCTATAGTGGTACTAAGGGAGGGGCCAGAGCTCAACGGAGGGGCTTAGCTCAGTGGCAGAGCACCTGCTTTGCACGCAGAAAGTCCCTGGTTCAATCCCCGGCATCTCTGGGGAGGGCCGGAAAAACTGAAACCTTGGAGAGTCGCTGCCAGTCAGCATAGACAATACTGAGCTAGATGACCCAAAGGCAGCTTTCTGTGTTCACTATATATGTGACATTATGGGGATTGTGCTGATTTTCCTGTAAAAGTGGGGTGGGGACAATTTAAAAGGGTGGTATGGCCAAGGTGGGGGGTGCTGAACCCACTCATGCTTCCTCCCTTCCCACCACAAAACTGTTTCTCCCAGCTGTTTTTCTCCCAAGGGTATTTAATCTCAGCCTCAAAGCCCTCCTGATAGAAAAAGAGCTGGGGAGAACTGAATTTGGGGGAGAAAGTGTGGGCAGGAGAAAAATCCAGCACATCTCTTCTGCCCACCCATGCTATACTTCTCCCTCCCCGTCACCATGTTTTATAGGGAACTGGTGGCAATCTGAGTCTAGCACACATGTCTGCCACCTAGTTTGCCTCTGACATGTGCCAAGGAAACAGGTGAGAAGATAGACTTACTGGTGGTGAGAAGATAAGACTCACTAAAGGAGGGGGCCCACTGAGGATGTCTTGTCCAAGGGACCTGAAAAATCTGGAGCCATAACATAACAAGACTTTCTGCATCCAACTACATTGGACTGCAAGCTGCCCTCTGTTTGTTCTTAAACTCCCAGAGTTTACAAAGTGGTTCATAATGAAAAGAAGTGAGCACGCCAGCAGTGCTGTGCTAGAAAATGAGCAAACAGTGAATCACTGTTATTTTCTAGCACGGTGCTGCCAGTATGCAGGGCACATGAATCTCCTACACATGTCCTTCTTGATTGTGACCATTATATTTTGCACCTGAGTAGCTCTACAAAGAGGTAACTGCTGTATGTTTATGTCTAAAGAAGTGCAAGCTAATCCTAACCTATGGCTAGGGTCCACCAGTGGTAAATGAGAACATACCTACCCCTAGGTCAATCGTTCTCTTCTCTAATGGAAAGTGACACCTACTCTAGAGGCATGGGGCATTGCTAGTGGATGTTCAGAATCTGCTGAAACTGTTCTTACATTTCTGGTTGTACATCGATTGGACTTCTGTCTGAGGAATCATGTCCATAAAATTTCTGCAGCGACAAGGGCTTTCCCCTGGGGCTGGGGAGGTGCCTGTAACCAGTGGCACAGTGGTCAAGGTAGACCAACATTGGGCAACTGCTGGAGATGGGACTTGCTCTTAGCCTAACCATATGCCCAAGCATAAGGCTTCATCATAGGCAGAATGTTCAGGTGTGAGCAGATCACCTTAGGAAGGGACTCTAATGGCTTGGATAGCTAGGCCAGTTATTCAGGCAGAGGAGGAAAGGAAGAGAGAGAGAGAGAGAGAGAGAGAGAGAGAGAGAGGACCCCCTGTTGCTCTGCCCCCATTCGCTGTTCTCAGATGAATGCATTGATTGACTGTATAAATGAATTTATTCATACAATCAATATTTTCATAAATACAGTCAATAAATAATCTGATTTACTCAAATTAAATCAGATTATTCATTGATTGTAAATGTAAAAATTATGCCCAAGGTGTATTCCAAGACTGGTGTCTGCCTCTTTCTTCCTGACTCCAAAGCAACCCCTGCTGCTAAGTATGCACTTCTTCCTGCAAGAGCCAGCATAATGAAGAAGCAGATATTTCTACATTCTGAGCCTCTGAGTAACTCTTGAAAGTGTATAATGTTTTCGTATTTAGTTAGGAATTCTGCCACCTCATTGGCTGGCCTCAGGGAGAAACAGCCAGGCAGCAACTGTCCCTGGGGAGCTACAACTGAAGATGTTCATACTTTCTGCTCTCTGCCCATTAGAAACAGAACTTCCCCAAATTTTTGAGTCACATTCAATTATTTGTTTCTTTGTACAAATATACACATTTGATTCCCCATATGACTGACTTTGATTCATGGGCTTTGTTAGCAATCTGCTAATATGCAACTCACAAAGTGTAACTGAGTATAAAGTGTAAGTTTTCGAGTCCACCACTTTATCATTTGTGATTTATGATTTTCCGATTTGTTGTATTATATTTGCAGCATTAGTAAAAGTCAAAACGGGCAAAAGCCCCACTTCAAGCAGTGGGTTAGGGTGCAGTTGATGAGGCAGTGCATTTGACACTGTTTTGCTCTTTTTGCCACCAAGATCTGGGCAGTGGCTGCCCCCAAAGTGGTTGTTTCTCCTTATTACCATCCATCCATCTATCTAAAATTATTTCTAGGCCTCTGTCAGATGGCCATCCAGCCTCCGCTTGAATGCTTCCAATGAAGGAGAGCCCACCACCTCCCAAGGCAGTCTGTTCCACTGTTGAACAGCTCTTACTGTAAGGAAGCATTATTTATTTATTTATTATATTTATACCCCACCTTTTTTCTTTCAAGGAACCCAAGGTGGCTTACATAATCCTCCTCTTCCTCTCCATTTTATCGTCACAACAACCCTGTGAGGTAGGTTAGGCTGAGAGTCAGTGACTGGCCCAAAGTCACCCAGTGAGCTTCATGGCCGAGTTGGGACTAGAACCCGGATCTCCCGAGTCCCAGTCCAACACTCTCACCACTACGCCACACTGGCTCTCACTGGCATCTCCTAAGGGTTAGCCAAAATCTGCACTATTCCACCTGCTGGTTCTAGCCCTGCCCTCTGGAGCAAAGATAGAACAAGTCTGCTCCATCTTGATATGTGAAGCCTGCTTCCTATCATATCTCCCTTTCATCTTCTCTTCTCCCAGCTAAACATACTCAGCTCTTGTAACCATTCCTCATAGGACTTGCATTCCAGACCCCTCACCATCTTAACGGAGCAATGCTGCCACACCTTCAAAGTCTCTTCCTGTGCATGGTGCTGGCAGATTATGTAATCAGTGTGTACCTATGATAATTATTGTAGGCAATGGTGGCAGTTTTGGGATTCTGAAAGCACTCAGGACAAGATGTAGGAAACTCATACAGCTACTCATACACATGACCCTGTTGTCTTGTCCATTTTTGGTTTCAAAAGGAAGCCCTTCCCTCCTCCCCCAGCCTCTGCTCCTGATAAAGAACTTCAAATTCTCCACTCCTCCTATTTTATGATCAGATATACAGATTGCATAAACACGTACAGATGCAAGAATTTGCCTCTTGATTGCACAATTTGTATTTTTTCAATACTGATCTGTAATTTTTGAGCAGGAACGTCTGGACTCCTCACACAGGCAGACAAGCAATTCACATGCACAATACATTCAGATACAAAGCACAAGAAAACAGCCTCTGAGCTGTACACAAGGAGAAAAGAACAGATCACGTATGGGGACTGCTTTAGGACAGAAGTTACCAAAAAAAAACACCCAGCTGCAGCTTGCCCACTGCCACTCTGTAATGCAAGGGTGCAAAACCTCAGGCCTGGGGGCCTAATCTGGCCCACCTGGGGCTCCAGTCTGTCCCTCTGGGGTCCCCACACCCTCTTCTCCTGGCCCCACTCTCCCCCAATCACTGATGATTTGGTGTTTTCCTGGGTTTCATGCAGTCCCCCCCCCCCCCATTCTAAATTATTGCAATGCGTCTCCTAAGGCTTAGTGACTGGCAGGAAGTGCTTTAAGGTAAAATATGCTGGTAATTTTTTTTATTTTGGCTGCACCCCTTTTGTCTTCGGCCTCACCCAGCACCGGGATGCAGCCCCCGAGAGCTTCTCTGAAATGGAACTCAGCCCTTGGGCTGGAAGAGGTTCAGCACTCCTGCTGTAATGTCTGGTAAGGGGGACATATTACCTTGTGTCCTGACATCATTACGATTGTTCTCCGGTCCCTTCTTCAGAGTGCTGATCATTCAGAATCTCTCCCACTTAACTTATCAAGTGTCAGGGATTGACACCATACTTTTTCCAGGGGAATGGACCACTCTGACCTCTATCAGAGGCGGTATGCCCCTGTACATCAGTTGCTGGGGAACGTGGGCAAGAGGGTGCTGTTGTTGCCCTCATGTCCTGCTTGTGGTTTTCCCATGGTCGGCTGGTCAGCTGCTGTGTGAACAGAATGCTGGACTAGATAGGCCCTTGGTCTGACCCAGCATAGCTCTTCTTACGTTCTTATCACTTAGTGCAGTGATGGCGAACCTTTTTGAGCCCGAGTGCCCAAACTGCAACACGAAACCAACTTATTTATTTCAAAGTGCCAACACTGCAATTAAACCAGAATACCGAGGTTTTAGTTGCTTCCTGATTTTTTTCCTAGAGTCTTATATGATTTGAAATAGCCAATGGGGAAAGCAGAAAAGTTGGATCTAATTTCAGATTGGTTGTCTTAGACTAACAACCTTTCAAGAAGCAAGTTCAAGCAACTATGACTGTTAGTGGCAAAGACCAAATGCTTTAGCCCAGCCTTCCCCAACCTGGTGTCCTCCAGATGTTTTGAACTTCAACTCCCATCAGCCCCAGCCAGCATGGGCAATGGTCAGGAATTCTGGGAATTGTAGTCCAAATTTACAAACTGGCTCCAGGTTGGAGAAGGCTGTCTTATTGCCTCCCTGGAACCCAATATACGCTTCTGCTGGGTTGATATACTACCAACCTGTACTGGTGGCAACCATGTCTTTGTGACAGAACCAAGGCTCTCATTCTCTCATATATACCGTATTTTTCCGTGTACAAGATGCCCCCATGTATAAGACGCCCCCCACTGGGCAGTTTCGCAACCGCGCGGTTCTCTCCTCGGCTTACTTCCGTGTATAAGACGACCCTCAATTTTTAGTCTAACAATTTTAGGAAAAAGTATAGTCTTATACATGGAAAAATACTGTATTTGGATTTGATCTAACATCACATTTTAAACAGAGAAAATCATTCTCCATGTGAAAGAGAAATACCAGTGGAACATGAAAGCAGGCATGGGTAAAAATGTTAGTAATAAGCTTTTGCTAATGAAGACTCAGACAGGCAAATACACATAATCTCCCTCAAACTGCAATTCAGTTGCAGAAGCTTTTAGGTATTTCAAAGCAGTACATGGGAAAGAAGTCAAGGAGTCTTGGCTGAAGCCGTTTGGAACTTTTAGCTGCCACTGGTTCATTTTTAAACTGGATTTAAAATTAATTTATGATTTTATGAACTTATGTTACTGCACTAGAACTGCATATCTTATATTGTAAGCTGCCTTGGGGAGACTGCAGTCTCGAAAGGCAGCTAAGAAATCCATTATATATAATAAATTAAATAAAACTAAATTAATCCCATATTGGACCAATGTAGGGATGCCATTAGGAGATTTTGTGGGATGCAAGAGACAATAAACATGAGGAAGATTATAGTCCTGTGGTTACAGTGTGCACATGGTTAAATTTATTCCTCCTTTCCATGAACACCCACCGTATATTTAAGAAGAAGGGGGTGGGGTAGCAGAGGCGGATGAGACAGCGGGAAAGAGCCCCATAGTGGGAAGTCAGGAAACCAATCTGGAAGCAGCTGGAGTGACTGTGGGCAACTTGTGACACTACAATTCCCAGCATCCCTCACCATTGGCTAGGCTGGCTAGGGCCAGTGAAGGCTGGTGGCTCCAATGTCAGTGGGGCAGGGTATCCACTCTGGGTTGCAGGCTGAACTTTGAAGGAGCTATCCATGGTGCAGCACCTATTTTGGAGGAAGGGTTCAGCACCATGGATAGCTCCTTTGAAGTTCAGACTAAAACCCAGAGTGGATGCGCTGACCCACTGACATTGGAGCCAGCACCCTCCACAGGCTAGGGCTGATGGAAGCTGTAAGCCAAAACACCTGGAGGGCCACAGGTTGCCCACCCCTGCTGTAGGCTATATCTATCAGCCCCTCTATTGGTGGGCTTTATGGGACCGCCAGCCAAACCTATCGAGGACAACCTGGACTCCCTCGCTCTACTGTTGGGCTCAGCTGGACCCTCAGCTGGCACCAACTGCCTGAAGAAGTCTCCAGTCTTGTACCACTAAAGACACATGTGAGGGAGGTGGCAGAGAAGGAACTATGCCCTACCTTGGCCAGGACCCCTGTGAGTTGAATGTGGGTCCTAACTAAAAGTTTTGCTGAACTTACCTTTGCCTCCTTGTTTATATATGGATGATGAGGGTCGATGTGCCCCTCTTTATGGAGGCCGAGGCTCCAGTGACAGTATCTCACTTACCTTAGGTGGCTGCACTGGGAGGTGGGAGAAAACCCCCTCCCAGAGATGCAAATATGGTGATTGGTGACTGGGTTCACACAACATGCTAAACCTCAGTAGGTTAAGAGGCAGAGTGGCTTAGCGTGTTGTTGTCTGAACACTGTGTGGTGGTTTATAAGCCAATTTGGTGTGGCTTATAAACCACCCTGCTAAGTCATAGTTTGCAGTAGGGGTTTGGGGGACACCCCCTCAATTCCCCCCTTGCACACAGGTTTTTGTGGGGTGCTGGGAAGCCCAAACTGTCCCCTCAGTTTTGCCATTTACCCCAAGTCGATAGCAAGTGGCAAAACCAGAGGGAATCCCCTGTGCTGGGGGCGGGGGTTTAGTGCAAATGACAGCTTTGGGGGGACACACTTGGTGCTCCTACGGTGTACCCTGGGATACCTGCAGGAGGACTGATGAGGGAAGAGGGTGGGGGAGATGGCCAGGAAGCCCTGCTGTGCCCGATCATTACTCAGGCCCCCAGGCAACTTTAAACCCACAGAGGTTTCAGAACTTCTGTGGGTTTAAAGTGTAGTGTGAACCCAGCCAATGACTCTTTTCCCTTCCCTGCAGGGGGTAATTGCTTCCTCCAACCCTCCACCAAACAATGCATCGAATAGATTTTCAGATCAGTTTGGGCCTTCTTTTCATTCTGAGTTCCCACCGGTGCCCAAGACTGGTCTGTGCAGACAAGGGAAGGGAGCCGTCTGGAATGTGAATAGCAACAGCCACACAATGCAGGACCATTTGCTGAGGCAGAGACAAAACCAAAAATCCCCTCTTGCCTTTTCCTTGTTATTGAAGAATGCATTAAAGGCATCAATGGGGATCCTGTGTTAGATTTTTTTTTTTTTTTTAAACGTAGCTTTTCTATTCTCTGCACAGTGCTTGCATCAAGCTATACAAACTGAAGGGGGAAGATTAGAGTAATCAAATCCATTTTTGTACGGAAACATTTAACTGGACAGGTTTTGTTTTAAGCCTAACTACCCTACTGGGGATTCATTGCCCAAACCCATCCGTTTCCCATTTGTTTTTAATGGAAGGGAAGATGAGTTCTGAATAATTAAAAGTGAATTCTCTTCTGGTCTGGCTGCATGCCAGCAAGGGAAACTGAATGCTGGAGCTCTGCTGAGCACTGCCTCCTCATTCTACACTCCCCCGAGAGCTGGATTTCAAGTGGACGTGACGATGCTGCTGTGCCAACCTGGGCAAGGTCAACCAAGGTGACAGCAGCACACCTCCTCTTCCTAGGCAGCGGCATATTCCCTGGGAAAGAAGGAAATACATCAAGATGAATGCCGTCAATTGATTAAAGATCTTTCACTGATTAAATAGATTTGCATATTGTGACACCCGCCTTCGGCCTAATTTCAAAAGCCCTCTGCACGTGGTCACTTCAGACCTCTGACAGGAGCAATCTGTCCCTTCCCAGGCAGCCCACTGGATGGGAAGGAAGAGGGGGAGAGAGACAAGGAGGTGACATTAACTAAGAAGAAGGGACAACAGGACTCTGACCAAAAGGGGAACTTAGACCACTCAGAGAAGAGAGGTTGGTGTTTCCTAGGGACAGGGCCTGGCTGAAGACATTTTGTCCCCTGAGGTGAATCCCCCCCCCCCCCGGCTTCCTCTTCCTCTGCCCCCACAACCTGCAGGCGACTGGCCTGCTGTTCGTTGCTGCCACTGCTGCTCCTCCTCTCCAGGCAGCCATAGGATCACCATTTTTCCTGCCACGGCAAAGTGGCAGCCATGGCTTTCCCGCAGCTGAGCCCAGCGCCATCTCAAACCTCTTCCCACAATGCCTTGCTCTCTCCAAGGAAGGACGTAGGCATCCTTCCTCAGAGAGCCAGAAATTGGGGTGAGATCTGAGAAGGGCCTGGCCGCTGCGGATGAGCACAGCCACCATGGCTTTGCCAGTGGTGGGAAAAACTGTTTTGAAACCAATGAGAACAGCAGAGAAGGAAGGCTGGCTTCCAGTGTGGCAATGCTCCTGAGTGGTGGTGGCAGCAAGGTGTGGGGGTGGGAGGAGAAGAGGCTGAAGCTAGGGACCGGTGGCAGCAGTTTGGTGGTGAGTGAAACATCCCTGAATGTGGGTGGCCAGAGATGGGAGAGAGGCACCCCACCTGAGACATGGGTCTCACCCCGGCTCATGTGAGAGCCAGTCCTGGCTGTGGAACTCCCTCTCCATGGAGGTTATGCTAGCTCCCTCTTCACTGTCCTCCAGATAACTGGTTAAGGCAACATTATTCCACCGAACATTTAATGGTTAATATCACTCTCTAATTTTACTGATGCTTTCTGGTTTTATTGCACTGAAGGTTCTTTTTCTTTTTCTCTTTTTCTTTTTTTAAACTCCTGTCTTTTTGTTATGGTTTGATGTATTTTTACTTTTTATTAGTTTTATTTTATCTGTACATTGCCTCAAGTGCTCATCTAGTGGGGGAGCAATCCATAAATACGCTAAATAAATAAATCACAGCAGCATGCAAGAGAAATGCAAGGCTCTAGCCCACCTCAGAAAAAGGTTGACGACCAGCTAGTTCCTGTCTCCCACACATCAAGATATGCTGTGCTCAACAGCTAAGTAATTTGGAAACTCACCTGCCTCCTGCATTAAGACATCTGGTCAAAACATGCCGTTTGCTAGGGATCAGACAGGCTGTTTTGCTTGCTAAGGCCTGGAGAAGGGAAGGAGTCAGGTCACATACATAGTGTGCTTTAGCAAGCTTCTTTAGCACATGCTTCTTTAGAGCCAGTGTGGCGTAGTGGTGAGAGTGTTGGACTGGGACTCGGGAGATCTGGGTTCTAGTCCCCGCTTGGTCATGAAACTCACTGGGTGACTTTGGGCCAGTCACTGACTCTCAGCCTAACCCACCTCACAGGGTTGTTGTGAGGATAAAATGGAGAGGAGGAGGTTTATGTAAGCCGCCTTGGGTTCCTTGCAGGAAAAAAGGCGGGGTATAAATATAATGAATGAATAAATAAATAAATAAAATATTGATAGCTGATAGCAATATTGATATTGGTGCAAATCAAAATGCTTGATCTGTAACTTAGTGTGAAGGGAGAGGGCCAAGAAAACCATTATGATAGATATGGGTTGGAACCAGATGCATCAGTACAGCCCAGTGCCGGTTCAGAAGAGACACTACTAGTATAAGACTCTGAACTCTGCATCCTGAAGATTGGAAAGGGAGCGGCTCTCTCTCCTGGTCAGAGCTTGGACACTGCCCTGCTGGTTTTGCATATGATATGAGTTTCAGTCCGTGAGGGCTGGGAAATGGCTGGCAAACCTCTTCTGTGGTGGGCTACCTAGATGCCCTTTTTTGCTGATTGTCTCCGAGTTCCTGGACACTTACTAGCCCTTTTCTTTGGGATTGCAATCCCTTGTTCAAACACTTTTTTTTTTAGGGGTGGGAGGAGCATCCAGATGACATCTGTGTTCCCCTGTTGTATATTTTCTGACCTGACTTGTGGTCATTTTTTGATAACAAGATACAATTGCAGCTCCAGCTTGCAGACAGACAAACCAGTATTAAGACTTTCCAGAGAACCTGTGACTTTCAATTAAACCTTCATATTTGCAAGTTCAGCCCATTTTATGGCTTCCTATTGATGCCAGCTGGGGGGGGGGAGGGGGACGGGACGGACTGATGAGTAACTTCCCCTATAATGGCCTCTCTTGACTCTCCATGGGCAGCTCTCCAACAGGTGCAGAGAGGATGATAACTGACGGGTCCTTTATCTATCTGATGGGCAGAGGGGTTAAAGAGCCGCCCTGAGGAGTGTGTGTTTTTAGTCCTGCCTGATGCCCTTCTTGTGTATCTTATATGAAACTGGCTGACCAGTCATGCAAAAAATATTATGGTGTGCCTACTAAATATATTTTAAGGCCAATTCCTTCCACATCACACCCTCCACCACCACCCCATCTTTAAATGCAGTCAATTCCCCACCACCACCACAAATAAATTAACTTGCATAATGTCACACTGTAGTACTCCACACTGCGGGATTTATTTATTTTTAAATTCTAGTCTTTGCATGTTTGACAAATGGAATTACACTTAGATTTTCTCTAGGGATGTTTTGCCCCTAGTGCAACTTATTAAAATACAGCTGACTGCCAGGTCATCTACTGAAACACACTGATAATGAATAATGGTTTATGGCAAAGCTGATAACAAAGCAGCTATTACATCGATTGCTTCTCTGCTTTTATTTAATCATTATCCATTACTAGGGAAGGTAGCTTCTCTCACCAGTAGAAGAGGTAGACTTTTTTTTTTTGATCAAAAAGTATGCAGCATCTCTGTCTGTCTTCCCTTGTTACCAATTCTTGCATCTGGAGATGTGTTTTCTGTCCTGCAGACTCTCTGGAAATAAGGCCATATAATACATTTTCATCTGAATTTGAGTTTGCAGTTTAATCTACAGGAAAGGCGTGTGCACTGTGCAAGATCTATAGCAGTGTTCTTCAACCTTGGGTCCCCAGATGTTTTTGGCCTACAACTCCCAGCATGCCCCAGCCAGTGTAGCTGGCTGGGGCATGCTGGGAGTTGTAGGCCAAAAACATCTGGGGACCCAAGGTTGGAGAACACTGATCTATAGGGTAAATTATGTGTTCAGTGCCTACAGCACAATCCTGTGAAAATTAACTCATCCATCCATCTTCTGTGGTTCAGACATTCATATACACCACTTGTTTTCTCTGTGCCTGGCAACTGTTCAGTTGGTGACTGGCAGCTGAACGTGTGAACTGGCTGCACTGAAAAGCATTGCATCTGAGCTGCGCATACAGCCCTATCTATGATATTTCCATGTTGCCCAATTCATTTAAGTACGGTAAGTCATTGTTTTTTATGTTGCTGCAGAGGGGTGTAGAAACTCTTTCAGCCTGATGGCGGAATTCCCTTTCAGAGATGCTCTCAGGGGCTCCATTCCAGTAGTGGGCAGGGATGAAGACAAAAGGGGCAGGGCCAAAATACCAAAAAATACTGTCATATTTTAGCTAAAGCTCTTCCTGCCAGTAACTAAGCCTTAGGAGAGGCATTTCAACTTTTCAGAATGGGGAAAGACACCGCACAAAAGCCAGGAAAGCACCAAATGAGCGGTGGGCAGGGGAAAGGGGGTGGGGCCAGGAGAAGGGGGTGGGGCCATCTGGGAAACCCTGGAGGGCCAGTTTTGGCCCATTGGCCTGAGGTTCAATAATTGCAGCAGATATCAAGTCAGCTGCAGCCTCCAGATATGAAGCTGACAATTCCATAAGATGTTAGCGCATGGGGTAGGACAACATCGGATGACAAATACCACTGGTGACCTTGAGCAGGATAAAACACTCACCTCAAGTCCTGCACGGGTGTGGTCATGAGGGCCTCCAAATCTCTTTGCTAACACAGAACTCAAGGGTTCTTCCAACTTTTATCATGTAGCATGTGTTTGCTGTTTGTACCATAGGAGATGGTGACAGCAATAAAAACATGGTGACAGCAATAAAAGTGTGTGTGTGTGTGTGTGTGTGTGCGTGTGTGTGTTTCAGGCTGAGTAAAAATTAAAGAATCCAGTCTTTGGAGCAAATGCATCTGTGATTACTAGCATAAGGACTAGTAAGCCTGCCATATGTAGCCAATACACTCATGCACCCATAATGAGGATAAGATTTCAAGGAGGCAGGGATAAAAAACATGGCCTATGACATCTTGTCTGGAAGGGGTAACAAGGGGGTAGCACCACATTGTGGCAGGATCAGTAGATTGTGACTGTGGCTGCTACTCTGAACCTGACTCAGCTCAGAGGTGCTACTGACTCATGGGTTGGAACTGTCGGTAGGGTGTTGCAACGTGGCACTCTGTATGTCTCTATTGCTTCACAGATCGGTATCCTTCCACAATTTACGTGGCAAATATGGTTGATGCAGCTACACTGTTTTTTCCACGTATAAAGACTGGAAGGCCAGGACCAGTCCTACCATTAGGCAGAGTGAGGCAGGTGTCACAGGCAGATACTGGGAAGCGGCAGCAGCATGGTGTTGGAGAAGAGAGTTCTGTGTTACATGGCTTGCCCTGCACCCCCTAAGCTAGCCTGTGGCTTTTAGGTGCAGTAGAGTTCACTGTCCCGTATTGCCAAATGTGAAGAAAGGCTCAAATAGTTTTTGTACATGGAATGGGAGGGGGCACCATCTCATTCTTCGCTTCAGGCAGCAAAATGCCTTGGGCCAGCCCTGTGGAAGGGATACCAGCACCTTTAAACACCTGTGTGCATACATCGGAGGACCTTGATTTGGTCAGGGCTCCCCAGTGAATGGAGATGGGTGTGCAAAGATGCAGTTACGTCAGCCACACTTTACATTCTTGCTGAAGGAAACACCAGTGCAATACCGGTATAGCTAAAGCAATCCTGTGCTCACTGGGACATGCATACAGTTGCACTGCATGCCTTCAAGCCTATGCACACTTATCTGGGACATACCTGAGACAGTGGAGCATACATCTGAGTAAACATGCACAGGACTGCACTGTAAGCACACTTGGGGAGTAAATCCCACTGGACTCAGTAGGACTGACTTTGGGCTAAACTTGCTTGGGATTGTGCATTAGGCATTGCCATTTCTAGTTTTGTTTGTACCAGTCTTGCTACTGTGCTTTTTTCTTGTTCCTGAAAGCCATTCTTTTCCAGGCCAGTTCTCCCTCCCCATCCTTCTTATCTCTCACTCACTCCCATTTACTCGTAGATCTTGCACTGTATCCTCAAGATGATATTTTTGGCATCAGTGCCTGGACTTCCAATTTGGCTATGACTCAAGCCGTACTCTTGACTTGTTGGCTGCAATCATCTTGCCGCATACTTGCTTGAGTCACAACGGTGTGTTTGCACTGTGACATCTATACTGTGACTGTACGTGAGTCCCTCCCTGTCTGATGCTCCTCATTGCCACGGCAGATGCAGAATACCCTTCTTTGCTCCTTACAAAGGCAAAATGATTATAGACGTGGCATAGAATGAGATCGAGCCCCAGAAGATCTGGCCTTCTTTGTGCACGTGGCAATGTTTATGCCTCCTGCTGAGATCCTCATAATAAGTGTGAAGTATTTATTTGTCAATATTTTCCAATACCCCCTGAGGTGCATCTTTCTGAAGATTTCTACACGAGAGGCTCTTGAGTGTCTTCAAATGGAAAAGGGGGGAAAAATCAGCTATTCAGCAACACACATTTCCCCCCAGAGAGGCCTCTGGTGCAACTTTTCTTTCCCAGTTATTATATCATTCATCCTTTGTCTTCCTGGATTGACATTCACTTTGCAAATTATTTCTGTCTTCCTGGATACAAGAAGGGTTGACAATGTGCTCTGAAAAACATTGGCAGGGGCGATCTTCTGCATGTTCCCTTTGTAAAGATTGCTGTTTCCCTCAATATAGCCAGTCAATTGTTCCCACTTTAAATGTCCCCCCCTCCACCTCTGCTTTCCTACTCCAGAGGGTGGTCCATATGATTCTGTAGCTACACTAAGATGCTATCCCAGGGGTGGGCAACTTTGGGAAGTCCAGGAGCCATTTTTGACCCTGGACCCTGCCTCTCCGCCATGGGATTCAGTCTGTGGTGTGACCCATATATATATATACTCTGTAGTGTGTATGTGTGTGTGTGTGTGTGTGTGTGTATGTGTGTATGTGTACACACACACTATTTTTTTAAAAATTAGGTTGCCCAAATCCAGCAGGGCAGAGGGGGTGGCAGCAGAGGGCCCATGCAGCCCACAGGCTGCGCGTTGCCCACCCCTGTGCTATCCCATACATTATTTAGTGATATGCAAAATAAAAGTATTATAAACATTAAAATAAAGGCAGTCCCACATAGAGTGCATTACAACAGTTAAGTCTGAAGGTAACCAGGGTATGTGTTACTGAGGCAAGCTTCACTTTCTCTAGATAGGGTTGCAGTTTGTGAATCAGCCTAGGCTGATAAAAGGCGCTCTTAGCCACCAGTGCTACCTCCATAGACAGTGCTGAGTCCAGGAGAAACCCCAGACTGTGAACCTGGTCTTTCAGGGCAGGGGTGCAACTTCATCCAAAACTGGACACACCCTCCGCCTCCATCCATATCAATTGACCTCCCAACCCCCAGTACTTCCATCTTAACTGGATTACGTTTAAGCCTGTTTGCCTTCATTCATCCCAAAACTGCTTCAAGACACCCGTTCAGGGTTTCCACAGCCTCCGTGGCATTCACAAGTGGAGATGAGAGGAAGGGCTGTACGTCATCAGCATACCTCCAGCCCAACCCTCCAGATGGCTTCTCCCAGGGGTTTCTTGTAGAAGCTGAAAAGTATGGGGGACAAAGATTTTTTTTTTTTACTGTTTTAATTATCATATTTTATTGTATTGTTTTATTGTATTGTTTTAATTGTACATCGCGCAGGGTGGCTGGGTGACTGGCCAGATGGGTGATTAATAAATATAATAAATAAATAAATAAATAAATAAAATTGTTTTCTGGACCTGGACCTGTAGCCAGGGATGGGCTAGGGGGCTCTGCCCCCCCCATATTTTCTCTGCCACCCTATTTTTATTTATTTTACAAATAATTTAAAAAACCAGTTTACAATATTGTCTTTAAAAAGCCTGCAAACCAGATGAACTGCCCCGTGCCGCCCCCCCTACTTCTTTGATGCCCTCCCGCAAACTTTTAGGCTGACTGTGGGCCTGTCTGGACCTCCTGTAAAATTCCATGAATGACGCAGGGCAACAGAGCAGTAAAAGCCTCATCTGGAAGCACCCTCTGCCATCCACCAGGGCAATCATGCTGTTTCTTTCCCCAAACCAGTCAGGAAATAATCACTGTCATCCAAGACTGTCTGGAGTTGTATGAACTTCACCTTCTCCTCTAATACGCTGCTGCTTTCTGGCTGCTTTCTTTTATTGTATTATATTGTATGTATATTTCTATTTTAATGATGTTTTTGGTTTTAAGATTGTTTTTATCCTGTTTTTCTTGTAAACCACCCAGGGAGCCTTTTGGCTGATGGGCGGTAAATAAATATATTAAATAAATAAATAAATAAATAAATAATACGTTGCCCCAAAATGGTAAATTAGACACTGGGTAGATATGGTCCAAACTTTAACTAGCAGGTTAAAAAAAAAAATGCAGACTGCATCAGTATCAGCGTGTGTGTAATAGATATTGGGGTGGCACCAGGTGGGGAGGGGAAATGTAAACATTTTCTCTCCTGCAGCAGTCCCAAGGGAAATCTCTCCTCTGAAGTTGATATTTGCATGTGGGGGGGGGGGATGCAAGCACCTCTATTAGCACCAGTGCAGGAATCCCTCCCAATGCAAGTACCTCAGAGAAGGGATTTTCCTCAGGACCACAGCAGAGGTGAAAAAGATTACAGTACCAGATTCACTCACCTGCTGTGATCTCTCTCACATGCACAGCTGGTGCTACTTGCATTTTTTTAAAAACCTGCACATTAAATACAAAGACACTTTTTAATGTCATATTTTGTTTAGTCCTTCATTTCTTTCTTCTGCTGGCCCATGTCTTCTCTCAGACATGAGCAATGCCCCCAAATATATAACCCCATTACCAATGATTCTGGATGTAAAGCAGGGCCCCTCTTCCTCAATGGGCATGTACATTGTAAACATATATTGGCTTTGCTCCCAATTTGAATGCCATGGCTTCCCGCAAGTAACCCTGGGAATTGTGGTGCGGTGCTAGGTTTGATCTCTTGGACAACCAGAGCCCCCACCTCACAGAACTAGACTTCTCAGGGAATCCTGGGGAGAGGAAGTGACTATTAAACCAATTCTAATTTAAAACTGCTTCCATATCCAGGACTCCTTCACAAAATCCTTGCTGAAGTTCACGCAGCCTTTGTCCTAGATGCTTGCATTCTGTATTAGCCATGCACAAGACTGGAAGATAACATTAATAGAACACTTGATTTGCAATAGATATTTAGCCCTGATGCTTACATTAATATCCAGGAAGGTCATTTTTGAGGCTTTACAAAATAGATGGCAGTGTCCTTTGCAGAGGGAAATCACGTTTGTTCATTAGTCAGCAGCACAGAGCAATTGTCAGCAACCTTCTAAATAGAACAGTGACAAACTACTTTGACAGAATAACATTTTCGACAGATGGCAACATCATGCTAATTCTATTTCAAACATCTTTGCTCTGCCGAGAACATTCCAAAATGTAGGTGCATATTAAAAGGCCACATTTCATGAAGTGTTGCTGAACATTCCAATAATACACAGTTTAAAACTGGGGGGGGGGGGACACAACATTAAAAAAACCCCAAAACCCTCCAGGGAACTTGTCATAATCTGTCAAAATGCAAAGGGAGGGGAAGAGGGAGGAACTTTGATGGCCTTTTTGTGATTTGATTTCCTATATGGAGTGTGTTGTAAAATGGATCTCCGCAGCACCAGGCAAAATGTTCTCCAGCTCTGTGGACATGTTCATGTGATGTGATATGTTCAAGGTGAATAATTCAATCAACCACTTACCATGAGCACAATGAAAAATATACACATACACAAACAGGTACAGTAGCCCAGTTTCTGATTGATCAGAAGAGTCATGTGAATCAGTCTGCCTAAATGACTGTAAAATATGCAAATAGGGTAAATCTGCACACATTTGCTTATTTACACAATTTATTCTGCTTCTGCCAGTAATAGGGAGAGGTAGCACACTACAAGGCTGTTAGTAAAGCCTCACATCCCAAGTACCTGACATCTTGCTCAACCCTCCTCTGAGATTTCACCAGGCTTTGCCCACAGACCTTGAAACCTATCCTTGCAGTCATAGGGGCTAGAAACTTGTCCTCTTCTTCAAGTAAGTTAAGTATTAAATTTGAAAATGAATAATTCTGTACTCTTTTATCTATGTTTGCATTTTTGCTGTATGATCTTGGAATACACATAGTGTGAAGGAAGGAGCCTTTGGGGGTTCCTACATGCACACACACACACACACACACCCTCCCTCATGTGTGAACCGGCTAAAGGCTGGGGGGGGGGCGGAGTGTGTATGCCGGCGTCCCAAAGTCTACAGTGACCCGGCTTTCAAATGAAAATGCAGTTCAGGCCCAGTAAGTCAAGAATCATGAGTTCCCCTCCCCCTGTCTGGCCAGGTGAAGTGCATCCTGATTGGCTAAGAAGCAGCAAAGCTACAGAAAGGAGGGGAGGGGTGGGGGAAAGGTATATTTCCCAAAGTGTGGGTTTTTGTCTTTGTCTTTGGTCATCGCATGGCTGCCGGCTGTTGGAGCAATGGCGGCACGCCAAGGAGAGGCCCAAGCCTTCGGGTGGCCTCAGGATCCGACCCCAGGTAGCTCCTGGTGAAATTAGCTGAATGAGGGCTCTGGTAAAGGCAGGTCTTGTGGAGGGCTACCCATCTCGGACCTTTGGGTAGGTGAAGTAGTCCTCCCGGGCAGCAGGGCTGTGCTGGATCTAACCCTGGAAGAGAACTGACCCTCAGGTAACAGAGTTGTGTGCCTGGGAGATATAAAGAAGTAGGTTTTGTTATTTTGCAGCTTTACTTTGTACCAAAGCGTCTCTCTCTATTTTGTGTCCTTCCCTCATTTCCCTATTGGTTGTTGTAAAATGCTACCAGAATAAACCTTTCTTGGTTTTACCCCACATGATGTTTGTGGATTGCTCTGCTTGGTTCAGTAACTAAATCCAGGTTATAGACAAAGGCAAGTCCCTGAACAGAGATTCAAGTAGGATTGCAGACAGCTGAGGCTGGCAATCTGGTACCTTGAGATCTCTGGGGGTCTTGGGTCCTTTGGGTAGGAAAGGGTGGGGGTGTGGCGGGTCAGCCAGCCCCCCCTTCCTCCACACATAGCTTTATGGAAGACAGGGATTTTTCTAGAAATTACTTGAACAGCCTTAATTCTTTCCCTGATATGTCCTGTTTTCTAGCTCCTGCCCTTCCCTTTCTCCATGCTCTTCCCAAGTAGCCTGTGGTTGTTGATGGCTTCTACTCCATAGCTTTCACTCTCCAACCTAGTTCATCACTACCAGAGCCTTCCGTCATTTCTTGCAAATCTAAGGCCGTAAGTGCTTCCTCTGGTTAGAAGTAGAATTGTCAAATATATTTCCCATATCTGCCACAGCAAATACTTAAGCAGGTTTGTTCCTGTAAAGACAGGTAATTACCCATCTAAGAAACTCTGGGACCTAATCCCTGGGAAATGAGGGCTACCTGTCTCATACGTGAACTGGTGCAGTTGTCACTTGGGACTGTACCATTTCAGTTTCACACGAGGAGATAGTTATCTGAAATCTCCCCATTTGAAAACTGGAAAAATTTCCCAAACTTTTTTTTCCTGATCTGGGAAGTATTGTTATTTTCACATGGAAACAATGTCAAAGGAACACTTCATCACATGAAATTAACATCCAGGTCTCCTGTGACTTAGGCGGCCATCAACCGCTGCTTTCCCTCTGGCTCGTCCCATATTACCTTGGTAACACACACAGCTCTGATCACATGGTGTTGCACTGATCCTACCCATGAGTGCCCCCCACCCCATTTAGCCACTGATGCTGGCATGGAGAGGAATGATCCGATCAGTGTGATCCCACATCATTAAGAGCTTCCTGCGTTACTGGGGTGATGTGAGACAGCATTACTCTGGAGTGGTTTTTCATTGGGTATCACATCACCTTGGCAATTAGAGTTGGGTTTGAGGTGGCTTGAACCCTGCCTGAGGCCTGTACTACCTCAGAAATACACTCATGAACTGGCTCTGAGTTAAATTCTGGATCGCAGAACATTCCTTTGGTAGAAACTAGAAACTGACTTTAATAGAAATGGTGTGCCATTGGGCTGACTGCCTTTAGATAGGATCATCTGACCATAGACTCCAGCTCAAAAATTTTTGTATGTGGGAGAAAATACAGTATGATTGTACGTTGACATTCCAGCAGATTTAACAATGGTGACAAGCACAATGGTGACTGTTCTGTCTTTTTCTGAAGGTGATGTATAATGAACACAACACACTTAAAAAAGAGAATTCCTCATTGTTGGCACTAATGCATTTGTAGTAGCGGGGCTTCTGACTTGTTCTGTGAAAAGGAAATACTGTCCTGAAAAGTCCAGGAGCTTCCTGCACCATCTATAGGGATATTAAAAGATCTCAGTCTACACTATATAATGAGAAATGCCCATGAGACTCAGCTCAGTGTACACAAATCCTTTCTGCTCCTCTATATTCCCAGGCAGACTCTTATTTAAAAACAACTCTTCCATATTATATATATATATATATATATATATATATATATGAAGGCCTATTATGTGATGGGGTCATCAAGTGCTCCCCTCCACCACACACACACACACACACACTTGCTTTGCAATGCAGTGTAGACTAAGGTCGTTTTTCTTTTGCAACCATAAAATTTTCTGAAGAACTCAGGAAATATTAGATGGAATTGATGCTGCATAATGCAGAAGGACCTGACCTCCTCCCAAAAAGCAGAGATGGGAAGGAGTGACTTTAAAATAAAATAAAAAAGATTTGAGGTAAAACAAAAAGTGTTGTGCATTAAGATGTTAAGTAGTCTTCTCCTGGGAAGGGGAGCACAGAGATAGGAGGTGCAATGCAATACTGCCTCTGGGACCTTAGACAAATCATACACCCTGGTTTGTGTGTCTGTCTGTGTGTATGCACCAAAAGGCCATTCTATATGGACAGATGGGTCCATATGCAGCACATGTGTTGTGTGCCACTGGACAGCTGAAAGGATGCAGTGCTTACTATGTTACAGACAGGGCCGGATTAACATAGGGGCTATTGGAGCTGCAGCTCCAGGCCCCTACCATCAAACAGGCCCACAGCCGGCCTGGCAGCGCGCGGCGCGCGCGCCCACTCACCCGAGCCGCGCCGCCGACTGCTGGCTGCTGCCGCTGCCGCGCTGCCGCACTTGCCCTTGCGTCGAGACGCCAGGCAGCGGCTCCCTTGCGGCGGCGGCGGCAGCGGGCCCGCCCCGCCCCTACCAGAATAGGCCCAGTACAACCTTCACTCTGCCCGGTTCGAATGAAGGAATCGCTCTCGCAAATAAAAGGATGCGCCTTCCCCGCCCCCCCCAACTCCAAATTCGATCAAGTCACCGGATCGCCTTTCGCCTCCGCTGGGGGTGAAAATCCAGTGCCTCGCCGCCCTTTTAACACCTCCGCTCAGAGAGTGGCGGAGGCGACCGAGCAATTCTCCCGCCCGAGGCAGCATCAACAAGACCAGACAGGGCTCCCCAGTCCCCAGCTATATGTGCCTCGACCCCTTCATTTCCTCTCCCAGCAACAGTGAAAATAATCCGGCCGCATATGCCAGCGCCCCCACCCCCCATCCAAAACGGGAAAAGAACAAAGAACTAGCAGCAGCCGACTCTTCCTGCAGCCCCTCAGTTAGATCTTCCTTCCCTCGCTGAGATTTGAACACCCCACTAGAGGCAAGGAGCCCGGGAGTCTCTGGCTGTGCCTCCGGGGTGGAGACAAAATCCGGTCTGGATTCGCTCAGCATCTGCGCCTACCCACGCATTGGAAGTGAAGGGAAGCGATGGCACGAACGCGCTCTGCTGCTGCTGCGAGTGCAGTCCCTCCCTCGCCTTTCTCTCGCCAGCCGCGGACCCGACCGCGAGGAACAGCGGTCGGGTCTGCTGCAGCAGCAGAAGGTTTTTTTCTTTTCTTTTTTCAGAGCGGAGCAGCGTTTTAAAAATTATTTTTATTTTATTTTTTGAAGAGAAGGCTGCAAGAGCGAGCAAGCACCGTCTTTTCTCCCCACCCCCCACTGAGGAGCCCGCCAGGCAAGGACTCGCGTTCACGGGTGGTGGGGTGGGGGGTGCTTTGGCGGTGGGGGGTGCTTTGGCACAAGCAACCCTTAGAACTTCTAGCCCAGGCTTAGGCAACCTGGTGCCCTCCAGATGTTTGGACTACAACTCCCAAATCCCTTTCCACTAACCATGCTGACTGGGGCTGATGGGAGCTGTGGTCTAAAACATCAGGAGGGTACCATATTGCCTACCCCTGGCTTAGAGGATACACGCTCCGTATTGCACCTTCTCCAAGTCCAATTCCCCTCCCTGGGTATCTTTTCAGGATCGAGGTATGCCTATGCACACCAGTTGCCTACTCATGTTCTAGCCTATAAGTGAGATGTCTGTTTGTGGAGATTAAATTGGGGGGTGGGGGATAGAATAAGAACAGTCATGCTGTGTCAGACCAAGGGTCTATCTAGTCCAGCATTCTGTTCGCACGGTGGCCAACCAGCTGCCCACGGGAAAGTTAGCCCACAAGCAAGACAGGAATGCAAAAGTACCCTCTTACCCAAATAAAGTTTCTACCGATGGTCAAGACCCCTTAGGAATACAGAAAATTATCAAGGGCTAGACCAATCCTCCATCTCCCCCAATTCCCATGATCCCTGACCATTGGCCATGCTGGCTGGGGCTGGTGGGAGTTGTAGTCCAAAACATTTGGAGGGCACCATAAACATCTGGAGGGCACCTCTGGCTTAGGAGATATACACCCTGTGTTGTACATTCTCCAAGCCCAATTCTCCTCCCTGGGTATCTTTTCAGGATCAAGGTATGCCAGTTACTGAGGAACATGGGTGGGAGGGTGCCGTGGGGCAGCTTGGAGGTGGCGTGACCTAAGCTGTGGTGGCTTGTGCGACTCAACTAGGATTTCGCTGACCCGAAGTGGGCCCGCGTGGCCTCCGGGCCTCTTTCTGCTCATCCCAGAGCTTAGAGGCGGGGTCGTTTCTTATGTTTTCTGTGCAAGATGTGGGAGTTGTGGGTCATTTTTGAATTTCTTGGAGCAAGATGTGGTGGTTGTGGGCCGTGTTTTTTAAAAACAGAATCTGAGCAAGACGTGGTGTGGTGTTTGTGGGGCAGTAGCATTTCCTCTGAGTAAAATATTTGCAGGGTGCTTGGGGACTTTAATCATACGCCTTTCCCAAGCCCACTGCTGTATCCTGCTCAGGAGACAGGCTGGGGCCCATCGAGGTTGGTGCTGGTTGCTGCAGCACCTTTTCTTCCTTATTTTTTTAAAAAATATTTTATACTCTGCGAGCACCTGTATGGGCAGGTGCATGGTTATAGATGCTCATCTTTTTATTTTTTAAAGACTTATTTCAAACTAATTATTTACTAAATTTATTTTAGAGTATTGTTATCCCGCTCCTCAGTCAAATAGACTCCTGGCGGGGCTTACATATGATCAGTAAAGGAAGACAGTCCCTGCCTGCAGGCTTACAGTCTAAAAAGACACAGCACACAAGGAAAAAGGAATAGGGAGGGATGAGGGATGAAAAATAACAATGCAATCCTGTGCATCTTTAGCCAGAAGTAGTAAGTCCTTCAAGTCTCAGCATCTGCCAGCTGGCCATGCTGGCTGAGGTATTCTGGGAGTTGTAGGCCTTATTTCTGTCTAAACCTGCATAGGACCTTTTTCTCCTTGGGGGCTAATGAGCATGAACATGTTTTTTTCAGGTGCAATTTTGACTAGGGAAAAGACTTGGATTAACTCTGTGTGTGTGTGTGTGTGTGTGTGTGTCTTTCTCTCTCTCTCTCTCTCACACACACACTTCCCCCATCAAATTTATGGAGGAGAAGGATATCAATGGCTACTAGTCCTGATGGCTCTATGCTATCCAGTATCAGAGGCAGTATGCCTATGTACACCAGTTGCTGGTGTGAAGGCTAAATGCAGGTTGCTTGTTGCTAGTTGAAAGCGATATTTGGAGTTTGTGAATGACCTTAACTTTGTTGACTGTGTAACTTCTTTGCTGACTGTTCTTCTTTGCTGACTAAAATATTAAATTTGTTTTAATATAAAATTGCGTCTTCATTTTATTTATTTCCATAAAAAGGCCCACCAAAATCCTCAGCACCAGGCCCATAATGCTCTTAATCCGGCCCTGGTTACAGAGAGTTTGGTTGCCGAACAGTGCTCCAGCGTCAAAGCACCAGGACTATTTGATTAGCAGGGGCAATGATGACATCATCTGCGCTCCCCCTCAGGCTTCCCTGTTCCCTCTGAGTTTAGCTGTAATCCTCACAGTAGCTAGTGAGGAAAATTGATTTTCCCAGCAACAGTATGTTGTAAAGCACAGTATACTGTTGTTGTAAAGCACAGTATTTTGAGGCGGCTTGGTCCTGAAGGGGCAATTAAGACCCACTGACCCATTAAAAAAGATCTGTTCCTGGTGGAGATGAAAGTGCGAGAACTGGTTTGTTGATATGGATCAACACAGCGACCTGAAATTTTGGACTCTCCTTGGAGGCGTGGTTATGAGGACTGTTACGATAAGTAAGTGCCTGCACTTCACAATTTACCACAACACCGCTAGTCCTCAAGGAAGTGCCCTGCACTCCTGAATTTCCTCAACCTGATGGCTGTGCCTGCTCAATGGATTTCCAGCTTTGCCCCACTTGAGTTTCTTATTACAGCAAGGTGGTCGGCCACGGCAGTCTCTAATCAGAAAGCATCTCCTGTCCCACTTGAGAGCTCAGCTTTATCCCCTCTACCGAGGACACACAGATACAGTCCAAAGCATTTTAGGCTGCACTTGTTGTCAGGTAGGATGCAAAGGAGGACATGGCTCCTGCACCTTTCATGTTTATATAGAAGACAGCATTTAGACAGGCCAGGCTCATCATGCAACAATAGGAACAGCAGAGACTCGCTCTTCTTTACAACTATTAAAGCTTCAGGGACTCTGCCCTCTTTTTCATTTGGTCATCTTACCAGAAGATAACACTAGACCTCTAGGCTGATGAGCAGCCAGATTGAGACTGGTTGACAGTTGAAGACTTGCTGTTTTCCGCTTCCTTGCTGTCTAAGGCTGCAATCCTAAAAGCACACTTATTGGGGAGTAAATCCCATTGAACTCAGTGGGAATTACTTCTGAGTAATTCTGCATGCCACTTATATTCTAAAGCTGCAATCCAGTGCACACATACCTGCAAGTAAACCCTACTGAACACAATGGTTTGGATCCAGACTTAGACATATGTAGGGCAAATGAAATCAATCGGACTTAAAGTTATTCAGGAGTGACTAAGTTAAGTCCCTTTGATTTCAATGGGTCTAGTGTATATATGACTAAGCCTGGATACAACCCAATGAAAACTACTTCTGTGTAAACATAGATCGTGCCACATGTGGGTGTTCTGTCGCTGCTTGCTTTCTTACCCTGGTCTATGCTTTTAAGACTTCTGAAATTTTCTCAGAACTTGACAGCAGTCACAGAACTTCAGCCCTCGGACTTGGCAATGGTCTCACTCCTTGGAACAGTGCAGCTGATTTCCTCTTTAGTGCTTTCCCTAACCCCTTCCTTTTTCCTGAATCACCATCGCTTCATCTTGCCTGCACCTCCATCTGACCAGTTATATTGCTTCTATGTCCTATATGGCACTAGCAAACTGCTGAGGACAGGGGTCTGCTTCCGGCTCAATCAAGCAATAGCTTCTCAGGCACACAGAAATGTCCTTTTTAACACTTAGGCTGCAATCTTGCACCCATTTACCTGGGAGTAAGCCCCACTGAACTCAATGAGACTTACTTCTGAGGAGACATGTACAGAATTGCACACGTATTGTATTTCAGTATCCTTTTATACTCCATTCTGGCTTTGTTACCTGTTTGGATGTCATTCATTTTAAAAACAAGGAAGAGTCTTGTGGCCCCTTAAAGGCTAACAAATTTATTATGGGATAAGCTTTTGTGGACCAACGCCTATTTCATCAGATGCACGGAATGGTATCCTGAGTTGGCAGATACACCCCCACACGATACACCCCCACACACATTTACATACATGGGTGCAGGGAGAAGAGAAGAAAAATAAAGAATTATTTTTGGTGGGGGAAGTTAATGCAAGTGGCATCTCAGATTGCCTGGAGCTTTGTCCATTTCAATTAGTGCTCTCAACCAATTCACTAATGTTTAGTTGATTATTGTCTGCCTTTTAACCAATTCTCTGGAGATCCGGGTTCTAGTCCCTGCTCGGCCATGAAACTCACTGGGTGACTTTGGGCCAGTCACTCACTCTCAGCCTAACCTACCTCACAGGGTTTTTGTGAGGATAAAATGGAGAGGAGGAGGAGCATTATATGTAAGCCGCCTTGGGTTCCTTGTAGGAAAAAAGGTGGGGTATAAATATACAGTAATACCTCAGATTACGAGTAACCCGGTTTGCGAGACGAGCAAGTCTCACAACAGGAGCCGCTGCTGCCCCATGTGACTCCTGTTGCGAGATGTATTTCAAATTTAAATTTATGCTAGCAACGCGAGCCGGCTTCCCTGGAGGCGAGGCATGGAGGCAGGGGTCAAGATCAGGATGAACTTCATCTGGGCTAGGAAGAAGAGGCGGCTCCTTGGTCATGAATAGAATGCTTGGGCCACATTTGCATGCAAATACTGGGACATCAAAGACATGGGAGACTCTGAGGCTTCAGGACTATCAAATGAACTATGCAAATTTGTAGGAGATTTTGAGGCCCAGAGCCAGAGGAGTTATGTACATTTTGCATGACGTGTGTGGTGCAGGAAACTGAGGCTTTTTCTTCACAGTAAACATTGCAATTGCATTACTATTCATCAGCCATGAATAGACTGATTGGGGGTCTGTGAAACATCCACCACAATCCAAATGCAGTTACATGTCCTAAGTCAAGTCTAATTGATATCAATGGTACTGAAGCACATGCAAAACTGTGCCGGATTGCTGCCTGCCTCCGCATTTGTAAACCTTGTGTGCTCTTCATGACAGTCTTTTGCCATTTCCCACTAAGCCCAGAAATGTGTGTGTGTCGGGGCGGGTGGAATCAGAAGGAAACAAGTGTAATTTATACTCATTTCAAGGACTGGGCAAACCCAAACAGGCAGTGAATGGTCATTTTTATGGATTTATATTATAATTACAAAAGGATTTGTCATTATTGCCATAAAATTTAGCAGAGAGTGTGCTCGCCTTGGTTGCTATAGCAGCCGGCACTGACTCTTTCCGTGATACAGTAACTAATTTTGTTTAATTGCATTTCTATACACTCCATTTAGACAAATGAGCCCAAGTCACAATTACCCAGATAGGGAGGCTAAATTTGCCAGTGTGAGTAATGATTGTGGATGCCAGAAATTTGGGAAGGAGGTGTTTGGCTTGAGATGCCTTCAAAGAGCCTGATGTGTAAAGAATCCCCAAAAGGCAACCTGTTTGAAGCTTTGCATGCTGAATACACAAAATCTATGTTGATTATAGACTCTGCTATTTCATAAATGCATTAAAAAGAAAAAAAAGGTCAAGTGTTTACTTGGAAGAGAGAGAAAGACAGAGGCAGTGGGAAACAAGCAACTAGCACATAATGGATTAAAGACTGTCTGGAATCATATCATGAGACTCATGTTGCTTCTAGGTGGAGGAAATCTTTCCCGTACATTTGTTAAGTAATTATTAACAAATTTTAAAACACTTTATCTGCCCAAAGGACTTCATATCCCCTTATGCCATCCATCCTCACAACTATATGAATCAAGATCAAAATGCCCCAATTTTTGTTGGAAACTGGACCTTAGCATCGCCTCTCTAAACCCATCTCACTGAAATGACCGCTAGAGGCATTGGGAGTAGAGCAGATCGGGATACCTTCTTTCCTTACTCTTTGACCTCTACTTCCTGCTGCCTCTATCATGCAGGCGGATCCTCGTAGGGCATGTCTTTTGTTCTGTGGTCACTCTGACTTCCTGTTCTCTACCTGAGCACTCATGCTACTGATCCTCCCATGTGCTCATCCTGAGCACATGGCTCTCTAGATAGAATTAAGTGTTAGGCTTTTCTATCCAAATGTGGCTTTCTTAATAAACCTTGTTGAGACTTTTTATACTAAGCTACAGCCTCTGCCTGAGTCATTGTCCCCTGAAACTGGGACACACCAAATGTGGGACTAAAGGCCCACAGGGAAATCTGATGTGCTCACTCTGCTAACAGAGAACTTCTAGAAGGATTCTCCCAAACATATACCCAACAATTTTATAGTAGGGAGTAACAACTGTAAGTCATAGTGATGTGCCAAAAGACATTCAGGGTGCTTATAGTGTTTTCTGGGTGACACAGGTACCCTGAATCAGAGCTCCAGTACAAAACGATACATGCATTCAGTCATTGGTGATTGGTATTTGTCCAGACTAGTGGGTTTTTGGGTTTGTTTGTTTTTAAACCATCAGGGAAGCTTTCCCCACATGATTTGTCTGTCTGGAACTCTGTGCTTTGCAGGGGATTCTGGGGAATGTTCTTGGGCAGAAGTTCTGGAACTGTGGTCTGCGGGTCACTGGTGGTCCACAAGCTCCAGTTAAGTGGTCCATGGAAAGGTTGTGAGACAGTCAAGAATATCTGTACTTGGCCTTGTGCTTGATTTATTTTGTTGTGACAAAGGAGAGCAAGACCATTCTGACTAAGGCCAGATGATCAAACAGGCTAACAACAAGGCCCTGGCCTGCGATTTTCATCATATGGCACTGGTGCAGTCTATTAATTTCCCCCCTGTTTTACCAGTTAAGGGATCCTTCCTGGCCAAGGCCCTGTCATTTTCATAATGCAGCAGTAGTTTTGATGATGCTGGCACTGAAGAAAAAAGTATTAATAAAAACATCACAGAGCTGGAAGGGGCCTACAAGGCCATCAAGTCCAACCCCCTGCTCAGTGCAGGAAACTAGAGGAGGGGTCTCCCATCCAAGTAACAACCAGGCCTGACCCTGCTTAGCTTTCCACACTCAGACAAGCTGAGACAGCGTGAGCCACAGGCCTTGTCTCTGTGCTTTGATTTGTAGAATGAAAAAAGTTTAAGTGCTCTGACGAGACCCCCAGAAATTTTCAAGGGGTCTGGCAAAAAACAATGAAGTTTGAGAACTGTTGTTCTAGCGTGCACTCAGTTTATGTAGGACACTGTCCAGGCTTGTTCTGTCTCACATGAGCTAACAGTGTGTCCTAGACAGAGCTGTGTGCAAATGGCCTCTTGAAATTCTCCACCCTATTTGTGGGCAATTTCACTTAGTTTCTCCATCGGGAGGAGAAATTCCCCAAGAGTTCCTCACAGGCAGGGCTCACCATTGGCAGGGGTTGTAGCACAGCTTCTTTCTTTTTTCCCTAAGGGTTTTCATCTTTTTGTGCTGCCACTGCAAGTGGCAACAGCATCGGCTGTGCTGGCAGGCTGGCCCCCCATTCTGCATCCGCCACAATGCAGGTGTGAGGGGGCCAGTGTTGTGTCCAGCTCCAGGGAAGGGGTGGAGCTAGTGCTGTGCCAAAATCTGTCCTTCAGTTTCCTGAAAGTTTTCTTCCCACTATGAAAGAGGCTTCCATTGTTCTGCCTCATTTTCAGAGTGTTTTATAATTTATTTTTGTGGTGTTTTTGAGCTTACCTAATCACTGTGAGGCAGCCAAGGGTGCTCTGCGCACTGTGTGTGTGTGTGTGTATTTTCTTTCTAGTATATAACTCTCCATTGCTCTGCAGGCTCCCAGGCTGCCTGCACTTCCTGATTTGAAACAACAACAACAACAACAACAACAACAACAAAATGCACTATGGGAGCCATTACCTCATGATGCCTTCCCCTGGGCTTTAACTGAAGTGCGGGAAGCCGAGGATGCTACAGGATGCCAGAGAGACAATTGTACCATGAAAGGCAGGACACACATGCACACTCCTTGGCCACCTCCTAAGGAAGGTAAGCACCAAAAACCTAAACCCAACCCATGAGAATTTCTCCGAAATTTTCTCCTCCTTTGAAATTCTTTTCAAAATCAATTTATTTTCTATAAAATTGAATGAAAATGGTGGAAAAAATTTTCAGCACAGCACTAGTCCTAGAACAGGGGAGGACCTTGCTTTTTAGGAGGATCCCAAGGAACACAAACAGGAGCCCAGTGTAAAATAGTGGCTGCGGGGCAGACACATACTTAGAATTAAAAAACGGAGGGACTCTCTCTACCACATGCTCAGCCCCGGGATCTCTTTTGCAGCACCAGAACTGAGCTCAGAATCCTTTCACACAAAAAGCTGTGCCTGGTCCCCTCCCCACCAGCTTTCTTGGTTTTCGCAGTCTAGGTTTCGGTTTTGTTCTTTTTAGCGGGGCAAGCCTTTCAGTTGTTGCTCTTGTTAAACAATTGGGAGTCAGCAACCTTTGCCAATCTATTGCAATCACCCGAGGAAGCTAGTAGGCCCTGATCTACCTTCGGCCTGTTAGCAGACATGGCTGCATAAAGCAGACTGGATCCAGAAAGCCAAGAGCTTGGCAAACTTGACTGAGTCATAAACAGTAGAGCAAATCAGGCCAAGTTTCTAACAGAATGAAACCACTAGTACTACAGAACATACTGAACACGCTAGTCTTTTATGCACAAAAAAAAAAAAAAAAAAAACCAGGCTAAAAGGAAACATTTCACCTCACCTGGCTGCTAGGCAACATCCCCTGAGACCCCTATTTGCACCCAATGCTCTCTGATGCATCCGGAGCTGTTACTGAGTGACCTTTATTTATTTAATTAATTTCATTTCTATACTGCCCAATAGCCAAAGTTCTCTGGGCGGTTCACAACAATTGCACCTACTAACTACTTTAAAAATTTGAAGAACAAATTAATCCTTCACTTGCATCTTTTATATGACGTGATCCCCTGCCATCACTATTCCAACACTGCCCACTCCTGTCCTAGAACACAACGAACGCTCCCTTGGAGCTTCATATTACATGGGAAGATTGACAACTGTGGACTAGCTACCCTTCAGGAAAGCTCATCTGTCATTCCTGATCTTCTCATCAAGGAATCCCTGATAGGTTTCTCAGGTATCTTTGGAGCACGTTTTGAAAGCCATCGCCCAGACAATCAAGGAGGATGAGCATGGCCCTCTGAAACAGTAATGATACCTCTGAACCCTCACAACAGAAGTGGCTCCTTATTGAGCTGCTTCTTGTTCTGCTTCCTGGTTCAACACTAACTTAGCTACTGAGAGTGACTTCTGGAAGTACCTTCAAATTCAGTCAACACAGAGTTAAGCAGGGATTCAAACCAAACCAAACTAGGGTTGAGCTCCTAATTCATAAAGTAATACCATTCATAATAATCAAATTGCAATCATAATGAGCATTGTGTTAATGCAAGCTGCATCCCACACTGCCTGGAGCATTGTATATTTTAATTAGTGCTCTCAACCAATTAAATAATTTTAGTTGATTATCATCTGCCTTTTAACCAATTCAATTTTCATATTACTAAAACCTCAATTTGAGTGCATTTTTAGATCATAAAGGAAGAATGAGATAACTTACATTAAGCAATAGCCACTTTTTATTAGAAAAAAGTCATCCTTAATATTATCTTTTTGTTTTCCTATTACAGTAACTCACTAGAACAAAAATAGCATTAAAAAAGAAAGTATCCCCTTAGCTTTTAGCCCCACAAATTAAAATTAGCCCCAGATCAATCAATTGAACTGGTATACAGTACAATTCTGTGTCTACTTGGAAGTAAGTGCCACTGCATTCAATGGGGCTTACTCCCAGGTAAGTGTACATAGAGTTGCAGCTTTAATCCACTGATTAATGTGGCACAATTTAGTACTATTTTAATATATTACCAGGGGAGGCTGGTGACTCCTATTTCAGTGGGACTACTAATCATAGATTTCATAGATCATGGAGTTGGAAGGAGCCTACAAAGCCCTCGAGTCCAACCCCCTGATCAATGCAGGAAACTAGAGGGGTCTCCCATCCAAGTAATAACCAGGCCTGACCCTGCTTAGCTTTCCACGCTCAGACAAGCTGAGTCAGCGTGAGCCACAATCCATTGCAGGGATTTTTGGGGAGCTTTATAGGAGCTCTCCATGGTGCTAAACTCCATCCCCCAAATAGGTTCACCACCATCGAACACCATGGATAGCTCCTCTGAAGCTCCAAATAGAACAGTGTTCTCCAACCTTGGGTCCCCAGATGTTTTTTGCCTACAACTCCCAGCATGCATGCCCCAGCCAGCTATGCTATGCTGGCTGGGGCATGCTGGGAGTTGTAGTCCAAAAACATCTGGGGACCCAAGGTTGGAGAACACTGAAATAGAAGCTGCAATGGAGTAGGAGCCCCACTGAAATAGGAGTCACCAGCCTATTGCGTGACCTTTGATGACCATGTTCTACTCATTACTGGTGCGCTATCCCCCCCATGCCTGCCTACCCACCCACACGCCCGCCCGCCATTTTCAGACAGACAGATAAAATCTATTATATTGATTTTGTTCTAAGGATAATTTTATCTGCTCTGCAAGGCTGGAGGGAAGCACACAGAACTGAGGCGTGCCATTCAAGCTTTGAGTTTGGCTGCTAAGACCTGTGCCTTTATTCCCTTCCCCTTCATCTTTCAGTTTATTACTAATTTTGTACTTCTCTTTCTTGGCTGTGCTGTGAAGAGTAATGAACCAGGTGCTGATTTGCTGTCAGATAAATGGTGCACCGTACAGATCATATTTCTCCGTTGTGATGAGTGCTCAATATCTACCCGATGAGTTACTGCTTCAAGATCTTTAAGGCCTGGACTTTAAGTACCAACCAATTACTCTGTAGTCATTCCAAGGCTGTCTGCTGCTCAGCCAGAAAGACAGCCTTTTAAGTCTTGTCATCATCTGGTTGATTGGAGAGCAGAACAAACTAGTTTAAAAATACGGGATTAATACTGTTTGTTCCATGCCATTCCCCTTCCTTTTCCATTGTTTGTACCTGCTTACTGCTGGCTGGGTTCTACTTCCTTTTTACTAGAGAAAAGCAATCACCCACCAGATGTTTGCACAATCAGCTGTCGCCATAGGTGGGATCAAGTATCACTAAGCCAGCTCCAGTTCTGATTACAGACCTACATTTCCCAGCCTAATGGAAAACAATGAAACAGAAACAGGAGAAACAAAAATAGGAATGGATAGGTCTCCCTCATGTGCCACATTTTTTGGTAATATTTACACAGATTGGTGCTGCACTAATCTGCAGGCCCATAATTCGCAAATCATGTGCCACAAGAAAACGGCTAGTGTACAGAGAAAAAGAATAAAAGAAAAGAAAATGGAAAAGAAAATATAAAATAAAGATATCTGTGAGCCCAAACTACCAGTGGTGGCACCAGAAAAAATATATATATATGGGAAAGGGTACAGAGGGAGAAAGTACATTTCAAGGTTGGGAGAGCTTTGCCCCATGTTAGATTCTGAAAGAGAAATAACTATATTTCTCATTAACACTCCCATTCTAAACTTGTTTCCTCAGAAGCGCTTTTGATGGGGTCACCTTTCAAGTAAGCATGCTTAGGGTTGGGACCTTGTTTTATTTTCCAGTCTATGATTCAATTATGATTTGAAAATGAACCGTGTTTTTATTCCGAGTAGTTATTGGGATCCAGCAGTGAGGGAGGGTAGGTGTGGGGCAAATTACTTTTTAAAGGGGCATGTGCCCCCTTGCCCTCCCTCTGGTGCTTCCTATGCAAACTACCGGTACCTCCCTAGAACAAAATGAACAAAGAGCCTTGTGCATTTAAACACTAATACCTGCAGGTGGTGAGAGCACATAATGCACATAATGCAAGCCACATGCTGCTGAAGCTAAGCAGGTGTGAGCCGGGTCAGTGCTTGGGTGGGTGATTCCAACTCTACTATGATTCTAAGTTTAAGATGCCACAAGACTCTTCATTGTTTTTGCTGCAGTACACTATCACACAGCTATCCTCTGGAAATTGTTACCTCCCCAGAGGAGAGGAGACAGAGAGGAGAGCAGGACAAATGTGGTTTTTGCCCCAATCCTAAGCATTTTGCAGTTGCTGGCTTAATGGCATAATATGGCATAATACGAGGTGGTTGTGACTTTTTAAGTTTCCCTTTATGTTGCTACATTTCCTTCTAAGCATTTATGCATAGTGTGAGCATTTTGTTTTTGGTGTTTTTTGTTTTTTTTTAGGACAAGGCTGTTAAATGGGCCATTTAAAAAACTAACTACATATACTTGCATTATTTGGGTACTTTTTCATATAAAAATAATGTCAATTTTGCAATGCAAACAAGGGACAATGGTGAGGTGAACATATCCATCTCCTGGTTATTTGGGTTTTGGTGGATCCATCACTGCACTTGGGAAGCCATGTTAGGCCAGTAGCCAGGACATCTTTCACTGGCTGCACATAGTAAAAAGGATGTGACCCTTTGCAAACAGATTCAAAGTGAGTGGCCCTTCTTCATGTGTCCATAGCTGCCTTGATTGTAAATTGAGAGATAAGTGCATAATAACATGAATAACCTTGCACATAGCCTACTGCAATTTCCTGCATGTGAGGTTGCCCTTAGTGCAGCCTTCCCCAACCTGGCCCCCTCCAGATGAATTGAACTGCAAGTCTGGTCATTCCCAGCCAAAGTGGCCATTGGCTATGCTGGCTGGGAATTATGGGAGTTGCAATCTTGCACATCTGGAGGGCACCAACTTGGGGAAAGCTGCCTTAATGAAAATTTGAAACCTTTAGCTGGAGCAGAAAGCTGTGTGCCCTACCTAATGGTTTGGATCATCACAGGCATCTTACCCAGTGCTCTAAGATCTGCACCAGCTTCTTTTTACCTTCTGTCTGAGCACCCATTAATCAAAGTGACTTACAAAGCTCTCCCTTCCTTGGAGCCAACATGCCTTTGCGTAGGGATACGCAACCAGAATCCTGTCCCCAAAGGCCTCCCAACTGGCCTTAGCAGACCCAGCACCTGTGCCACTGAGGGTAGGGCAAAAACGGTCTGTAGAGAGCAAGAAGAACAGCTGGCTTCATTGCTCACATTGGTGAGCAGGTCTGAGCTTGCAGCTGTTATAGGACATCTGGGGGTGGGGGTATGGTACGAGGGGACTTCCTTGGCTTGTGAGGTTTATTGCCTGCAGTTCTGTCTTTTGGGGAGAACTGGTAACGGTGCACGGGTTTCCTCTGGCTGATATTTCTCCAGTAATTGGTTCAAGACCTGCTGTGGGCTCAGCCAGTGCCGGCTCCAGGTTTTTGAGGGCACTTGGACCCTCAGTGGGTTGACCTTCTCAGCACCATTGTTACCAGCTGCTATTGCTGCATCTCGTCCTCGTCCTCCTCCTCCTCCTCCTCGTCCTCGTCCTCGTCCTCGTCCTCGTCCTCGTCCTCGTCCTCGTCCTCCTCCTCCTCCTCCTCCTCCTCCTCGCTTGCCAGACAGAGAGCCAATGAACAAATAGGCAGTGGCATCTACTGCTCCTCCTTCACACTACTGTTGTCTGGGCCAAAACAGCAGGAGGGTGAACAAGCAGGTTCCAATGGTGAAGAGGAGGAGCAAGTCCAGGGGGCTCTTGACAATGGGCCCTTGACAGTGGGCCCCTGCTGGAGTGTGGGCCAACCATACTGACCTGAGACGCCGTATGCCCAACCATACTGACCTGAGACGCCGGCCCTGGGCTCAACTTCTCACAGACCCTCAGCTTAGTCCCTGGTCCCAAGGGCTCTCCCATACTTGCTGTTTATGTATCTTACGGTACAACAACAAAAACTTTATTGTATCACAGCAATTTGCCATTATATCTTACAGTACAATCCTGTGCATGTCTGTTCAGAAGTCTCACTGAGTTCAACAATAGGACTTACGGTACTCTGAGGCAATGGTGTATAGTATTGCATCCTCAGTTGCTTCCTGCCAAGCCAAGATACTGGCAAAGGGTTGCTTCACCCCATTCTCTTACATTAGAAACAGCAAGAGAGGCATTTGCTGTGGAGCCATTATGCACCACTGTTGCTCACTCCCCATGCACAAGAGAAATGAAAAAGTCCAGCTGATTTCCAAACATCGGAAGCTGCATTTGAATGACCAACTTTGAACTTCAAATTCAATATTTGAATTTCAGGATCAAAATTTGTAATTCCTTCTTCAATGAATGGATGAATGAAGGAAATTATTATAATACAGTCTACTATCCTTTGCAAGTCAGCTGTCAGATACTGTCAAGAGTGATTGCTACTTGTCTGATGTTGTGAAATACTGACTGCTACTGCGTGTTAGTTGCTGAATATTGTCAAAGACTGACTGCTCGTAGGGATGCTGGAGAAATCTGCAACAGATTCAAATGAGTTCAGAAGATTTCTATGAATCTGACCTGCGGATTCTTCAGCAGACCGGCTTTTCCCCAAGTTGCACAGATTCTGTGGACTTGCAGACCAGTTGTTGTTGTTGTTGTTGTTTTACTTTTAGGGGGAATTTGCACAAATTTGCACTTGCAGTAATGCACATTAGTGCTAATGTGCACTTGCACAAGTGGAACGAAATCCTGTACATCCCAAAAGACAATTCTGTCAATGAGCAGGTGATGGAATGAAAGACACCTCATAATCCACAAAACACAGACAGAATGGATGTAACAAAATCCATACACCCCTAGTTACATGTCAGATGCAATCACATTATTTTGGCTGTGTTGAATGCTACTGGGCTGCTACTGCAAAATCCTTAAATATTAAATACCGATGCTGAAGATCAAATATTCACTGAACATTTGTTCCTCCAGCTACTGTGAAGATTGATGTCGGCATCCCTGCTAATCAGAAAGTCCTAGTGCTTCAACCCAGTGAGCCCCGGCTCCATTGCACCACCGAAACAAAATAAAGTGTGGAGCGAAATTCAGTGGCAACCCCATCGAAGAAAGCTGTTTTAACTTTATAGCCATGTTAGCCAAATGAGAATGAAAGATAAAAAGACATATCCAAATTAGATCTTTGCTTTGCCTTTCATTCTCTCCCTAATCTTAAACATGCCTTTTAAATGTACACACACACACACACCTTGCAGTAGCAGTTACGTTTGGGCTGGTCAAACCAAGATGGGCTCAAGACTCAGCCATGTGAAATATAAGTGAATGTCAGATGGTTAACTGTTCCCACTCAGCCTGGAATTGCTGAAGGGGCTCTTTGTGTAACTTTAATTGTCCACTGAGAAATTACAAAGCAAACAGCAATTATATTTTTAAAAGATCCATGCTTTCCATCTCCACCCCCTGCCTTGCCTCTTGCTGGAGCTAAGGAAATAGCTTTAGCAATCCATACCAGCTACTAAATGGCTTTAAAACACGGGAGGTTTGAAAGCACACAAATAATGTGGGCTGGAAAGAGTTCTCTGTCTGTACTTAATTCAGCCTTTTAATCCCAAGTGGAGTCAAGATCCATGCAGCAATATGAGAACTCCTGTGGCTTGTGTTGTAATAGATCCATTTCATGCTACCTATTGCCTATGGAGGTGCTATTGTGTGTGTTTGTGTGTGTGTGGTTTCTTCTGCTAAAGGGAAAGGCGCTCTCTTTATCTTGGAAAGAAAGGTCAGGACTGTATACTAGACAGCCACAAGAGCACCAGACATTCCTTTTGTGCTTCTCTAGAGCTCTTCTATGGAAAACCTTACGGGTTTTCCACGATAAGAAATGGATTACTACTATAGGAATACTGTGTGCCTACTACGTCCTGCCTCTGCCTAGGATGGCCACTTATGAAGCCCCCCAAAAGAGGAATTGCATCACCAAAAAGAGGACACCAATTTGCATAAAGTTTGCACATGCTAATTTATATACGTAGAGGCAAATGTAGAAATAATTATTATAATTTGAATAGAAATACAGTACATCTCACCATACTGCAGAAGACAGTGGACCAGTTGACATATGTGCCTGCCTCTTCAGTCTGCCCTCCAGGCGCTAACTGGTGACAGGCAACAGTTCTGATGGCTCTTTATCCTTAAGCTGGAATTGGGTAGGGCAGTCCTTCAAGTAGTAAGAGGATGCCTTCAAATAGAGTAGAGCCAATCCTCTGGCAGCCCTTCAAATACAGGACTGTCTTTTGTAAAAGAGTACACATGGCCACCCTACCTCTGCCTTTGTTGTATACTCCTAAAGATTTGGGAAGAAAGCAATCTTTCTATATTAGTTCCATTTGAAGAGACTGCGTCTGCAATACTTAGGGCTGGTTCACAAATGCACACGTACTAAAGTTTTTCACCTCTCGATGACTCCCACCTGAATCCACTGAGAAGCATTGTGTTTGCAGGTTAATATGAAAGTTCCATCCATGGTATTTGATCTGTGATGGCTCATTCACACATTCATCAAGTAATAAAGATTCATGTGTGAACTGGCCCATAGGTTTTGTTAACTTTATTTCATCAAATTTTATGAGAGTTACATACAATAACTCAGGGTCAAATTAGACATGAGCAGGAGATCCCATAATCAGGATCTCCCATGTTTTCTTTTTGTTTTAATAATTAGTAGCCACAGCTCACATAGCTGCTTTGAAGACTGGGGAAGAGGCACTGGGGGAGAAGTATTTAAGCCTTTCCTCCCATGCCATTTCTTGATCTACAACACATGCACGGTATTGAAACTGGTTATCACTATGTGGGTTGCTAAACCCTTGCCATACAAGGTTTAAAACTAATAAAGACATTTATTAGTTTTACTTACAGTTCGTATATCATCTATGCAGGATGCATATAGGCAGATTAGATTCTTCATTGTAGATCACTGGCTGGAAGCCAGCTCAGACCATGCGTCCATCTTGGTTGGAGGGGTAGGGAGAGAGCGAGAGCAGAGAGCACTGGCCAGAGCGGCCCGGAAGTAGGGAGGAGGGGTTACAAGGACAGGCATCCTGGGAATCTTCAGTTAACCCTTTCCTCCCACTCTAATTAGTGGTTATATTACCTTGTTGATTTAAGCAGGCAACATTACAATTTCCAACAGTCTCGGGCACCTAGTATGTGGAAAGGCAAGGTATAAATCTGATAACAATTTTTTTAAAAAATTAAATTTTAAAAAGCCATAAGGTATGTAACCTGTATGTTTTTTGGTGTGTCCCCCCCCCCCCCATGGAGAAGATAATAGAATCATAAAGGTGGAAAGTACCTTGGGTCTCATGTAGGATCTACAGTGCAGGATGCAGTTACAGCTTCCATGTCAGATGGCCATCCAGTCCCTGCTTAAATACAGTAATACCTTGGATTGAGAGTATAATTCGTTCCGGAACCGTGCTTGTAATCCAAAACACTCTGATATCAAAGCGAGTCTCTAGCGGGCATGAGCGGGGCCAATTTCGGCCCGCTCCGCCCGCTCGAGGCGAGCGGTTACATCCTTACAAACTACTTGTCTTGCAAGACCTTGCTCGTTTATCAAGTCAAATTTTTTAAATTTTTTTTGCTTGTCTTGCAAAACGCTCTCAGACCAAGTTACTTGCAATGCAAGGTATTTCTGTACCTTTATTAAAGGAGAGCCCACCACCTCCCAAGGCAGACTGTTCCACTGGCAAACAGTGCCTCCTGTCAGGAAGTGTATCCAAAGCATCTCCTCCTGGCTCCTGCAATTTCCACCCATTGGTTTGAGTCCTGCCTTCTGGAGCAACAGATCATAGCAGCTTCAGGAGACAGTGATTTAACTGGGGGAAATGGTCTGGGTGGAAAGGTTTAAATACCCAATTTTCTGGCCTTCAAAGTAGCCATGTGAGGCAGGGCTGCTAATGACTAAAAAACAACCAAGCAACCAACCCTTAAACGCATGGGAAAGCCTGATCAGGGATCTCCCCTATCGTATCTAATTTGGACCTAATATAATAAACTTCTGTACATTCCTCTTCCATTTTGTATGTTTGTAGGCTATAATATATTGACCAATATCCAACTGGGCATTTATGACCCTGTGATTCTCATGCACCTCACTTGGGGCAACCTGAAATGAACAGAAACAGTCTGGAAGGAGGCCGGTCTGAGGAGCTCACGTAAAGGAGCTCTGCCAACATGCCTCCTTCCAGAAACGAGTGTTTCCGCTCATTTGGGGGCTTCCTCTGGGAAGCGCTAAATTTCCCTTGCATAAATTTCCCTTGCATAATGGAATCAACGGGACCCACTGTTTGCAGAAGGGAATCGGTGGGGCAGAAGGGAATCGTCGGGGGCATAAGGCCCCATCAGATGTTGTCCATTGTGTTATAATGTATTATAGAAGTATCATTTCTGGTTTGCAAATGGATTGTTTTCCCTAACCCAGATTTCCCCTCCCCCCCCACAATAAAACATAAATATAATTCAATTCTGGATTATGTGAATTATTCACACACTCACACATTGTGTGTGTGTGTGTGTGTGTGTGTGTGTAAGTTTGCTTCCTCTTCTGCCTCTTCCTTCTTCAGTTCAGCCTTGGAGGGTGCAATTAGCTCAGGCTGTGACGGCTGGAGATTCCTTTCCATTCTACCATTTTTTAAGATGCTAACCACTCCCTCTCAGCTGTTTTCCAATCAGTGGAATATATATATATATATATATATATATATATATACACACACACACACACACATACATACACATTGTGGAGGAAGGGGGGGCTGGCTGGCCTGCCACACCCCCACCCTTTCCTACTCCAAAGGAACCAAGACCCCCTGAGATCTCAAGGTACCAGATTGCCAGCCTCAGCTGTCTGCAACCCTACTTGAATCTCTGTTCAGGGACTCGCCTTCAATTTCTGTAACCTGGATTTAGATACTGAACTCACAGAGTACTACAAAACCCATGTGGGGTAAAACCACGACAAGGTTTATTCTGGTAGCATTTTACAACAAGATTAGGGAAATGAGAGAATCACACAAAATAAAGAGAGAGACACTTTAGTACACAGTAAAGCTGCAAAACAATAATACCTGATTCCTTAATATCTCTCAGGCATACACCTATGTTACCTGAGGGTATTCTCTTCAAGGGTTAAATCCAGCACAGCCTTGCCGCCCGAGGAGAACTACTCCATCTACCCGCAGGTCTGAGATGGGTAAAACTCCCACAAGGCTTGCCTTCACTAGAGCCCTCATCCAGCTCATTTCTCCAGGAGCTAACTGGGGTCGGATCCTGATGCCCCCCCCCAAAGGCTTGGGGCCTCTCTTTGGCTTGCCGCCATCCCCAATAGCCAGGGTAGCCGGTAGCCACGCGATCCAGGACAAAGACAAAGACCAAAAACCACGCTTTGGGAAATATACCTTTCCCCCCCTCCCCTCCTCTGTTGCCTCTTAGCCAATCACCATGCACCACCTCACCTGGCCAGGCAGGGGGAAGGGAACTCATGACTTGAACTATTTACATATGAAAGCCCTATCCGAGGCTTTCGTTTCCTTCCAGCCCCCTCAACTGGCCCCACTTGGCTTACACATGAGGAGGCGTGTGTGTGTGTGTGTGTGTGTGTGTGTGTGTGTGTGTGTATGCATGCAGGAACCCCAAAGGGCCCCTTTCTCCACACGCTAACTATGCACACCCCACCCCAGCCGGTTCACACATGAGGTGTGTGTGTGTGAACCCGCAAAGGCTCTTTTTCTCCACACACATACACACACGTTTATATAGATACACAACATCTTGGGGAAGAACCTGAAGAGAGAGAGAGTGTGTGTATGTGTGTGTTTGTGTATGTGTGCACACACACACATACCCTACATAGGCTCAGCTTTGCTGTGGGAAGCATTTCCAAGGCCTATTTTCCAAGGGCAGAATTTGGTGCACTGGGACCAGGGGTGGGGGTGGGGGTGGGGGAGGAAAGAAAGCTCTAGCACAATTGATTAAATGAATAACTGAATATGTGTGTACAGAGAGAGAGTTCATCAATAGCATTTTTATAAAGGCACAGAGCTGACACCATGCAATATTTTCACATGGTTGTGGGACTGACAAGATCTATTATATTAGTGGTTGGAGAAGGGGGGGGGAAGAAGGGGGGTTGTGGGAAAAGAACTTCAGAGATAATGCAAAGAAACACAAAGCAATACCAAAGGCTGATATGAGGGGAGAAAATTAAGGTGTCTTCTTTCCTTTCAGCAGCTGCTGCAATCAGTTCAGAGAATGGAGAGAATTGAATTTTTTTGTTTAGGGCTGACAGATGGCAAATCCACAGCTTTCTCATTTCATGTACCTCTCCCCATTCTTCACTCTCTTGTTGATGGCAAAATAATGCTAAGAGGCATATTGGCCAGGCAAGGGTAACATTAGACATGTCGCCTCACAATATTTTTGCACCGTTTGCTTGTGTACTCGCAAGGACATAGGAACACAGGAAGCTGCCTTATACGGAGTCAGGCCCTTGGTCCATCTAGCCCAGGATTGTCACCTCTGACCAGCAGTGGCTCTCCAGCGTTTCAGGCAGGAGTTTTTCCTAGAGAAGCTGGGGATTGAACCTGGGACCTTCTGCATGCAAAGCAGGTGCTCTACCACTGAGCCACAGTCCCTCCCTATTAGAACATTTCTCAAGCTTCACATGTGAAACAACAGTTTGGGTTGTATACCATATCAGCAGCCTCTGCCTGGGTTCTTGAATGTTTAATAGTGCTCTTCCAGGCACCATTCTAAACTTCAAACAAAGTGCCGAATGTGGTCAAGTGATGATGCTGGTAAAGGCAAGTGGCAACCCTTGATCAAGAGGTGGTGTGCTTTGGGGATACCCTCCCTCAAGTTCAATGAGACCACTGGAAGTAACACTGAGGCATATCATCAGAATGGTCAATACTTTTCCCACAGGCTTGCCAAGGTCAGAAGGATGATGTTTCTTGCCTTTCATTCTCAGTTCCTCAATATCCAAAGAGCTGTATGATTTATTCTGATTTGAAAATAAATAAATGCTGAAGTAATACAAGCTGGAGACATTCAGTGGTTAAGAGCATGAACTCTGTGCCAGAAGTCCCTGGCTTCAGATCACAGCACAGCCATGAATGAAATGGGTGGCCCTTATCTCTATCCCTACCTGCAGCCTAAGGAACATAAGAAAGGCTTGATAAAGTAGTATCACCTTTTTTTGAACACAGAAAATGGTGTGGAGGGGTTCAGTTCAGGATCCGCACGACCCTCTGGACCTCAAGGTCCCATCCAGCCAATTATTGTGAGTCTTCTTAGGGTAAAATGGAGGTCATGAAGAATTATCTCCAACTCTGTCCTTTGCACGTCACAGGTTCATGCTCATGGTTCTATCCCTTGGAATACCGTAGTTTAAATACCAACTAGAGCACATGACAACTTCTCTGCAAGTGCATAAATGGGAAACAATTCCTTCTCTCCTTTCCCACACTCTCCTGCAACATTTCAGGCAGAGAGAAGGAAACAGTATGGAGTGTGGTAACGTTCATTTTCATTAATGCCACTGCCACATAGAACATTTGCTCCAGGGTGATGTTTGCTCCTCAGGGACATCGCTCAGCTTTCCAAAGGCCTCTGACACCATTCGCAAGAAGCCACAGATGTGTTTGGAACACATTAATCAGTCTACATCCATCACATTAAATCAGAAGCCCAACTTAGCGCTGGGTGCATGTATGATGGTTTAAGTGCTTTGGATTATTTACAGTGGAGGACTAACTATGTCCCAAAGGAATATGGCAATAAGCTGAAGAGTTCTCAAGTGTTCTCTGTTCTAATTCCTTGGCCTTCATGTTTTAATCAATGGGGTGTCTTCAGATTTTCCACAGGGTAATGTGGAAATACTGTCAAATATTCCCCCATTACAAGTGTTTTGTGCTGCTCTGTCTTTCTGGGTGGGTTGATTGATTAAATTTCTATACCGCTCAATAGCCGAAGCTCTCTGGGCAGTTCATAGAACAGTTGTTATGATTGTTCACTGGGTTCATTGTTGTTGCTTTTCCTCAGTCAGACAGTTGCTTCCACTTGCTTTTGGCCCCAGCATCGCATGGCACTCCTAAATCAGCTGCTGGCTACCTCCAAATGTTTGGTTTCAAATGTGTGAAAACACTGCAGCAGAACTTGATGGTTTTGCAAGTAGGAATGGTGAATAGCCAGGAAGGAACCCTTGCTGCTCAACCACTAATACAGCTGGGTTTTGGTTAAAAAATAATAACATATGGCTGATCACAGCTTTAGGACCTTTAGGTAGAAGGTTGAAAACACCATGGTGGTGGTTGGTAAGAGCCAGACACACTGCTTCATATCCAGTACACCAGGGGTGGGCAACTTGTGGCCATCCGGATATTTTGGCCTACATCTCCCATCGTCCCTCACCATTGGCCTTGCTGGCTACAGCTGATGGGAGTCATAGGCCACAACATCTAGAGGGCCACAAGTTGTCCACCCCTGTGCAGAACAGTTTCTGTACTTGGAAGCAGAAGAATCTAGTAGAAGCCACCACATATATTCACCTCCCTTGGCCCAGCTGTCTATGTGAAGAGAGCATGCAACAGTCTATCACTGTCCAAAGAGGG
Organism: Shinisaurus crocodilurus; assembly: GCA_021292165.1. Classification (NCBI taxonomy): domain Eukaryota; kingdom Metazoa; phylum Chordata; class Lepidosauria; order Squamata; family Shinisauridae; genus Shinisaurus; species Shinisaurus crocodilurus. The sequence continues at coordinate 68,644,963 of CM037881.1, read as the reverse complement.
AACCTTCCTCTGGTTTGTACTTCAACTGTGCAAATGGTCTATCTGGTTCTCTTTCTGTAGACAACTCTGGTATTGTTTATAGCAGTGCCTTTCAGTGACTGTGATCTGCTTCTGATGTTCCATGTCATTGATATACATCTCAGTACCCATGTTGTTGTCACAGGGGTGCAGTGGGTGTAGAAGTGCCATGTCAGTTTCACTCCTGACCTCTGGCTCTCTCTCCAGGGTATGACCTGGAATGAAACTGATGCTCGGAAGAACCATGTGGGTATAACAAGAGGGGTAGGCAATCTGGTGCCCTTCAGTTGTTCAGGACTACAACTCCCATCAGCCCCAGCCAGTATGGTCAATGGTCAGGAATTATGGGAATTGTAGCCCGAAACACATGGAGAGCACCAGGTTGTCTACCCCTGATGTACAACCTATTTTGGGAAACACCAGCCCAGTGTTTGCTTTGTCTCACAGTTTTGGATGATCTGGAACTGCACGGTGTAGATGAATGTTTAGATTTCCATAAATCACTTTCTTTGAAAGGTGGGGAAGTGCAGAAAAGAGTAGAATATAACTGTTACAAAAGAAGCTGAAGTTACTTTTCTTTTAAAAAACAAACAAACCAGCATCTGCTTGATGACATCATTATCAAAATGTAGCATGACAAGATGCACAAAAGCTCCTGCTACTCATTTTAAACATATCTTGCCACCCCTCTTCACCTCAGCAGCCCAGAAGATGCTTGGCTGGAGCCTTTTTAATCTACCCAGATTGGAAAGGAAAGAAGCCATTTTGTGAACCGGCACAGGATGTTAAGAGCTGATCTTTTATCTTTGAAGATAAATGTTGAAAAAGAGAGAGAGAGCAGGAGAGAAAGCAAGAAAAATGAGTAGCAACAGGCAAATGAGAGACTGTTGAATGGCAAATGGACTGGAATGGCAACAGGCAGAATAAGAATGTGCATTAGAAAGATTACATACTGTATTCACAACAACAGCACCTCAGACGTCAACAAAGTAATTCAATTTAAAATGGCACATGTTGTTAACAGGAATTTCATTTGCATTTCATAGGCTTATCTTCTACTTTCAGTTACTAACTCTTCACATTCACAAGCTCAAGCTACTGAACCACTTTCGGGGGGGGGGGGGGGACAGGACAGATCAGCGGCCACATGGCATGCTAGTCATGAAGATGCCCTAAGACAGACTGAAGAGCTCAGAGCTATCTTTTTGATGCCCACCCCTTCTGCTTTTTAATTATTATTTTTTTGCTGTCCTCCACCCCCACCTCTAAAATCCTTCTTTGTCCTTCAATATGAAATTCAAGCAACTGAACTTATGCACTCAAATTCCATAAGCCTATTTAATGTGTGAAGCCAGGAAGGCACTCCCAAAGGGGCTGGAGATTAGCTGAAGATTTACCATCCACCACTGTCTTCTATTTTTAACTGCATAGTGTGTCACAAGAGGATCACAGAGGAAGATGGGGTAGAAGGCAGCAGAAGCATCAGCAGGCCTCATTGTCTGGGCTTTTGGTACTCTGAGAACTGTTGTACCGTTCAGTAGGGTGGCCACTTATGTGTAGCCCAAAAAGAGGAAATGCATAATCCAAAAAGAGCCCAAAGGGGGCACCAATTTGCATAACATTTGCATAGGCCAATCGGTATGTATAGATAGAAATAATAACTATAATTTAAATAGAAATACAATAGATCTTACCATAGTGTGGAAGACTGAGACCAGGTGTCCTGTGTGCCTTGCTCAGCCTGCTGTCCCGGAGCTCTTGATGGGCAGCTTCAAGGCTCAGCTCTTCCTCCTGATGGTTCTCCAACTTTACAGCAGAGTTGGTATGGGCAGCCCATCAAGTAGAGGACAACTTCAAATAGTGGACTGTCCTCTGCAAAACAGGACACCTGGTCACACTAGTATTCAGCAAAGAAAGGTGGTGGGAGGGAGAGGGAGAATTAAATCCTGGATTAAATTCTCCATTTCAGTGAGGATTCAGCTCCTAAGGTTTGGCAGGCTTCACCCAGTGTCACAAAGGTGGAACAGGGAAACCAACTGGAAGCCTGTGGCTTACGCTGGCTCAGCTTGTCTGAGTGAGGAAAGCTAAGCATGGTTATTACTTGGATGGGAGACCCCTGCTCTAGTTTCCTGCATTGAGCAGGGGGTTGGACTCGATAGCCTTGTAGGCTCCTTCCAACTCTATGATCTATTAAATCTATAAGCCTGGGCACTGATTCCAGTGGTCAGGAAAATACAGTTTCTTGGGAGACCCTTCCATCCAGGTTAATACTGGAAGACTAGGATAGACCAGAACTGCTGGGCAAAACTGGTGGGCCAATCAGAAAGTAGGCATGGCTCACTGTTAAATGGGGGCTGCTGTTCTCCTCTGTGGCTTTTCTCCACCCACCTACCCACCCCAAGCTCCAGCAGTGTGCCATTAGCCTGTTGCCAGCTGGGGCCAAGTAGGAATTTGAGGAGCAATTCTCACAAGATGGCATCTGAGAATGCCCTTTTACACACATTCCACACTGCAGACATTCTTCTTAGGGTGAGGTATTGCCCCATTTGGTCTGTTGGTTTTCTACTTGGGTCCAGCTTGGCAGGGTTCACTGTGGGCAGGGAGGGATTGAATGGAAGGCTACCCTGGTGAGCACTACGAGGAGGCATCTTAATTAATGGTGAAAGGGCTGCTTATCCAAGCTACCTCTCATGGCCAAATGGTTCAAGGGCATACTGCAGGGGTGGGCAACCTCAACCTAATTTCACATAGCCATCAGCCTAGTTTCAAAAGCCCTCTGCAAGCCATCAGTTCAGATCCCTGGCAAGAGTCATCTGGCAGCCTGCTGGGAGGGGGGAAGAGGAGAGAGAGGGAAGCAGAAAGAGAGGGAGAGAAAAGGGGGTCCCCCCACTTACTTTTTGCTCTAGCCCCGCCCATTGCTGATTTTGTCCCCACCCACCACTGGCATGTGGCTCCTAAGAGATTACCCCCAAGCAGTGGAGGCTGGTGACCCCAATGTCAGCGGGGCTGCATATATGCTCCAGATTTTATTACTTTGAACTTTTAAGGAGCTATCCATGGTGCCATACCTAGTTTGGGGATAGGGTTCAGCACCATGGATAGCACCTTTAAAGTTCAGAGTGAAATCTGGAGCAGATATGCAGCCCCACTGACATCGGAGTCACCAGCCTACACTGCCCCACAAGGGAATGTGGCCCTCAATAGAAAAAAGGTCCCCCACCCACCCCTGGGATATGGGAAGGCCCTTTGGGCCCTGATGGCTTCATTGTATCTAAGGCTGTCCAGGTGGGGTGTGATGGGGCAGTCATGAGGTGCCTCCTCCTCAGAGCATCTTTAAAGAGATGGAAAGCATGGACCAGCTAACTGACTGATCCAGCACTTGGAGCCAGGGTGGAGGCGCCCAACTCAGGTAGACAGCAGGAGAGCCTTCCAGCCTCACCTTGAACATTCGGAAGCTTGCCCTGGTCAGTGGAATTAATGTAGATGTTGCTAATTTTGTTTCTGCTCATTGCAGATACCAATAAGTTGAATGCAGTTGTGGCCATTGCTAATCCCACATATTATCCCATATCTTTATTCCAGGGTGTGGGGGCTAGTGCCATTTCTCTCTTGGAGTGTTGTTGTTGTTGTTGTTGTTGTTGTTGTCGTCATCATCATCATCATCATCAACACACGAAAGGATATAGCATGATCTACCCCAAAGTTTGGGGCAACAATATTGTTACAAGATTTGGGGTTGGGCTAAATGACCTCTCAGGCACCCTTCCAGCTCAGTAGTTCTTGATTCAAAGAGGGGGTGGGGTTAATGGGCCTGAAACCTGCCCAACTGGCATATTCATTGTTAGGAAAATTAGAGAGGTGATATGCTGCCATGGGAACAAAATAGTAGATGGATAGCTCTTAATGGCTGGCCTTATCAGTGGCCAGCAAATATCTGAATGGAATGCCTCTTCCACATGGCCAGTTCAAGAATGTGGTGATTCAAATCCCCATGTGTAAAGGACATGCTATTGTTGTGAGACTGAGACAGGCTGAGAACAAAGTCAGACAGCTGAGTTGGCACTGAAAATAGCATAGTAGGGTGCAATCCCATGCATGTTTACATAGAAAAAAGTCCTACAACTCCCAGCATGCCCCAGCCAGCCATGCTGACTGGGGCATGCTGGGAGCTGTAAGACTTTATTTCTGTCTAAATATGCATAGGTTAGGATTGCACCTTTAGGGATGTTGGCTATTCCCCTAGGGATCCAAGGTTGGAGCAGCAGATTTGGAGCTGTGTTAAGCTGTGTCCCTGTTGTGCTCAATGTGTACATTTGGAAATAAACACAAATATTATACAATGCCAATCAACCTCCAGTGACTTCATTCCAAAGGAAACCAAACCTGGGCATGTGCCATGCCCCCTTTTGTTGCTTGGAAAATTGGAGCATGCATGGCAATATAATTAGAAAACAAATATATATGTTTTTATAGGCATAGGATAAAAAACAAATCAAGTACCTAGAAAGCTAATGGCCATCTTGGGAACTTTAGATAGTATATCACTGCAAACCTACAGACTTACCCTTGACAACTCAAAAGGCAACTCAGATTCCTAGATCTTCTGAATGATGACCAAGTGAATTTCTCCAGGGAAGGTGTGAATGAGCAATCACTGGGGACAGCTGCTCTATACTCCCTTGAATTCTGAAAGTGACACAGAAATAATATGTATGTATTCATTTAAAGCATTTTGGGTTGCTTTTCCAAAGCTCAAAGTGGCTTACTAACAGGGTCAGCCCAAAACATTTTGCTGCCTGAAGTGAAGAACAAGATACCATGTATGAAAGCCAACTGGCAGCCAGATGAATCTGTCTTCACGGACAGCATCCTCCGTTGCACATGAAGAAAGCAGGCTGACTTAGGGGGCACAGAGCAGGCTGCATGACACACAGGTTTTTCCTCCAATACCTTGCAGCCCACCTCCCAAGATCTGCTGCCTGGGGCAACTGCCTCACTCTGCCTAATGGTAGAGCTGGCCCTGCTTATTAAAAAGATAAAAACATTATACCATCACCAAAAAGAAAATGCTACGGGGATGTAAAGGTAGCCTCCTAGGCAGGTAGCCTTCCCCAACCTGGCATGCCCCAGATGTGCCATGGTGGCTGGGGATTATGGAAATGCTGGCTGGAGTGTGCTTGTCTGGGGTGTGAGTGGGCTGGCTGGGGATGATGGGAGTTTTAATCTGACACATTTGGCAGGTACCAGATTGGGGAAGGCTGGATTATGTGATGAGGACTGGTGTGTGCACAGCCACCTTGCTCAGGGTTTCTGCATGATCTCTTGTTCCCATCGTGCCTATTTGTGGTGAATGCCTGCTTCATTTGTTATGAGCAGTACCTGCTATGTTGCATACCACTATTCAACTCTCTTCAGTGTGGTACAAGTGGTGCAGGCAAAGTTACAGGTACTGTTCATGGTGAACAAGGTGAGACAATCCATCCCACACAGCCTCTCTCTCTCTCCCCCTCCCCAGAATCTGACTGGGTTCTGCCATGCATATATACAGGGATGTCACATGATAACATCATCAGCCTTGTGCATGCATGGTGTGGGCCTATCACATTATGAACATAAGAAGATCCATGCTGGATCAGACCAAGGGTCCATCTAGTCCAGCATTCTGCCAACCAGTGGTCCACAGGAAACCCAAAAGCAGGACTGAGTGCAAAAGCACCCTTCTGCCCATGTTCCCCAGCACCTGATGTACATAGGCATACTGCCTCTGATACTGGAGGTAGCATATAGCCATCAGGACTAGTAGCCATTGATAGCCTTCTCCTCCATGAATTTGTCCAATCCCCTTTTAAAGCCATCCAGATTGGTGGCCATCACAACATCTTGTGAAAGTGAATTCCATAGTTTAATTATGCGCTGTGTGAAGAAGTGCTTCCTTTTATCTGTCCTGAATCTCCCTCCAGTCAGTTTCATGGGATGACCCTCTGGGTTCTAGTGAGGGCCTCTCCATAGCTGTGAGGAGCGTTCAGGGAACAAGATATCTGGCATCTAGATATCTAGATCTAGATATCTAGATAGATATGATAGCACTCTTCCAGTACTTAAAGGGTTGTCACATAGAGGAGGGCCAGGATCTCTTCTCGAGCATCCCAGTTTGCAGGACACGGAATAATGGGCTCAAGTTACAGGAACCTAGATTCCACCTAAACATCAGGAAAAATTTCCTGACTGTCAGAGCAATAAAACTGTGGAGAAAGCCAACCTAAGCCCCCTGCCTGACACACACACACTCACCAAGGAGGGGGGAAGGAGACCCAGGGGGGGGAGTCAACCAGTCTCCACAGATGCCAAAGGGGACAAACAACATCTACATAGAATCACCCCAGGGGGGAAGGCAGGAAGCATCACCAGGTTTGTCAATGCTCTTGCATATCAGCCCCATCTACATGTTTGAATACTTGAATACCTCTCCAGGGCAGATGCTTCGGCACCCCTAAGAAATGGCCACTCAACACCATAGGATGGGACCATTAAGCAGGTGGCTTCAAAGGGACCCCATCCCACGGGGGGGAAGGCGTCACCCCACCTGACCCAAAAGGCCGCCCCTCAGGGAGGGTGTCAACCCACCTGATCACGGAGGGAGGGGCTACCTGAAACACCAAGGTATAAAACACCCTGCACAAGGGAACTTTTCTCTGGACCTGATCAGCAATCTTGCCCATGCCTGGGGTAAGGGAACGAAGGATCAGCAACCCCGGGAAACCAAGCTGAAATCACTCACAAGCCGCTTGGGTAGACCGGGCCTCCGCCGGGAACCCAGCTAGCCGCTTGGGTAGACCGGGCCCCGCCGGGAACCCAGCTAGCCGCTTGGGTAGACCGGGCCTCCACCGGGAACCCAGCTAGCCGCTTGGGTAGACCGGGCCTCCGCCGGGAACCCAGCTAGCCGCTTGGGTAGACCGGGCCCCGCTGGGAACCCAGCTAGCCGCTTGGGTAGACCGGGCCCCGCTGGGAACCCAGCTAGCAGCGTGCGGTTGACCGGGCCTCTGCCGGGACCCGAGCTAAACTAACTAGCTGAGAGCCCTGAAATCACGTTGTCCTTGATGTTTTTGCTTGCTACTTTGTACCGTACTGATAAGCTGTATTGCTGGCGTGGGTCTGAGTTTGTGAAGGTAATTTTGTAAATAAACTTGTTTTCTAAAAGATACTTTTGTGGCTATAAGTTATCCCTTTGTTCTGGGCTAAGGTGAGGCGCTGGGGACCTCGGAGAAGTCCCTCGGACCTCGCCCCAGCACCCGCTACCCCCTTAGCATTGAACCCGTGCAGAAGACCAGGTTGTCGGTCTTCCACTAAAACAATGGAACCAACTACCTAGGGAGGTGGTGAGCTTTCCCACTCTGGAGGCATTCAAGGTGCAGCTGGACAGCCATCTGTCAGGGATGCTTTGACTTGGATTCCTACATTGAGCAGGGGGTTGGACTCGATGGCCTGGTAGGCCCCTTTTACTTTTCTATGATTCTATGAGCTCAAAATATTTTGTGGATATTTTAGCTGAATTGAAATGAAAGATCCTGTTCTGCTGAACCTTTACCAGAAGGGATCCAAGTGGTTACACCCTTCTTTAGCTATACTGTATACTGGCCTTCTCCAGCCTGGTAGCCTCCAAATGTTTTGGACTGCAACTGCCAGCATTCTTGACCATTGGCCATGCTGGCTGGGGCTGATGGGAGTTATCATCCAAAACATCTAGAGGGCACCAGATGTTAGGGAAGGCTGCTGTATACAGAAGTTACACTTTACAAAGTATTTACAGATTGCGGGGAGCCATTTCAAAAGCCTAGAGTGGCAAGAAGGAGCAGCAGGCAAGGAGCTCCTTGGTCCCAGATGGCCCCCACAAAGCAGCTAAAGGGATCCTGTATGGACCACTCTGATAAACAGGCATTAGGGCCAAGCAGGGACCCTTCTGGCTGCATTTTACATGACTGGCATGTAAATTGGCACCTATTAGTGCTATGAGAAATAACAGCCACTTGTTTGACATAATGAGGTGATTAAATCAGCCTGAGGAACCCTGCTTGTAGAAGTCAGGAGGACATTGAGATGTAAATTACATCTCAAACCACAGCACAATTAGGGAAAGGACAGCAAGCAAAGGAAAATGTGGTGGGGGTGAGGAGAGGAGGAGGAAGAGAGATGATCCAAGAGACAGGCCTTGAAATTTCTCTGCTAGTCAGTGTAAGGATGAGAGCAGCTGCTTGGGAAACTGGCCTGGGTGGGTGGCCCCTTGGGGGGCAACCACACCAACTCATTCTCCTGCCTTTTGGTTATGCTAATAGCGCCTGATCCGGAAAGGTGCTGAAGTCCCAAAGGTCTATCAGGGAAGCACAATCTGTCCTCATACTGGAGGATGTATGCAGCAATCAACATTTCTCAAGGATCCCAAAAAGATAAAATGGCACTGTGTGTGAGGATTTAGAACTTGCATAAAGCAAAGAGAGGTGCTTCCAGATGAGGCTTTTATGGTGCAATTGTCCTGCCTCATCTACAGAATTTTATTGGGGGGGGGGTAGGGTTTCCAGACATCTTCCTCCATTTGCAACCCTCCCATGTTTTCCCCACTGCTTCTCTCGTATTTTTTCTTTCCACAGAAAAATCTGTTCAGGATGGAATAGCGGCACAAGGTAGCACAAGGAGCCGTCCCTCTGTGTGGAAGCACCCTAGCTCTGATATCAAAATTTAGAGTTTGAACACATGGCTTTTCATTTCTGCTCCAAGCAACATGCTTCTTTCCTTCCTCTAGATTATGTTGGTAGAATCAATATTATCAGTTTTGAAGTAATCTACCTGATGTCATATTTTATTCTGATACAAAGGCAGGCTTTCTCCTTGCATACACCACACTAGAGCTCTACGTGCTTCTCCATTTTTTTTTGCTTTCCCATTGAAATGTTCAATCTGTGATGCTTTAACATGAGCTCAAACCTCTCCTACCCTCTCCCCCGTAGCTAGTTTTACAGATCTAATCACCTTGAAATTATTGGCATAGTAAGATAAATGATAATGTTTGAGATCCTGCAGCCCCTAGAGACAGTTGATGCAGCTGGCTTTGCATTCCTAGCCTCATTCTTCAGGGAACAATCACTGCAGTTCCTTCTGTGGTATTTCTCTGGCTCACTTGAACCCTGAAGCAAGGAAGAATGGTTCACTTTTCTTTTCCTTTTGGTATTTCTATTGCCCTTATTCCTCCTCATGATGTTCTTTTTATTGTTTTCCCCTCCCTCACTGCAGTGATATTCCCAGTCTGCTAGCTTTATTATCATTATAGAATAGTGGCCCGCTCTGTTGTATGACCGACACAGTCCCCTTGTGTGACGCTTTAAAGCCCTTTGCCTGTTTCTATGGCAACAGAGAACAGAAGATGCACTTTGGCTGGCTAGCTTTTGGATCCCAGGAGCAGACAAGGTTTTGATGACTTCCCTTTCTCTGGTGGAGGATGCTACTGCTGTGTTTCTGAGCATGGTTACTTGGAAATAAGTTTCATTGACACCAAGGAGACTTGAGTGAAGGTGCTTAGGGTCAGGGTATAAAGACTAGGGCTCCTGGGACTAACCCAGTTCTGAGTGCTATGCCAAAAATACGGTATCTTATCACTGGAAAACTAGGATTCTAGTGCAATATTCTTCCTGACATGGGTAGTTTTCTATGGCCAAGTTCATGCAAACAGCAGATGAGGTGGTAAAATTGTTCCTGAATTGTGCCACTCCAGATTGGTATATGGGAAGAATGCTTTCCCATTATATATGTGTAATATATATAATATATATTCAGTGATTTTTTAAAAACCTGCCAGTTTGAAAGACCAGAGTTAAGGCTATCTCACATTGGCTCAAACTCCCCGAAGCCAGGAAACTGGAGGTTAAGGCTGATGCCTTAACTGACATGACCCATGATCAGTGATGATGTTGTGCAATGTCACAAATTGTGCTTGCTTATCACTTACCCTCCATGCACCCACACTTTTCTTTGGTCTTTCAGGCCCAAATTCAGATGGGGAGGATAAAGTGCCTGGGACCCCTGACCAGCAAAAGGAGCATTCAGTCATGCACTCCCCTACCTGCAGTCTGAAGTGGTACAGTTCAGGAACCATGCTTAGGGCAGGAAACAAAGGCATAGATATACCATTTGATCACAGGATCATAGAGTTGGAAAGGGCCTACAAGGCCCTCGAGTCCAACCCCCTGCTCAATGCAGGAAACTAGAGGAGGGGTCTCCCATCCAAGTAATAACCAGGCCTGACCCTGGTTAGCTTTCCACGCTCAGACAAGCTGAGCCAGCGTGAGCCACAGGCCTGTATTAGTGCCAAGTTCATCTCCTTTAGTTATAACGAGTTGATACTTATTGTCTGCTTGCTGGCATACAATCTATATACAGTAATACCTTGGATTGCAAGCATAATTTGTTCCGGAACCGTGCTTGTAATCCAAAACACTCTTATATCAAAGCGAGTCTCTGGTGGGTGTGAGCGGGGCCGATTTCGGCCTGCTATGCCCGCTCGAGGCGAGTGGTTACATCCCTACGAATACTTGTCTTGCAAGACCTTGCTCGTTTATCAAGTCAAAAATTTTAATTTTTTTTTTTTGCTTCTCTTGCAAAACGCTCTCAGACCAAGTTACTTGCAATCCAAGGTATTACTGTATATAAAAGAAGGTGTCCTGACTGACTGACTGACTGATTTTGACTGACTCATCAACGCTCAGCTCAAACCATTTAATCTAGGAACGTGAAATTTTGAAGGGACATTGCTTTTATGACGTAGACACCCACTAAGGAAAGATTTTTGGAAATTCCGTCCCTAAGGGGGTGAAAAGGAGGGGGGAAATCGCCCCACTCTCATATCCTATGGGCAAAACAACAGGGGAGCAGTTATGCAAATCGGCCTCACCTCAGAATTGCTGCAGGAGCCAATAGGAGCAGTTATGCAAATAGCCCATACGACACTTAGAATGTTTGTATGAATTCCTGCAGGAGCCAATAGGGGTGGGTATGCAAATCTCCCCTAGGCCATTTAGAATGTTCTCTGAGGGAATGAAAAGGGAGGGAAACTTTTTAAATGATTGAATGACTGTTGTGTGGGGGGCGTCGTCTCATAGGCTCCACTCCATCACGTTTAGACGGATCTACCCCAAACTTGGCACGGTCACTCTTCATCACCTGTAGACTCTCAGGATTAACCTGATTTTTCTTTAAGATCAGATATTTCTGTCAGAAAAGTTTTCTGCTGCCAGCACCCAGCCTAAACGTTACACTTTCAGTCAGAGACACTGTATCTTTTCCATTGTACCAAATCCTAAAATCCAAGCGAGCGCAGCTGTGGGAAACAGCTAGTTAGTAATAACAGCAGACAGCCCTGAAAATGCCCGTACCACCATTTTGTATACATAGCACCTGTCACATGCATACAAAGAGACATCCAAAATGCATGCATTCAGGTAATTTCTAGTTGTGGCATGTGTAAAGATAATATGTCACTGAAAGAGAAGCTGTGCGCGAACACATTTATTTTCCAACATGTTATTGGAAATGGCCATGTTCCAGACGTGCCCTTTTTTCATGTAATGCTGAGCATGACATAGACCAGGGGTAGGCAACACAGTACTCTCCATATGTTTTGGAGTACAACTCCCATAATCCTTGACCATTGGCCACACTAACTGGGGCTTATGGGAGCTTAAGTCCAAAACATCTTGTGGGCATCAGGTTGGCCACACCTGACATAGACTCCATGTGAAGTTTCCCCACACTGCGAAGGTGGGGGGGGGGGAAGGTTGGCAAACTCTTCTCATTCCTACTCATACAAAGGTACATCTGGAACATGGCCATTTCCAACAATGTCATAGAGGAAAAGGTGGCATTGGATATAGTAAGTGCAAGTCTGAAATTGCCCTAAAAGTAGTGCATGACTTGCATGTCTGCTGTTTAATTATGGTGCCAACTGATCAGATTTCCTTAGTCTGAAACATACATATTTCATCTATACCCCACCATAGCTCAGTGGTAGAGCAGGTGCTCAGTGGTACCATAGCTCACCATAGCAGGTGCTCAGTGCACCATAGCTCAGTGGTAGAGCAGGTGCTCTGCATGCTTTGCATGCAGAAGGTCCCAGATTCAAACCCCAGCCTCTCCCGGTAGGGCTGCGCAAGATCCCAGCCTGAAACCCCGGAGAGCCACTGCCAGTCAGTGTCAACAATACAGGGCTAGATGGACCAATGGTCTGACTCAGTGTAAGGCAGCTTCATATGTTTCTTCATTTTATCCTCACAACAACCCTGTGAGGTAGGTTAGGCAGGGAGATAGTGAATAGCCAAAGGTCTCCCATTGAGCTTCATTTCTCTCTCTCTCTGTATTGTAGTGCATGCATGTTGGCTCATCCTGTCTCTTTCTGTACATATTTTTTTTCCTGCTTGCTCTTGAGGGCTCCATCTTCCTGTTTGTCTGGCATAACATTTCCCTTCAGCCTTTATAGGTCAATTTAGGTGAAGAAAACAAAATGCCCACTTCTGTCTGCTTTGTGTGCCATTAGAAAGAACGGTCGAGAAAACAGATTGTGTGACTCTGTAAGAAAAGTCAGAAGGGTGTGAAACAGCAGCTAAAATGTTTAAGTTACAGGGTCCTGGTAATGTCAGCCAGAACAAACATCTCTGAGATGGAAGCCACAAGATAGAGGCTAGGCTCAGTTGAGCTGAAGAAGATGGGATGCCCAAGAAGTAGGATTGCAAGGCCCCTGTTCTACTTGGTGGCATGCAGGAGAAAGGGAAAGTAATTTAGGGCATGCTTAATGCATCCCCAGCATCAAAAGCATAAGAGAACTTCGTACCAGTCTGGAAGCTGGTGTGTCCAAGTAGGTATGATTCACTGAGAGAAACAAAGGGGACTAGCCAGATAACAATAACATGTACAGTAAAACCTTGGATTGCAAGTAACTTGGTCTGCAAGTGTTTTGCAAGACAAGCAAATTTTTAAAATAAATTTTAACTTGATAAATAAGCGACGTCTTGCAATACAAGTACTGTAGTACGGTCAAGAAAAATGAAGACTTTACACTATCATTCTTTATTGCAGCTTAAATTAAAAATATGTGTACAAATTTGCACACATTTATTATTTATTTATTTATTATATTTATACTCCGCCTTTTTTCCTGCAAGGAACCCAAGGTGGCTTACATAATCCTCCTCCTCCTCTCCATTTTATCCTCACAACAACCCTGTGAGGTAGGTTAGGCTGAGAGTCAGTGACTGGTCCAAAGTCACCCAGTGAGTTTCATGGCCGAGCGGGGACTAGAACCCGGATCTCCCGAGTCACAAGCGCTTTGGATTACAAGCACGTTTCCAGAACGAATTATGCTTGCAATCCAAGGTATTACTGTATTAGCCTTTTTTTGTGTGTTCCAAGTATGCCTATAGTAATGCACAACCAAGTTGGGTTCAGTCAAGTTGTACCTGTGGCCTACTGTAAAATATCTCTCCAGACTTCAGTATAGTTACCTCCTCAGGGGTGGAAGCCTGGGGAAAGCCGCTAGGGCCCCACACCCCAAGGCTCCTGCTGTCTGGGCCCCAGATTTTTCCCTGGCCACCATCACTGCCAAAGGGAGAGAAGAGCTACTCATCCACCTCTGAATTATTTAAGATGTCATTAAGTTACCTTCATGGCTTGCTTAGGGGGACAGCAGTGCCAAGTCCTTTGCTTCCCAACTTCTTCATGGAATCATAGCATAGTAGAGTTGGAAGGGGCCTATAAGGCCACCGAGTCCAACCCCCTGCTCAATGCAGGAATCATTTTGTCCTTTTGGATAAAAATGTGCCAGTCCCAGGGCTCTGATTATTTATTTTCCCCCAAGAACATGATCTCCATTGGAATCCAGCCACAAACACCACTCAATTTCATCTAGAGAAGGGAGAAAAGCAAGATCCGAATTTGTGGAATGCATCACATGAGTATATCCAGTTCTGAGTTCTTTGGGCCTCCAAAGTTTTCCCTGCAAAGTTCAAAAGATTTTCCTTATTGATTTGACTTGGAGAGCCAGTGTAGTATAGTTGTTAGACTGTTGGACTGGGACTCGGGAGATCCGGGTTCTAGTCCCCTCTCGGCCATAAAGAACACTGGGTGACTTTGGGCCAGTCACTGACTCTCAGCCTGACCTACCTCACAGGATGAAATGGAGAGGAGGAGGACCATCTAAGCCACCTTGGGTTCTTTGCAAGAGGAAAAAAGGAAGGATTTAAATGTAATAAAACAAAATAAATAAACAATAATCTCACCCCACTGCCCAGCAATGGCTTCAGTTACAACTAGATAACTGCTAAGTTACTAGACACACCACATTAGAAAAAGTGAGCGTTTATGTTTTTCTATATCTGCTTGGTTCTGTCAAGTTGCTTTAGCATAAATGGCTTCTGGATCACACTGAGTTTGACTGCAAGCCCAATCCAGATCTTTCTGGTGCAATTGAAATTTACAGCGCTGCTGCAAACTCAGGAGGAAGACTGAGAGCATATCAATGCAAGCTTCTGCCACTTTTACACTTGTTTGACTGTCATCACAGCTCTCCATAAGCACCCCAGGCTGTAGTTTGGCGAGGGCTCTGAGAATTCTCTGCTGGGGATCCCTATCTCCTTTCACAGAATTGCAGCTCCCAGAGTTCCCTGGGGAGATGGAATGAGTATTAAATCATTTCAGTTAGTGCCTGTAGCATAGATACATCCAGAGTTTCATGCTGTACATAGACTGGGTCATCCTCTGTGTGGGATGACTGGGTTGAGTGCTAACACTAGGGAGGGTAGCATCTGGCTGGCTGGCTATGCCATGCCCATGGAGTGCCGCCATTTTGGTAGAGCCACATTTTAAAATTATTATTTATTTAAAATATTTATTGGCTGCCTTTCGGGCCGAAGCCCTCCCAAGGCAGCATATAACAATAAAACACATAAAACCGATACAATATTAAGAGTGATAAAAACACAATAAAACAGTAAGAACACAATAAAAATTGCAGTAAAAACCAGCAACAAAACCAACAATAAAAACAGCAACAACATCAGCAACAACATCAATCAGGAGAAGGCCAGAGTAAAATCATTTGTTTCCAAGGCCAGCCTTAAAAGCCTGCAGTGATGGAGCATGGTGGACTCCCGATGGCAACTTATTCCAGCGGTGTGGGGCCACCGCTGGAAGCATCTTGGAGACTTGCATTCCTGTGGCGGGTGGGGGCTGAAGGCAAAAAGGGCAGGTGGAGCAAAGGTACCACCAGCACATTTTAGCCTAAGGGTGCGATCCTATGCGTGTTTAGACAGGAAAAAAAGTCTTACAATCCCCAGCCAGCCAGGGCCGGATTAAGAGCATTATGGGCCTGGTGCTGAGGATTTTGGTGAGCCTTTTTATGGAAATAAATAAAATGAAAACGCAATTTTATATTAAAACAAATTAAATATTTTAATTACCATTAAAGTGCCTAAAACAGAAACATATTGAAAATATTTCTTTTTTTGTAAACAATAAGCTTGTTAACTCAATAAAACCGTTATAAAAATGCTCTCAAACCAAGTTACTCGCAATCCAAGGCATTACTGTATTATCAATAACATTTCAAAGGGCGCAATCCTATAAGCATGTTCAGAGAGAGAGAGAAAGCCCTGCAATTCCCAGCGTGCCTGGGGCATGCTGGGAGTTGTAGGACTTTTTCTGTCTGGACATGCTATAGGATTGGGCCCTGAAAGGGGAAGCAAAAAAAGGTAATTTACTGCCTCTCAGAATCGCAAGCCTAAAATACTCGACACGATGCTCGATCCACGCTCTCGCCGGACTGAGGAGGCGGCCCCTTTCAACTTCAGCTTTCCGGCCTTGACTCACTCCCCCTCCCCAGAAAGCTGATTCACACCGCGCGTCTGGCACGATCCTGGCCTTTCACGCGGCTTCCACGAACACCCCCGCCGCCCCCGCTTCTCTCGATCTCCCCCGCTCCCTCTGTCCATGAAGCCCTCCGTATAAGAAGCCCGGGCGGCTGCCGCAGAGCGCAGCAGGCCGGGGAGGAGAAATGAAAGCAGCAGGTTGTGGGGATGCCGACGCGCGGGCAGCCCGTATCCTCCGCGCGCAGAGCTTCCACGGGCGATTAACAGCGCGCACACGGCACTCCAGCCGCCTTATGCGTGGCTACTCAGGAGTAAGTCTCCTATTCCCTCCCGCGGGGAGGGCTTACTCCCAGGAAAAGCGGGCCTCGGATCGGCTTTCCCTTTTCCCCGTCTTTGCCTCACCTCCCGCGTTACTCTGACTTTAAAAAGAGTAGACCCATTGAAATGAACGGGGCGGGGGCTGAATATTGTGGGCCTGTTTTGTGGTAGGGGCCTGGAGCTGCAGCTCCAATAGCCCCTATCTTAATCCGGCCCTGCAGCCAGCCATGCTGGGACTTGCAAGACTTTTTTCTCCCTAAACATGCATAGAATTGTGTCCGAAATCTCTTTCTGCCTTGGGAGTAAGAGATTTAGGACTGTGCCCTTTTAGATTGTGCCCTTTTAGAATGGGGGGGAGGGAAACTGCACAAAAGCTGGGAAATCACGAAGTGATCAGTGGTCGGGGAAAGGGGGTGGGGTTAGCAGTGTTCTCCAACCTTGGATCCCCAGATGTTTTTGGCCTACAACTCCCAGCATGCCGCAGCCAGCATAGCTGGCTGGGGCATGCTGGGAGTTGTAGGTCAAAAACATCTGGGGACCCAAGGTTGGAGAACACTGGGTTAGGGTAAGGAAGCCTGAGCATCCAGGATCCCCAGAGGGGCAGATTGGGAGCCCAGGCTCTGCACTCCTGTTAAAGACTAACAACTGTATTCCGGCATGAGCGTCCATGGGCACTGCATCTGAGGAAGTGGGCGGTGGTCCACAAACGCTTATGCCAGGAAAAATTTGTTAGCCTTTCAAGTGCCACAAGACTCTTTGCTGTTTTCAGTCCCACAAGCGTGTGGCACTGTCTTCACTAGGCAGACATTTAGAAACAAACATCTCTGCCACCCCTCCATACCAGGCCTTCTCATCTCTGGCTAGACTGCAGGGCTCTCCAACCTTGGGTCCCCAGATGTTGCTGGCCTACAGCTCCCAGCATACCCAGCCAGCATGGCTAATGGCAAGGGATTCTGGGAGCTGTAGCCCAGCAACATCTGGGGACCCAAGGTTGGAGAGCCCTGGGCTAGAGGATTCAAGATGGAGACAAGTGGAGCTGTAAGGGTCAGGCACCGCACTTATTCTGTGGCTGGGAGGCAGCCAGAGCAAAGGTCCTGACTGCATCACCCTGGATGTGCCGGCGTCTCAAGCCCACCCTGCCCCAGCACATGGAAATGATTTGCAGAGAGGCACTGTTCCGTGGACGCCCATCGCAGCAAACATCCCAACCTTTCACAGCTAGGGCCTGACGGGAAATAATCTCCTTAATTTTCATGTGCATCCAAGTGGCCATGGCATGCTGACAGGGCATCCTCAGACTCTTGCTGATGCCATCTGGCCAGGAGAAGAGGGCAAATGGCACTGGAGTTTGCTAGTGACGCTCTTGCTAATAGCTGCTCAAAAAGTGAGATTTGGGCACGGCTTGAAATCAGAGGAAAGTATCCCTCTCCCTTTCCATTTTCATGCCCATTGCCTTTCTAGTAAGCAAGAGAGCCCAGGAACTTGGTCACCCTACTTGTGGGGCAATGTCAGGAAATGGATCCAACTAGTTCAGCACTAACAGTAAACAGAACCAAGACAGAGAAGGTGTTGGACAGGGCCAGGATGGTGTAATGTGGCCTTCTCCAGCCTGGTGCCCTCCAGATGTGCTGGACTGCAACACCCATCATTCTCAGCCAGCAATTCTGGTTGGGAAAGGTGGGAGTTGTAGCCCAACACTTCTGGGGGGGCACTGTTGTTGCAATGGGTCAACTGTTGGATCTGGACTAAGAACACCTCTCAGCCTCACAGGGGCTGTTGTAAGTGGGGATAGCCCCATGTACACCATCTTGAGCTTCTTGTAGGGAGTGCTGGATATAAATGAAATCAAGCAATAGCCATGCTGGTTTGCTGCTCTTCTGGAGTGCACTAGCACAGAGTCTGTTCATGGGTTTAAAAATAAATAAATAAATAAATAAATAAATAGGGGCTTTGATGGTCAAATGCTGTGTTTTGATTTGCAGAGCCCACATGATCTGGACTTCAGTCTGGGCTCCATCTGTACCCAGCATAATTCGCATTCTCCTGTAATTTTGATTTACTGCTCCAGTGTCAAACTGGAAAGACAGGGGCCTCCCCTATAACTGCATTTGAAGAACTGTCGCCGTATTTATTTTGTGATCCTGTAACTGGGATCAAGATCTTATTGGAACCACCCTGAAGAGGGGCTTGTACTGATCCCATGGCAAAGCAGCATCATGGCTCTGTGGCAGAGCGCATGCTTTGCAGGCAGAGGCTCCCCAGTCCAACCCCTGGCGTCGCCAGTTAAAATAATAGGGCTGCAGGGGATGGGAGAGACCTCTGCCTGAGAGCTGCTGCCAGTCAGGGCAGGTAATACTGGGCTAGATGGACAAACAGGCAGCCTGACCTGGTACAAGGCAGCATCCCATGTTCCAGTGCTTGAGCAGGCCGGAAAGAAGGGAGTCAGATGAATGATGGTGGCGTGCAGTGGAGCCTGGTGACTCCTGTGTCAGTGGGGCTCCTGATCCTTTGCATCGTCTTGTTGGAGCTTCATAGGAGCTATCCATGGTGCTGCATGGTGGCGAACCTATTGTGGGGATGGAGTACAGCACCACGGGTAGCTCCTATAAAGTCAGAGTAAGAACTGCCTGCAATGGATCAGGAGCCCCACTGACAGAGGAGTCACCAGCCTCCCCTGGTGGTGTGGCTTGCCTGGCCACATCCCCCACTCGGCAGGACTTGGCCCCAAATCAGCGGCAGTGAATGGGATTCATGCTGGGGTGTGACAAACCAGGACAGAGAGGGGATTGCTCCTCTGCAGTCCATGACTTTTGGCAGCCAAATACCTGTACCAGACTCCTAAGTACTGCTGGAAGTTGCACGCAGCAGTGGATGCCGGAGGCAATCACTGTGGTCCAGGAACATTTCTGTAACCCTGGATCAATGGCAAGCGCTGTGTTTAAATGCACGGCAGGCTGGATGCTGACTCAGTACAAACACGATGCCGCCGCCCCCTCCCCATCTGTTGCATTGTCATCATGGCCTGGGCCTCTACACGAGGCATTTATTGTGCACTCGTGATTCTTCACTCATGGTAGTTTGCGGGACCTTCACACGACGCTGTCATCCTCCAGGGCCTCTCCCACATTTTGCAGCCATTTCCTCGGCTTTTTTTTTTTTTTTTTAAGAGCGAGGAAAGTACAGTGTTATTTCCTAATCTTGCGATAAGACTCTCAGAGAAGCTCATGTATTTTCGCAGCAGTTCCGCTATATTCACAGCTATACTGCAGCGCAACCTTGTGGTTGTGTAACGGAATATACATAAAGGCAGAGAAAGACAAACCTCAGGGGGGGGGGGAATCACATGTGAAGGACCTGCTCTTAATCCTGCAAGGAAAACGGAAGCAGAAGCCTCGCTCGGGGGCTTCTCTACACAAGCCCTTTAACCTGCCACTTACTGAGGCGTCTGCTTCCATTTTCTTTGCGGGATTGAGAGAGCGGTCCTGCAAACTACCATGGGTGAAGAATCAGGAGCACACAATAAATGCCTTGTTTTAGGGAAGCCCAAAGTGGTGGGTTAAAAGCCTCATGTAGAGAAGCCCCTGAGTTTTCAGCAAATTGCCATTTCTGGACAAACACCAGGATGGATTTCACACTGTACGTCTCCACAATGAAAACTGTTCAATGAGGCTGCCCAATTATCCTGCTTTGACACCATAGCTCATCTACTGGTAGGAGATAAGAGCCCCCTTTGGACACAACTGTCAGCAACTCTTGTTTCTCCAAATCAGAGAAAAGAGAAAGTGGCTGTGTGTGTGTGTGTGTGTGTGTGTGTGTGTATGTGTATAAGAGAGAGAGAAATGCTTGCTAGCCATGTGCTTTATTATTGACTAATTTATTTAATTTATATCCTGCTTTCTGCCAAAACTGGTGCTCAAAGAGGCTAACAATAATAAAACGCAGATTCAAAACAAATTAATTGAAAACATGTCATAAAATGAAATTAAGAGTCCAATTTGAAAACCCTGCTAAGTCTAAAGCTGGACCATTCCTTGGAGCGGAAACCAAAATTCGATAGCATTTTCAAACCTGGTGGCTGAAATCCAATGGCAACAAAAGCGAATCTTGACCTCAGTGCATAATTTGACAGTGGCAATTTAGACAAACACCCCTCTGAAGGAGCAGCCGATATCATCATCTGGTGAACAAGCCATCACCGGGTACGTGTGAGCCACAGAATGTGCCAAATGACAGTTTCAGGGGAATCAGAAATCATCCCCCGCATTACTATTTGCATGTCACTGGGACAATCTCACTTGAACAGTTATTATTTTTATCATGTCATGTGGCTTGTGGAACTGATGGGCATATTTTGATTGACATCTTACGAATTACCGGTGTACAAACTTGAATGATATATGTAACAAGCCTAAAAGTGGCACAGGGTTTATTGGCAACTGTTGGTCACCTTCCAAGCACTTCCTCGCTCCCCACACGCAGGCTAGTTCTAACTGGGACCATCCTGCTCCTTGCACTATGTGATAGAAAGAGTGGCTGGCGCTGGACCTTCTTGGGACAGGTGTTTTCAAGGGCTAATTTAGACATGTTGACTCCACTTGAGCCCCGGATATCTTCCTAGGTCACTGACTCACCAAGATTTTGGCCAGAGCCCCGGCTGTGCTGAATCCCATCGTCCTGGTTGGGATCTAGTTCTGATGTCATGACTAGAGCTGTGTACAATTGGCCTCTCAAAATTCTCCAGCCTCTTTGTGGGTAGAGAAATTATGTGGTGTGTGTGTGTGTGGGGGGGGGGACAATTTCACTGAATTTCTCTAGGGGAAGGAGAAATTCTCCCAAGAGTTCCTCACAGGCAGGGCTCACCATTGGCAGGGGTTGTAGCACAGCTTCTTTCTTTTTTTCCTAAGGGTTTTCATTTTTTGTGTGCTGCCACTACAAGTGGCAACAGCATCGGCTGTGCTGGCAGGCTGCCCCCCATTCTGCATCTGCCACAATGCAGGTGTGAGGGGGCCAGTGTTGTGTCCAGCTCCAGGGAAGGGGTGGAGCTAGTGCTGTGCCAAAATCTGTCCTCCAGTTTCCTGAAAGTTTTCTTCCCACCATGAAAGAGGCTTCCATTGTCCTGCCTCATTTTCAGAGTGTTTTATAATTTATTTGTGTGGTGTTTTTGAGCTTACCTAATCACTGTGAGGCAGCCAAGGGTGCTCTGCTCTCTCTCTCTCTCTCTCTCTCTCTCTCTCTGTGTGTGTTCTTTCTATTACACAACATATACAGGCCTGTGGCTCACGCTGGCTCAGCTTGTCTGAGCATGGAAAGCTAAGCAGGGTCAGGCCTGGCTATTACTTGGATGGGAGACCCCTCCTCTAGTTTCCTGCACTGAACAGGGGGTTGGACTCGATAGCCTTGGAGGCTCCTTCCAACTCTATGATCTATGAAACCTATGAAACTCTCCATTGCTCTGCAGCCTCCCAGGCTGCCTGCACTTCCTAATATAAAAAAGACCTATGAGAGGAATTACCTCATGATTTCTTCCCCTGGGCTTTCATTCATGTGTGGGATGCTGGGGAGGCTACAGGCTGCTGGAGGGAGAGATTATCGTACAGTGAAAAACAGGGCACTTGCCCACACCTCCTGGCCACCTCCCAAGTAAGGCTCAAGAAACCCAAACCCAACCCATGAGAATTTCTCCAAAATTTCCTTCACCATTGAACTTCTTTTCAAAAGCAATTTCTTTTCTATCAGATCGAATGAGAATGGCTGAGACAACTGTGGGAGAAATGTTTGGCACAGCACCAGTCATAACTGTGAGGGCTTCGTGTTCATCTCTGTTGCTGTCATTTGACCTTTCAGCTACTAATGGTTTATTGATGGACTCCCATTAGCACAATGATGCAGGCCATTTCCTCCCATTTCTTTAGGTACTAAATAAAGCAGCCCTTTATTATGATATATGAGGAAGGCAGTTTGTTACATGAGGATCTGAAAACTTTATGATGCCCCTGCTAGAGTTATGCAGTGAGGTTAGAACTAGGGATGGACAAAGCTGTCAATTTTGGTTTCTGAGTTTCTCATTTTTCCTGGCTCAAGTTTGGTTGGTCCTGAACTTTGAGAATTTCTCCAGTGACGTTTGGCTCAACCTGAACATTGAGATTTGGCCTGCTCTGGAGACATTAAAGACGTGGTCCAAGGCCCCACCTCTCTGAAGTGAAGTTCTGATAAAGCACCAGAGCTGCTTCGGAGCATTGTAGGGCAAGCCCTGAATTGATACTTTAAAAAACAAACAAACCCTGCCACAGGGAACCTCTTCATGAAAGAAAAACACCAGGCAGAGGAGGAGGCAGAGGAGGGTGTGTGTGTAGTTTTGTGACTGAGAGCTCTAGCTTCTAATCGGGGAATGACTTTACCAGCAGGACTTTCCAGTCATGTGCCTTTGGGGGGGGGCAATGTTTGTGGTGGAGTTGTTTTTTTGGCTTCTGGGGTTCTGGGACATAATCTCTCTTTATTCCAATTCTTATCAATCCTTTCCTAAATTCCTTCCCAAAATCTCCCCGCCCCCCGCCCTAGAATCCAATCCCTGTTGTTTAAGTCTGTTTTGAGTGTTAGTTGTTAGGTAAGTCACATCCCTTCACCCTCACCTCCTATTTCAGCCCTAGCTGCATACACATAAGTTCAGTGTTATTTGTGGGTGTGGGTCTGTGAGTAGTATATTCATAGAACAGTGTGTGATACCTGTCTGACTCTGACGACTCTGTATTCTTTGTTGCCATGCTCCTGTTTCATCGTTGATGGAGTGGATGACACTTTGTGGAAATCTAGAAGTGCTGCACAATAATGTAATGTTCGGGCACAGTATAACATGTGTGTGTGCGCATGCACACACACACACACACACACACACACACTGTTATACTGTGCACAAGCATTACATTATTGTGCAGCACTTCCAGATTTCCATAAGTATCATCCACTCCATCGAGGATGAAAGAGGAGCATGGCAACGTTTGTGTTATCACCAAGGCAGTTTCTGGGAGGACAGAGGCAGCAGAAGTATTACAATCAGTTCTTCCCCTGCAAGTGCTTTGTGCTGCTTTTAATTCATCATAACTCCCTAACCCTTGCATCTGACCGTCTGTGATCTTACAGGGATTTCACCAAGGGAGCACCTCTATGATGCACACCATGTTCATACAAATTGCCCACAAAACCATAAGGGTGAGGGATTCCTTTAAAAACAAACAAACAACAAAAAACACGCCCCAAACTTTAAAGGCTCCACTGGCACAATGCCACCTCCACCCCTGAAGGAGGCACTGTGCCTACAAATATCCAATTCTGCAAAATTAAGTTAGAGGCATTTGTAGTGAGGAGGGGTCACAAGCTCCCTTTCTCCTCTTAGCCCAGTGACTTCAGTTTACTTGCCTAGTGAGGGAAGGTGACCCTGAGATGCTCCCGAGGTTGCCAAATGACCCCACCCAACAGAAACCAACATCTCAGGCAGCTGCCATGCAGCTGAACTCATGAACGAAGAATAGCCACAGCCGCCAGCAAGGTCCAGAGGAAGAAGGACCAGGAGATGTTAAGTCCAGGAGAGATAACAGGGCCTTGTATCAGCAACACAGGGTGGCAGTGGTTACAGAGGAAGAGACCAAGCTGGGAGGTGCTGTGGCCAGGCGGCCTACCTGGTGGACACAGCATCAACACGTTCACCCACTCCCAGCACCTGAGGCCACGCCGTCTGTTCCGAGGAATCCAAGGCTTTGGATTACAAGGACCCAGAAGCTTCTAAGAAGATAAAGTTAGCTCCTGTGTTTTGTTGTTGTTTCAAGGAACGGTGAGTCAGCCGATATTTTCTTTAGTTCTTTAGATATATTCTTTAGTATAACGTTCTTTGTTATACCTCCATTGTTTCCTTGGCTGCTTCTGAGGTACATACTATGAATGCTGCCTCTGTAATTTGTGTTAACTCTTCGGTTTTCACTTGGAACAGTGCCGAACACCAAAGCCTAATTTTGTTTGAACTGATCTGAAGGAAACCCAGCTGCGGCCGTGAGTCCCTGCCAGACTCCATGAAAGAAAGCAAGGCATGTACTTGCAGTCCAGTTCTCTCTGTGGACAGGCCCTTTCAGAATTAGCCCCCATAGTCAAATAACAGCAGGGTTCCCCAAGTTTTTTTGGATCAGGAGACACATTTGGAATGTTGAAACTGTGTCATGGGTACTCTCACAAAATGGCTGTCATGGGGGTGGTTCTTGCCCATTCATAAAGTTGCTGCCATGGTGTGTCACAAAACACTTATTTCCCAGAAGGCAAATTGGAGAGATAAAAACAAACACACAGTTAAATAAATCCCAGCAAGCTGCACTGAGGGAGAGGAGAGGAGGAAACAGGACCATTCCACCACCTTGCTGAAAGGCCTCCCTCATGAAGGCTCCTCCTCCCTCAACTGTTGCCACTAGTAGCCATTCCAGCAGGATGAGCTGAGGGAGATAAGAGGGAGAGTAGGGTCAATCCACCAGTGTGTAAAAGAATTATCCCCCCCTTCCCTCCCCATTCCTTTTTCCTTGTGTGTCATGTCTTTTTAGATTGTAAGCCTGTGGGTAGGGACTGTCATCTTTAACTGATTATATACCGTATAAGCTTCTCTGGGAGCCTTTTTGCCTGAGGAGCAGCATATGAATACTTCAAAGAAAGAAAGAAAGGTAGGTAGGTAGGTAACTTGCTCAAGAATCTAAGTACAGTCATGCCTTGGATTGAGAGCATAATTCGTTCCGGAAACGTGCTTGTAATCCAAAACGCTCTTATATCAAAATGAAATCTCCCAAAAATAAAATTTGTACAGAGATTTTTAATTTAAGCCGAACTACAGTACTTGTATTGCAAGACGTCGCTTGTATATCAAGTAAAAAAGAAAATTAAATAAATATTTAAAAATTTGCTTGTCTTGCAAAACGCTCTCAAACCAAGTTACTTGCAAGCCAAGGTATTACTGTACAGGTGCCCTCAGGCATACTGATGTCCACGGGCTCCACATAGGAGACCCCCAGGGCATAAGGGCTTATGACAATAAGAATGGCCATGCCGAGTAAGACCTTTGGCCCATCTACTGGAATTCCAAGCTAGAAGGACTGCTGGTCTAACCCAGCATGGCGCTTCTTAGTTTCATACAGTCTCATGCCTTCCAAATGTAGGCAGGACAGGAGCTCTTTTTCTGATATCAGTTGGAGGTACATAAAGATTTTAGAAGCGTGTGTGTGCTGGAACTAATATGCTCTGCCACTGGTTTCTTTAGATCTGTTGCTGATAAGAGGTAAGAGCTTTTTCTTGCAAGGGAGGGGGTCAGGTCCTGGGGAAGAAGCTGCTGAGTAATTAAGACCTGCTTACCTCTGAGGTTTGTCCTGCTTACTTCTTAGACATGCAGCAGCGTGCCCTGCTTACTACTGAACAGACATGTGAGGCTTGTCCTGCTTACTGATTGTAAGCCTATTCATTTTGGCCCTGTCCACTCTACCTTTGGCCACACCCATTTTGCCTTTGGCTCCACCCATAGATGGAATGTGCCCCCCCCCCCGACCTTTCCCAGATTGGAATTCAGCTCTTGGTCTGAAAAAGGTTTCCTGCCCCTGAGGTAGGCCTTTGGTATGATCCCGCAGGCTTCTTCTTATGTTCTTAATAATATCCATCCATCCCTATTCTATAGTGCTGCAATCTTTTGAATAAGTAGCATTCCTTTAAATAAGGTCCCATTCCTTAAAAATCGGCAGACTTACTGGACACTTACAAGGAGGAAACCCAAGATAAGCATCTTGGGGCACCTTAAAGACTAGCATATTTATTGTGGCATCAGCTGGTCCTTAAGATGCCACAAGACTCTGTGGGTTTCAAACCCGAGTGCTTATTGCAAAAAATACAGTCAAGAATTGGAATAGGAGAAAGGAAAAGAAACAGTAAAGGAACTGTGTTTGCCAATTCAACCTTTCTATTTATGATTTCCCAAGGTCAATAGTAACCCCCACAGTTACAAGCGTATAAAAATTGATTCTTTCATGAAGAGATTGATGGCTTCTCAGTTGGGGCATCTTGGAGCAGTCCCTCTCTCCTCCTCCCAGACAGCAGCACAATTTATGAAGATGCTGCTGCTGCGGCGGCGGCTGGTATATGTGTAGAGCACAGGACTCCACTGTTTACATTCTTCAGGCACCAGAGGCACCAGGATGCAGTTATAAAAGAAGGATGCTACTAGTCCTGGTTTTTTTTAAAAAAAAATCTTAAGAGAGAAGCTATGATGCCTCCAGACACCCTGGCATTTGGTCAGGGGAATGCAAACTTTCTGAGTCCAGTTTTTGTTTGTTGTTGTTGTTTAGGATGAGAGATAGTTATCCTTTAAAAAAAAAAAAAAACTTGCCTCCTTACCTGCCTTGCCAGTGCAAAATAGACAGTACACATGAGACCTGCTTCCAATAGACCTCTCTAGAAGAGTTTCACCTAGAATGTGTCCCGGAATTCCTTTGCAGTGTATACAGCAGATGGATCAATGTTCCTGAAATGAGAATGTTTTTCCAGGCACATGCAGCCTGGTCCTATGCATGTAAATGTGGAAGTCAGCCCAGTTGTAGTCAGTGGGGCTCACTCCAAGTAAGCGTGCATAGGACTGCAGCCTTATGCAGTTAGCTCTATAAACACAATATTGGGAAAGTTAGTCATGAACAGGGCCATGCTAAAAGCAAAGGGAATGGGACTTGCATCTCAAAGGGGTACATTTCTTTAAAACTCAGAACTACGTAAGTCCCATGGAGTTCAGTGGGGCTTACTTCCTAGTATGTATGCTTTGGACTGCAGCAGTACTCCCAGCTAAAATCACAGCTATTGGCTTCAATAGGATGTTACTCAGAAGTGCAAAGTAGCTAAAGAGCAGAGGGGGTATTGGTGCCCTGCACTTCCAAAAAGGAAAAAGACTATTTAAAAATAATTACCCAGTCTTTGCTTCAGTATGACTTGCTACCTTGTTGAGACTGTGTGTGGGTGAGCTGGCTTCATTATTTTTGTTGTGCATGCGCACATACAACACAATACTGAAATGGGATTGCTGTAGCCCCATTACTTTATTGTAATGGGATTGTTTTTATTTTTATTTATTTATTTATTATATTTATACCCCGCCTTTTTTCCTGCAAGGAACCCAAGGCAGCTTACATAATCCTCCTCCTCCTCTCCATTTTATCCTCACAACAACCCTGTGAGGTAGGTTAGGCTGAGAGTCAGTGACTGGCCCAAAGTCACCCAGTGGTTTTCATGGCTGAGCGGGGACTAGAACCCGGATCTCCCAAGTCTCAGTCCAACACTTTCACCACTACACCACACTGGTGTATTTTTATGTATTTTTATATTTTTTAATTGTTTATGTGAGCCACCTCGGGAGGGCTTTTCCCTGAAAGATGGCATATAAATACTGGAAATAAAGAAATAAAATATATAAACACAAACCTCACATTCTATAGCCATTCCACTCATCTCAGACTCTGTTGCTCTCATTATCTGTGTGCCCAACTTTAAATATTTTGCCTCTTATAATTTTGTAGTCAAAGACAAAGAACACCAGTTGTCAATGCTTCTTGCATCTCTTCCACACCTGGAATTCACTTCCTGAGTTCCCTTCCTCTTTTCTCATTGAAACTAATGTTGAAGAAGTTCACCAGGCTATATATGTTCTTCGTCTTCATCTTTATTCTTAGCCGTTCATTCTGGAGACAGAATTGCATATTTAAATGCCTCCAGTTGGGTTCCAACAGCCGGTTAGAATGTTGTTGCACAGCATCTAATCAGAGAAGCCGTCATTATCCAACAGTTACAGTTCTTCCCCCGCAATACCTCTCAGCTGCAGTATTTTACACGCAAGAAGCCTGTAGAATCATACCAAAGGCCTACCTCAGGGGCAGGAAACCTTTTTCAGACCAAGAGCTGAATTCCAATCTGGAAAAGGTCTGGGGGGGGGGCACATTCCATCTATGGGTGGAGCCAAAGGCAAAGTCCACTCAAAGCAGCATACAATAAATGAAATAATAATAATATAATCACTTGTAAAACAGGGGTGTACAACTCATTTCAGCATGACGGCCAAGCTCAGTTTTGGAGAAGCCCGGGGGGGGGGGGCTGCATTCCATTGGTGGGAGGGGCTGAAGGGGAAAGGGACAGGACCAAAATACCAGCACATTGTAGTTTAAAGCTCTTCCAGCCAGTAGGAAAGCCTTAGGAGAGGCAGTGCAACCTTATATAATGAAGGGGGGGCTGTGCCAAAGCCAGTGTGGCGTAGTGGTGAAAGTGTTGGACTGGGACTCAGGAGATCCGGGTTCTAGTCCCTGCTCAGGCATGAAACTCACTGGGTGGCTTTGGGCCAGTCACTGACTCTCAGCCAGGACCGGTGCAAGGCAGTTTGGTGCCCTAGGCAAGATCAGATATTTAGCGCCCCCCCTCCCACTTGAGAACGCTGTATTTTTTTTTAGGCATTTCTGGCACCCCCTTTAGCCCTGCACCCTAGGCAGCTGCCTAGTTGGCCTAATGGTAACACCGGCCCTGCTCTCAGCCTAACCTACCTCACAGGGTTGTTGTTGTGAGGATAAAATGGAGAGGAGGAGGAAGATTGTGTAAGCCTCCTTGGGTTCCTTGAAGGAAAAAAAAGGTGGGGTATAAATATAATAAATAAATAAAATAAATAAATAGAAAGCACCAAATGATCAGAGGTTGGGGGAAAGGGGTGGGGCCGGGGAAAGGGGGCGTGGCCATCTGGGGAAGCTCAGTGGACTGGACAGGGACCCTAGCTGGGCCGGATTTGCCCTTTGGGCCTGAGCTTCAACACCGCTGCCATAAAACAACTGTACAATAAAAACATCCAATGAAAACCAAAAAAGAAAACTACTTAAAATTATCCACAGCTCTAATCAGCTAAAAGAGCAGCTTAACAGCTATTTTAACACTTTAAACCTTATGTATGTAGTTAGGATTCAGCTAAGGAATTCTGTGTACAACAGAGGTACTGAACCTCTTCCAGCCTAAGGGCCAACTTCCACTTCGGAGAAGCTCTCCGTGGCCACATCCCAGCAGTGGGTGAGGCCAAAGGCAACAAGGATATGGGGCGAAACACAAAAGGGGCAGGGACAAAATTCCAAAAATACCAGCCTATTGTAGCTGAAAGCTCTTCCTGCCAGGAATTTAGCCCTGTGGGAGGCATTTCAACCTTTTTTAGAATGGGGGGCAGTGGACAAAAGCTGGGAAACCACCCAACTTCAGTGTGGGGGGGAAAGGAGGGGGTTGGGGGAGGGGGGACTGGCCTTCTGGGGAACCCTGGAGAGCCAGATTGGGACCTCTGGAGGGTGAGAAGTGGCCCCAAATTTGGCCCCTGGTGTGCAACCTCAAAATGTCAATAGCATCCTGCTGAGAAGGCCTCAAGCCCCAAAATGCAGGTGCCAGAATGTAGGATCCAACCAAGACGTTGTGCACTAAATCAGGACAGTTTCCAAAGCAGCTAATCAGAAATGGGAAGAACTGCAAATTAACTGTGTGATGATTTCATTTCCATTGCAAATGACACCACTTTTTTTTTTTTTTTTAAGAAAACCTAATCAACTGAGCAGTCGTTTTTACAAGGTTTTAAAATAACCCTGATGGCCCTTTTGCTTCCTCCTCACATATCAAGTTCTTAAAACTAGCCTCTAGTAAGTAAAGTAGTACTCCTGATATCACTGCGAACCCCTCTTCACTACTATCAGACCAGATGTTCTTAGCTAGATGTCTGGTTAGCATTTTAATGCAGTCACATAACTTTTAACCACAATAACTTGATTTTTCTCATCCAACGACATTGTCAAGCTTTGTTCTTTACCAGTCATTGAAGGCTGTCTTTGCACAGATGTTCACCAAACCAAAAGTCTTAGGGGCTGCTTAGGCACCAGAGGATGTGCACGGAGTTGTGTATGTTTGGTGTGGATTAGGTTCTGTACCTCCTTCCTTGACAT
Organism: Shinisaurus crocodilurus; assembly: GCA_021292165.1. Classification (NCBI taxonomy): domain Eukaryota; kingdom Metazoa; phylum Chordata; class Lepidosauria; order Squamata; family Shinisauridae; genus Shinisaurus; species Shinisaurus crocodilurus. The sequence goes on along the minus strand of CM037881.1, from coordinate 68,614,728 downwards.
TGGGGAGGAAGGTTTGAGTCTACCTTCAATTTCCAAGTTTATGGATTTTCTTATGCTCCTTGATTTAATCTCTTCTGGATAGCCTGAAATCTGTGCAATGGACAGAATGCTATACAGGCAGTCCCCAGGTTACGAACGAATTCCATTCTTAAGAATGTCTTTAAGTCAAATTTGTATGTAAGTCAGAACAGCATAGCATTCTATACGTTAAAATCGGCATTTACGCAAATTGTGTAAATTACGCAAATTGCATAGTATACTATGCTATGTACTCTATGTAAACAATGTAGCGCCACCGGGGGACCCAGAAGTCCGTTCTTAAGTATGGGTTGTCTGTAACCCATTCTTTTATTTATTTATTTATTTATTTTGGTAAAAAAATTATTTGAATTTTAAAATAAATAAAAAAACCAAAACAAAAACCAACCAAACATACACTACAAAAACAAAACAACAACATTAAACTAAAAAGGACTTCCAATTTTTCCACAACCAAGTATAAGTAACATCAAATATTCTATATTATAATTATAAATTACTTTCTTTTTTTCTCTTAAGCAAAAATAATCCCCCCCTCTCTTATTTATCAACCTCACAAATACACAAAGCCTCGAAACCTTACAACACTGTACTCCTAAACATAGATAAAAATCCTTCTACTTGAACAATATTTAATATTTCTACTTATATTTAATGAAAATCTCTATCTTCTTTCCCTCTATTTATAAAAACAAACAGCCTAGCTTTTATTTTATTTTTTTAAAATAGTTTCACATTTCCACATTATTTCACATCCCAAATTTTAGCCCACATTTAGTTGGTTCCTTTCCATTATTCATTCTCAATGCTAAGTTTTATCCAGGCTCAATGCATTTTTACCAATAACCAATTACTATTCAGATTCTGATTCAATATTAAACCTTATCCTTATTTTACTCAGCAACTAATCTTTTTTCTAATCCCATCCTTCCCAAGTATGTCCCCTTCAGGATCAAAGTCACCACATTAATGAAAAATACAAAGAAAAACCACCTCCAACTGGAGAAGTTCTCTTTCCTGTCAAAGGGGTTCCTCTCACCAACCCCTTTAGGTTCAGATCCATGAATGTTCTCTTTGGATCACTATCAGCAATCTGTTTAGATTTCTCCCATTTGGATTCCTCCCACCAATCCATTTGGGGAACTAAAACCTCTTACTTCTTTCATAAGAACCTCTCCCTTCCACCAATAGTCAGCAATTATCATAACATGGGACAAACCGTTTATTCCATCCAATAATTAGCAAACCATTTCCCCCGATCAAACACAGTATTCACAATCTTTTTCAGGCTCATGTTCCACAGAACACATTTTTTTTTCTTGTAAGCCCCCGTAAATGGCTTCCTCCAAGAAGCCCAGCAATCGTCCTTCCAGTTCTCCGTGGCTGGCTTCCCCCTTACATTTCTGAAGACATCTTCACCTTCTGATTCAATTGCAAGGTCTTTCTTCTGCGATAGTACTTCTGTGTAGTTTTCTTCCTGCTTCTGCGAAATCAAGCCTCTTTTTGAAGTTCCAGTTGCTATCTCTCGCAGCATATCAATTTTCCCCTTGTCCTCCCTGTTCTGTTCAAACTTCACAGATGATTGGTCACCCTCTGTATTATTTATCCTGGAATTTTTGAATTATTTGTACTTCCGCACTTCTGATTTCACCAGCCTCCCCAGCAGCTTTTTTTTTTTTTTTTTTGAATGCTTCAAATATAACCATCACCTCTTCGGCTAACTTCAGCCACAAATCATCTTGTCTGTGATGCAGTATAAATTTAACAGACAGCTACTCCTGCTTTACACTTTTCCAAAATCAAAAGTAAAAAGAGTTACAATGCCTCATTCTTTCTCGTTTCAAAGCACATTTGTTGATCTCCGCATTATGAAGTTTTTAAAGCATATTTTCTTTTTAATATTCCAGAAAAAAGGGTATTCCAGAAAAAAGGGGAAAAGTCCTGATTGTGGATAACATTTCTCTTTGTTCCTAATTAGCAATATTTTTTTAAGAAATGGAGTTGTCAATCTTCGGGTTCTTAAAAAAAGAACTGCAAACGCGACGGCGAGCGATGATGGATACTCCCACTCTCTACCCCCCCCAAGAGAAACTGCAACAGTCCAAGCCACTGCAAATAACTCACAGAGAGAGCATTTAGAGATATGCTGGGAATCACTCTTAAATCATCCTCTTATTCCGAGGAGATTAACAGGCCTGTGGCTTATGCTGGCTCAGCTTGTCTGAGTGTGGAAAGCTAAGGAGGGTCAAGCCTGGTTATTACTTGGATGGGAGACCCCTCCTCTAGTTTCCTGTATTGAGCAGGGGGTTGGACTCGATAGCCTTGTAGGCTCCTTCCAACTCTATGATCTATGAAATCTATGGATAACCTCTTGACTGGATTTCACGCTGCGCCGGTCTCCCACGATCCCATGGAAGCGTTAAGCCGACATTTTAAACTCTACCGGAAGTCTAAGTTGGACGTGCTTAACTCAGGGACTGCCTGTATCAGGTGGAATCACAAATTTCCTTTGGGAAAAGTTTTAGACTGAGATTGGATAGGACCCAAACACATTCAATATTAAAAATTCAGTGTGCAGAATTTGCTAAAATAGATTTTGAGATAAAATATTCTAATATAGAAATACATTTCCTTCTTATTTCCCCACCAAAATCCAAATAGGAATCTCTAGGTCAGGACATGATCTTCATTGTTATTGGATCTTTAAAACTGGCATGTAGCCTTTGGAATGCCACACAAAACCAAAGCCAGGAGGGCACATTGTCACTATGGAGCCAGCCTCAACTTGTCATTAATTTTGAGGATGGTGAGATGATTCTGACCTTATATTTTACCAACATTGGTTTTTAAACCTACTTTGGTAGGCACATGCCCAACATAACTTGAGAATAGCGCTGCCATGGTTCAGGACTGAGAGCCCTCAGCATCTGTGTTCTCCTGCAGCATCAGCAGCTCTGAGGAGGAATCAGAACTGGTCCCCAGTTCATCTCAGGTATGGCCCTCAACCTTGGATCCTGCACCTGGTCCATTAAATCCTGGGGAAATGCTGCTGAACTCTGACTCTGAGGAGTGGACCTCAGACTCCTCCGGTGAACAGGAAGGACCTGGGGAGCATTCCCCAACCACCTCCTCAGACCCCACCACCCAGAAGAAGCCATCTGGCCCTTTAAGGAAACCAGATGCAGCACTTGAGGAGGCGGAGCTCCCAGAAGGACTCTCCTGGCCAGGCGAGAAAACCCTGCCAGTTGCTCCAAGCTTGTGCTGGTCTTTTCTACTATTATTTATGTATTTATTTAATTAATCATGCTTCTGTGTCATTTAATATAATACAATTTCTAAGCATATATATATATATATATATATATATATATATATAACATTTATATCCCACAATTTTTCCTCCAAGGAACCCAAGAAAGCCTACATAATCCTCCTCCTTATAATATTTTATCCTTACAAGAACCCTGTGTGGTAGACTAGGCTGAGAGTTAATGACTGGCCCAAAGTCACCCTGTGAGCTTCATCACTAAGTGGGGACTAGAACCCGGATCCCCCAAGTCCTAGTCCAACACTCTAACCACTGCACCACACCAGTTTACATACAAAATATCAAAGGTCACTGTTAAAATGCACAGTTAATAAACAATCACATCTACAACAAAGAGAAATAAATAAAAACTATGGAAAGAAACCATTGCTATAGAATTGCTGGCCGTGGTCCTGAACCTGGGCTGAGACTCTCTGGGCTAGCCTGCTAGTACCTGTAGGCCTGTCCAAGGTCCTGAACCTGCTCTGTTCCATATCTGCACCAGTCAGCTGCCTTACATTGTTCCATCATCTTGCCTGGGATGATCAAAACCTGATGGAACAGGACCAGTGCCAGAATCTCAGGGTAAACACACACATACAAACTAACTCTTTTGCCAAATTCCAAAGAGGGGGAGGCAAAGGGAGCCCTTCCCTTCTTCATTTTCTCCAGTGCTCCACAAGGGCCCTTGCACGAAACCTGTTATATTGTGCACAGCCATCCTAATGGCTATGGTCTGGATCCAGAGAGTCCCTTCTGCGAATGGAAGGGCTCCTTCCATTCATGGACATGACTGAAATCCATCAGAGGCTCTTGCTGGAAGAAGGGAGGGGTTATTTTTGCTGATTCCCCCTGCAGCCCTCTTTGCCCCCCCCCCGTTTCAGAGCATCCCTAATTCCTCCAGAGCAGCTTTTCAGAGAGCATAGGGGACTATAGGGAGATGGAGAAATTAGTGGAAGTTGCACCCTCTTCCTTCCTCCAGTGGGAGCATCCCATGAGTGGACTTCTGCTTATGGTAGTCTGGATCCAAGGCTATGCCTGGACAGCATTAGGGTACAATTTGGGTCCTTGTGCATGAGACTCTGCTACCCAATCCTGTGCCTATGCAGCATGAAATCTGCCTGTTTCTGATGGACTAGCTGCCTTGAGAGGAATGCAGCCTAAAAGTTAAATTTAAATAAATAAATAAATAAATTATCCCCCTCTGTTTTTAAGAGACTGTTAAGCTTGCCTTGTGCCCTTGTCTTTCTGATTTCACCTCTTGTCTTTATGGCCTTTTTTCTTCTTCTTTGCTTCTTGAGTTTCTTCTGAGTCATCAAGAATGGGAACTAATGACTAATTAATTTCATATTTTATGTTGAAAAACAAAACAAAACAGCAATTATTTGCATTCTTTTCACACTACAAGAAGCAGTGAATACTTTAAACACCATTAGTAGAACCTTTGTTTATACAGCTTTTGGGCTGTGAGGCAAGTGAGCATGAGAGACAGGGCCTTCTTGGGGGCGGCAACAGCATGACTTTGGAATACTTTCCTGGTAGAGATTTGCCAAGCTCCTTCTTTGCTGCCTTTTAGACAGAAACTGAACACAATTTTTCTTTCAACAAGCTTTTAATTAGCAGTTCTGCTCCTGTTCTAAATTGGTTTTTAATTTACAGAGCAATCCAAAGTGGGTGGAAGAAGACGAATCAAAGATGGAGGAACGTGTGCCTGGAGGGAAGACAAGGATGCTAGCTCCAGGGCTCATGTAATTCCCACCCCTGTTCTGGGGATGTGCTGGGGGAATGGGGCGTGGTTTGGATGCAGTGGATCCAAACAAGCCTCCCTATATCCACACACACCCCCAGAATGCCCCTTAATGGCAGAACAAATGGTGGAGGAGGTTTCTGTGCCGGCAAGGAGGAGGCTTGCAAGGGCAGATTTCATTCTCTGTGGAGGAAGAGAGATCCACATTATCCTCTTGCGCCTGGGATGTCCTCCCAGGCACCATAGCACTGCAGCCCTCATTTTGTTCTTAAATGTAATGTTTAATAGTGATGATTGGTGTCAAGGTACCTGAAGGTTTTCCTGCCTTCACATATGTCTGCCTGTACTTTGAGCTCAGAGAGCCTTCTCTGAGCTCCGTTGCCATCGGTGGCCTTATCCGTGTTGGTGCCCTGGCTAAATTGGAATGTTCTCCCAGAGAGGAATGCCCGGCACCTGCTGTGATTTCTTTCCAGGGCCAAGGTTTTTCGGGTTTTTTTAGCTTCTTCACATTTGTTGATCTGTTTGATTGATTTAGATGCTGCTTTTATCAACTTGCTTATTGATAAAGCAGTAGCCTATTGGGCAGAGCCATCCTATGGCGCCTAGACAGCATCTAGCGGGCCATAGGATTCTTCAGATTCCCAGATCCGAGGTCGGAAAAGAGCTTCGAGCTTGGAGCTGGGGATCCGTGCTCAGATCACCCTCCCCCTGACTCATAGCTGGCGCGGAAAGAACCACGCCGGCTGCTTCTCCAAGGTCGTAAGAGTGACCTTGGAGAAGGGGTAAAGGGGGCGTCCTGGGGTGGGTGGGGAGGGGAGGAGACTGGGGCTGCCAGGATATGACATGTCGTGATGTCGCCCCTGCCCCCTTCCCTCCCCGCCTGAAGCACCACAGCCAGACAGCTGAAATCCAGCTGACTTGCAGGGCAGGAGGAGGGGGGAGGCAGAGAGATTGCCTCTGCGCTCTTCCAACCCTGCCTAGGATGCCTGTGTGTATAATGCTCTGAGTTTGGAGGCTTATGGGCGGCATCCCCATTGGATCACGCCCTTAATGTACTAAGGCACAATCCTATGCATGTTTAGACAGAACAAAGCCCTACAACTCCCCGCATTCCCCAGCCAGCATGGCTGGCTGGGGAATGCTGGGAGTTGTAAGACTTTTTTTTAGTTATTTTATGGTGTTTTTAAATATATTATTGCAAGCTGCCCTTATAACGTCCTTGAAGGTCAGGGTATTACCCTAAATAATACATTAAAATGGTGATGATGATGGCGATAGTAAGAAAAGCCAGATCTGCTGTTTTGAATGGTGATCTGTTCTTGGGAGAATGGCTGGCAGGTTTGGCTCTGCTGAAAAAGCATGAGAGATATTGTGGTGGTCTTGGTGGCTAAAAGGGCCAAACTCTGGGGGCATGGGGAGGGTGTTTGTGCCTTGGGGGGGCGGGGAAAAAAAAGCATTTCCCCTAAACCATTCAGGCAAATCTTTTTTCCACCACTAAGGCACGGAATAAAATCCATCCCAACGTGCAGCAAGTTCTTCTGAATAATTAAACCACAGGAAATTAATATTTCCCACTTTCAATCTGAATTGGAGGTATTTTTAATCACAATTTTATTGAAGCATTAAAAATTAAAGTGTGTCTTGAGGTTGCGCTTTGGGTAAGTGCTGCATTAAGTCCTGGACAAAGAGTGAGTAAAGCTGAGACTCAGGAGAAGGAGCCAAGCTGCTGGCTAGACACTTCCAACGAAAGTGGAAGCACACACACACACCAGGCAGTTTTGCACATCCCTGCACGCTGTGCTGATGGATGAGCGTGTTTCTCTCCAGGGATTTTGACTATCTAAGATATGTGTGCCACTCCCATTATCCACATCAAAGGGGAGATGAATGAAAGCAGCCTTAATTTAGGGATCTCCGGCTGATGTCTGTTTTCTGCTGACCTTGCTGTCTGACTGTACATGAACTCCTTGTGTTGCTTACTACACATGCTGCTGTCGGCTGCAAATGTACCTGACCTCTGTGCTGATGAATCTTCAAACGGGTCAAAGATCAATGGCACAGACATGTGAGTAAAGGTCCTGGATTCAAATCCTGACATTTCTGGTTTATAGGATTGTAGCTGGTAGGGCTGTGGACATGTCACTTGGAATCACATCAGTTATTTTATTTTATTTTTTAAAAAATTAAATGGTACTTTTGTTACAACAGTCTCATACTATGTACTGACTAAATGTAATCTTCAATTATTTAATTAAGAAAATATGGAGGAGGAATAACCCAAGGAGGAGGAGGAGGAGGAGGATAAATGTAGCAGGTGTCTGAGGGTGGGGGAAGGTTAGCATTGAGACTGCACTGTGGAGGGAGAGGATATTTAGCCCTTTCCTCTCCCCTACAGTCCTGATGATGGACCCTTCCCACATTGCCTTTAGCCCTGGAAGCCCCTATTGGCACCAATGGAGGCTTCCCTCCCAGGGCTAATAGTAGCTTGGAGGAGGCATTTTTGTCAGGACTGCAGTGGGAGAGGAAGGAGTTAAATCTCCCCTCACTACATACTGTGGTCCCAGTGAAAATCCCCCCCCCCCACTGCGATTAATTTGACAGGACTCCAAGTGACATGTTCAGCATCACATCTGTTTTGGCCCTGAGAAGGTCTTTGCCTGAGAGCTCAGAGTGCTCCTTCAAAGTGGAGTCGAGAGTACTTGACCTGACAACTCCTATTATATTACTTCAGCCTTTCTCAAGATTCAGACTTCCACACTCCAGTGAACTGTGGGATTTGCCCACCACTCATCACTACCAGAACCCCCAAACTGTGAACACAGCACAGATACATATGAAGCCATGTTGGATCGGACCAAGGGTCCATCTAGTCCAGCATTCTGTTCACACAGTGGCAACCAGCTGCCCATGGGAAATCCAACATGAGTGCAAAAGCACCCTCCCACCCCTGTTCCCCAGCAACTGGTGTATATACTGGTAGTCATACTGCATGTGATACTGGAGGTAGCATATAGCCAGTCAGAACTAGTAGCCATTGATATTGAATTCCAGTTTAACCATGCACTGTGTGAAGATGTACTTCCTTTTATCTGTCCTGAACCTCCCACCAATCAGCTTCATGGGATGACCCTGGGTTCTAGTATTCTGGGAGTGGGAGAAAAATGTCTCCCTATCCACTTTCTCCACACCATACATAATTTTATACACCTCTATCATGTCTCCCCTTACTCGCCTTTTTCCTAAGCTAAACAATCCCAGCTGCTGTAACCTTTTCTCATAAGGGGGTTGCCCCAGCCCCTTGGTCATTTTAGTTGCTCTTTTCTGCACTTTTTCTAACTCTACAATATCCTTTTTCCAGGTGTGGTGACCAGAACTGTACACAGTATTCTGAGTGCGGTCGCACCATAGATTTGTATAAGGACAGTATGATCCTGGCAGTTTCATTTTCAATTCCTTTCCTAATTATGCCTAACATCATGGAGTCTGCATTTTTCACAGCAGCCACACACATTTTCATCGAGCTGCCCAGGCTGTACCTTTATTTCAACAAGTGCCCATGGACAGCAGGGTGGTGGGGCAGATGGCCTCCCAGAGATTCAGGGCTCCAGCCCTAGTGGGCCATCCCCTAATACCACCTCTGCCCTGGAACTTCCCACCATTTGGAGATGTGGGGAATGCATAACATGATTAGTTCTTTTTCTCCAGCAAAAAAAGAAAAGAAAAGAAAGGCTGGGTTTGTTTTGGCGTTGACTGCCATAAGCATCATGGATACGGGCAGAGTTATCTTTGGCGTGTGGGTGGATGGACGGAGACATTAGGCCATGCTCCTGTGTCCACAGTCTGACTGGAGGATAACTTTGCAGGTGGCACAGTGAAAATTACTCTGTTGCTGAAGATTTTCATCTGTGCCATTTATTATGAGCAGCTGCTAAATGCTTCCATGCAGCAACAAAAGAAGACAAGGAGGGTGAAAGATAGTGAGCAACATCCAATGCAGATTTTGATTGCTGATTTTATTAGGGGGACATGCATTGGGGGTTACTGTCTTCCTCTCTATGGCAAGAAAGCAATGGTTGGTCTCTCCTGAGATTTGCAGTTTCCCCTTCCTGTTTGTCATGCCATCTTAGCATGCTGAATGCAGAGGGCTCTTCTTGTGTCAAAGCCCTTTTTGCTGGCAGGTCATGCCCAAGTCCTGTCCTGTTCGAAATCTGTTGTGTCCATGGCAAGGTACATAGTAGCCCATCCAATACAGCAAGTGATTTCACAGTGTTAATGCTGCTTATGAAAGACGAACCATGGGGAATGGATGAGGCATCACTGGAGGCCACACACACACACCCTCTGTGAAAAAGAAAATCTACTAGTAAGTGGAGCATGGACTTGGACTGCGAGTCCTAGACGGGATTTGAATGTCTTCCGCAGGAGGCTTGCGATTCTTTTGGAGAGACGGGAAGCTTTGAATATAAATGATGTCTGTCTTAAAGGATTCTGGATAGAGAAGAGATGCCTTCCTGTTCTATTAGTGTGTGTGTGTGTGTGTGTGTGTGTGTGTGTGTGTGTTGAGAGAGAGAGAGAGAGAGAGAGACCTCTGGTGTTGGAGGGGCCCAAAATGTGAGAGAGGACATACCATTTATATACAACAAGGGTGCTGAGTCTCTTTCAGCCCGAGGCTGAATTTCATTTCAGAGAAGCTCTTGGGCACTGCGTTCCAGTGGTGGGCAGGGCCGAAGGCAAAAGGGGCGGGGGCCCACAACTGAAAATACCGGCACATTGTAGCTACTGCCAGCAATTAAGCCTTAGGAGAGGCATTTCAACCTTTTGGAATGGGGGGGGGAACGCTGCAGAAACACTGGGAAACCACCAAATGATCAGTGGTAGGGGAAAGGGGGCAGGGCCAGGTGACAGGGGCATGGCTTGCTGAGGAACCCAGGAGGGCAAGATCTGGCCCCCGGGGATGAGGTTCTGCACCCCTGGTACACAATGCCGGTGGAGTGGGTGATTTGGCCCTTTGTTCCCCCTTCCAGTCTATGACAACCCTCAGTGCTTGTTCTCCACAGCTCTGTCCAATCAAGGCCCCTTGGCTTGTCCTGCAGCTCCCATAAAGGGCATCTCATAGCTTGCACAGATAGAAATACTGTGGGGGCTATAACTTATCTGAATCAAGATTATAATGACCATCTGCTTTGGCTCTCTCTTGACTAAGTTGCATGCAGCACACCAATTGAATGCTCTCCCCAGGAATGTGATCTCCTATTTTGGAGAGGAAAGGTGGGCACAAGAAAGCACAGTGGGGGGAGGCAGTATTCAGCAAGATCAAAAATGCCACCTCTTTGGCACAAAGATAAACTGTGATATTTTCCTTCTGATTATTTCCATTTCTATGCAGTTCCTAAGAAGTAGGACAAAGCTGTCAACACAGGATCTCTCTCTCGATCTCGATCTCTTAGCAAAAATGTTTTGCGCTTTGGCATGCCTACTTAGAGCAGAGGCCCATTTAACTGTTTATAACAGTAACAGCACAATCCTATGCGTGTCTAGTCAAAAGTAAGTACCACTGAGTTGAATGGGCCTTACTCTCAGGTAGGTAAGTATGTACTGGTTACTGTCTGGATCACAGCTAAAGTCACTCAATGCACAGAAGCAGAGCTATGGGGGCTTCTAGGGTGGCCCACTGGACAGGAGGGTCTTCTCTTGTGCCTTTAACAGTAGGTCAGTGTGCAGAAATCAGCAGGTGAAATGTTTTGTGGCATGAGGCTCTGCTGAAGACAAGACAAAGCTGCTGTTAAAGGCATAGGAGCAGGAGTTGGTAGAAAAGCTGGCAACCAACTCTCCTGCTTTTTCTAAATGGTGCCCCTGATGCTTAGGATGACTATGAAGATGGCCCTCTATTTGAAGTGCTGTCCAGTTCAAGTCCAGTCTAAAGAACCATAAGAAAGAAGAGCAGGGACCTTGAAACTGCGCATCAACAGTTAACACCTGGACCAGGGGTGGGCAACTGTGGCCCTCCAAATGTTTTAGCTTGCAACTCCCACTAGCCCTAGCCAGCATAGCCAGTGGTGAGTTGTAGGCCAAAATATCTGGAGGGCCACAACTTCTGGCCTGGGGAGTCAACTGAGCAGGCACAGAGGCCTCCTGGTCACAATCTTCCCCACTAGGGTGAGATGCATTGTTTTTCTATTTAACTTATAGTAATTATGTCTAAATTTGCATCTATGCATATAAATCAGCATGTGCAAATTTTATGCAGATCAGCATCCTATTTTGTCCTCTTTTTTAGTGCTGTATTTCCTCTTTTTGGGTGATACAGAAGTGGCCACCCTACGGATGCTCCCCCATCCCCCAAGCATCCTCCGGAAGCCTAATGAATTGCAAGCACTGCCTGTCCAGAACCCTTTCCTGTTACCTAATTATCCTTTTGCCTGCTTGTCGCCAAGAATGATCATTAGAATAGAATCTAAACATAATCTTGAACGGAAGACAAGGTTTGAGCCCATGTTGGCCTATTCTAAAGCGGAAATTGAGAGAGATGCTTGCATATATTAAATTTAAGCTGCTAATGTTGCTAGGTTAGGGTATGTGCTAAAAACATATGTTCCTTATTTCATCTGACTCTTTTAACATTGGCAGTAGATGTAGAATAACTTCTAGTAACAAGGGTTTCTTGCCCCACGAGCTTGTCAACCTGGCAGAACCACAGTCACACTTGCTCACGCACACACGCTCGGTCTTCCTTACTCATACATATGTGCACACACAATGAGACAGATGTTTTGCCTCTAACAGCTGCACAAGAGGCAGAAATTCAACAGGCACAGGTTTTTTTATGATGGAGATGCGGGGATGTGAAAGGCTTCACTTCTTGAATGGCTTATTGTCGTGCAACTGTTTAAGGCTCAGGAGCCTGTACTGAGCATAAATGTTAAAGATATCCAAATGGGCTTCTCCCATTCAGTTCAGTGGAAGAGGGGTGTGCACACACCGATTGGTCCACGCAGAGGAGCGGCCCCATCCACTGAAGTACATAGTAAAGATCCCTGGAGGCAGAAGAGCTCCAGAAGGTATCAGTAGGGAATCAACAGAGGTGTGTGTGTGTGTGTGTGTGTGTGTGTTTTGGAGGGGAGTGGAACTAAAGGGTTAGAGAGAGAGAGAGAGAGAGAGAGAGAGAGAGAGAGAGAGCTTTTGATTACAAATGCCTAGGTGCCTAGGCATATACAGGGGAGGCTGGTGACTCCTGTGTTGGTGGGGCTCCTTATCCATTGCATCTTTTTGTTAGAGCTTTATAACAGCTATCCATGGTGTTGAACCCCATCCCCAAAATAGGTTCACCACCATGAACATGCATGTCTCTAGTCCTTATGTCTGTGAACATACGCTTTACAATGTATTTAAAAAGCAAAGGTGGCCATGTTTGCCAAAAGAAAAACTCCCAAATGTATATTATTGTGGAAGCTTTCAATAATATCTCCAGATCACTTAATCAGGCAAGATGATGCAAAAACAAGGAGAGGGAAGGGGACTAGGAGGGGAATAAACAGGGGGTGACTTTATTTTGAAGTCCTGATGTCAGAGTCTTAAGATGATAGAGCCCAATTTGAATGTCTGCAAACCCTCCTCCACCATACCATTTTAAGACTCTCAAAAGCTTGTGGATGGATAATTTTCTGTCTCAGATACCAGCACATCCTAGAATTTGTGACAGTAAAAGCAGGAAATTCTAATTTAGCAGGACATGTTAATTCAGCTTGATCTTCCAGGGGGCTGGCAATGATGAATTTCATTACTAGAAACAGGTCTTCTGTCAATAACAAAATCTAACTCCATAGACCTTATCATTTCCCCCAGAATGAGAGATCTCTGTACCCATTCTTCAGGTTAAATATACAATTCTGAAAAGGAGAGGATAAAGGAGGAGGCTCCATACTTCATTTATTTCCAAATTTATCAGAAGCAACCAGGAGTTGAAGCATTTTCACTATTATACAGAATGTTATTAAATTTATATGAATGGATTATTCTTTTAGGCTGCAATCCTATACACATTGACCAGGGAATAAAACCCAGTGAACACAGTGGGACTTACTTTTGAGTAAGCATAGGATTGCACTGTTAAGCATCTTGGGTTAGGGCAGGGTGGTCAATTTGTGGCCCTCCAGATGTTTTCACCTGCAACTCCCATCAGCCCTAGCCAACATAACCAATAGTGAGGGATTATGGCAGTTGTAGGCCAAAACACCTGGTGGGCCACAAGTTGCCCACCCTTGTAGTAAAAACTTGGGATGTGCTTTGGCAGACCTGGCTTGGGGTAGAATATCTGATTCATAGCATCTTCTTTTATTTATTACTAGCTTTTTTTACCCGGCATTGCATGGCTCATCATTTTCCATTTGGGATGGAGGAGGACACAGAGCTACTGAGCTTGAAAGTGTTTGGGGAAGGGTCAGGAACATGAGTAAGCTGAAGACATCTGCAGCTTGACCCAGCTGTGCTTACTCTTCAATCAGCCCCTGCATAAAAGACAAGCCTCAAACCCAGTTCAGGGGTTGGAAGCAATTGTGGAGACTCACCAGTTGTGGAAAACGTTCCTGCCAGCTCCTGGACTTGGCTTTGTTTATTCCTGATCCCAGAATAACTTTGACTTTCCTTCAGTGTGTCTCTCTACTTGTTTGTGTTTGCATTGGCTTCGAACTGGCTTCTTGACCTTGGTCTGTATACAGGCCTGTGGCTCATCCTGGCTCAGCTTGTCTGAGTGTGTGGAAAGCTAAGCAGGGTCAGGCCTGGTTATTACTTGGATGGGAGACCCCTCCTCTAGTTTCCTGCATTGAGCAGGGGGTTGGACTTGATGGCACTGTAGGCCCCTTCCAACTCTATAATCTATGAACCCCTATGAACTACTAATGCTAGCAACTGCTTATCACTAGACTTGAGTAAGTTACGACAGGGTCTCTTGCAGCAGAGCTCAGAAACTCCCCAAGCAGGGTGTAACTGGGGGTGTAACTGGGGGCAGCCTATCAGAGATTCTTTTCCTGGGGAACCCACATAAAGAAGGGGTCCACCAGGAGGAAAAGTTATCCCCCGTTCCCAGTCTTGCAAGGGTGTTGATGCTTTGAGCCACCACTTGTGTTCAACCTGCATGAATCATCATTATTACATTTATATCCCATCTTTTTTCCTCTTGCAAGGAATCCAAGGCAGCTCACATTTTATCCTCGCAACAACCCTGTGAGGTAGGTTAGGCTGAAAGTCAGTGACTAGCCCAAAGTCACCCAAGTGAGCTTCATGGCTGGGTGGGGACTAGAACCCGCATCTTCAGAGTCCCAATCCAACACTTAAACTGCTATGCCACACTGGCTCTCTTACATATATGATATAAACCATATATCATAAAAACACCAGAAGTCTTCAGTGACCCCATCCCAAGGAAACAAAACCCTGGGTAACATGCTCACCCCTGGAGTTCTCACTGCTCAGAGAATTGGGCTGCAGGGACAAAACAATATGTCAGCATATTTGCAAGCAAATTTAAATTAGGAAAAATGGCATTTGAGATTTCTACCCCCAAATTCATTTCAGCTCTTGTCTCCACTGCTAAAATTTCTCATTTATGTCCTAGCCTTTTCTGGTCTTGATTACTGTAATCTCCTCTTCAATTCTTCTCCCCCAGCATCTCATCTTTCTCCTCTCTAATCAATTGAGAATGCCTCAGCCAAAATAACATTTCATATTTATTACACCGGTCTTGTTACGTCCCACTACACATCACACCACCACTTAAAAAATAAATAAAAATAAGGCTGCAATCCAGTATACATCCTTTCCTGGGAGTAATTATCATTATTACATTTATATGTAATAATAAGTGGGAGTAAGTTCCATTGAACTTACGGGGGGTGGGGTTACTTCCAAGTAAACATGTATGGAATTCCTATGTAAGGCTGTAATCTTATACACACTTACCTGGGAGTAAATCCCATAGCTCGGGGTTCACCTGAGCATGTGGGTACCTCCCTCTTGTTTCTCAGCAACTCTGTTTTGGGTCCATTTCTGCTGGCACTCAACCACCTTAGTGAGTACACTATTAAAGAGAATGATTAAAATAAAATGATCAATTTGCAAGTAGATGTGACTGGACAATTCAGTTTGCCAACTGAGATATTTTACTGATTATACCACTTGAAAGAACCTGAGGTTATCAGTGGGAAGAGAGACAACCACATGAGCAGAGAATGTCCCAGGGAATATATAGAACACTCCACCATTTCTTTGAAGAAAACAGGATGTAAGCAGCTGAACCAGACTGCTGGTCATCTAATCCCAATACAGGCAGTCCCCAGGTTACGAACAAGTTTTGTTCTTAAGAATGTCTTTAAGTTGAATTTGTATGTAAGTCGGAACAGCATAGCGTTCTATACGTTAAAATCGACATTTACGCAGATTGCGTAAATTACGCAAATTACTTGGTATACTACACTAGGTATGTACTCTACGTAAACGACATAGCGCTGGGGAACCGGGAAGTCTGTTCTTAAGCATGGGTTGTCTGTAAATCGGATGTTCTTAACTTGGGGACTGTCTGCATTGTCTTGTCTGACTCAGAACAGTTCCCTAAGGTTGCATGCTAGAGGTGCTGGGCACGAAACCTGGGATTTTCTGCATGACTCCAAAACATGAGCAGCACAGCGAAGCATAGGCCTTCCCTTTGTGGACTTTGGATAACAGACATTTATTAGGAGAAGTAATATTTTGTAATGAAGAAAAGCTTCTTCTTCTTTTTCAAAGGCAGGATATCTGGCAACCTTTCCCCAACTGTTCTGCTTCCTTCTCTGCCGTACCTTCAGGCTGAGCAGCTGGCCATGTTTACTCTACGGGCCTGTGCAGAGGACACAGCAGCAGGAGACACCAGCCCGCACATGGGGGCAACTTGCTTTTATAATCTCAGTGTTCACAAACTGATAGGGACAGACGTGTGTTGAGCACTGATTGGCCTTGAGACAAAATCACATCCTGGGACCAGTCTCTGAAGGAGAGAGAGAGAACTCCCTCCAAGCTGCAAATGATGATAGATTAACTGATTTTCAGGCAAAAGCATACTTTCTATTCCCATCTCCACACACAGAATTTATTTTTGGATTGTTTTTTTTTAACCTTGGGAGGAAACAAAACTTTACATTTGCATGCATATAATATCACTCCAGTGTAAATTTTTGAAAAGGAAAAGTAGCCTTGGATTTGGGTGGAGGAAGAGTAAGGGAACTTTACTTTTCCCCACTGGCTGTTTTTCCCTTCCATATTACAACCTCAACTCCTCAAGCTGTTTTAGCCCTGCCCCTAGTGGGCTCCAGATATGTGGAAGCTTTTGAGCAGGAAAATGACTGACAGAGAAAAAGTTCAATAGACCTTACATTCCCACACCCCTGCTCCTCCACTCAAAATCACAGCCCCCAAGACTGCTTTTCATTATAAAACAGGTTTAAGCTTTGTTACATGCATTTGTGGGTAACATTGTCATTTGTCAGATAGTTTCTTCTAGCTCCAAAATCTATATTAGTGTAATACTTTTATTAGGCTAACCAAGGCAATATCTGGAGAGCTCAAAAGCCTGCACATTTTTTGTGATCTTTTAGTAGGGCTCATAAAAGTGTTATACAGTAATACCTTGGATTGCAAGCATAATTCGTTCCGGAACCATGCTTGTAATCCAAACCACTCTTATATCAAAGCAAGTCTCTGGCGGGCGTGAGCAGTCCGGGGCCGATTTTGGCCCGCTACACCTGCTCGAGGCGAGCGGTTACATCCCTATAAACCTTGCTCATTTATCAAGTCAAAATTTAAATTTTTTTTTTGCTTGTCTTGCAAAATGCTCTCAGTCCAAGTTACTTGCAATCCAAGGTATTACTGTACTAATATGCATTTTGGGATTTTGGTTATGGCCAGCATGACTACCTTCGTGTTTGTGGTGTTTCTTCTCACTATTTCCATTATTCTTGCCATTTATGGGGCCTATTTACAGTATGGTAGCAGCTCTGTAATATTTTTTTGTTCTCTTCTTGCAGTGTGTGGGATTTCTTTTTGTCTCTGTATCCTATTTTGCATTTTTATTTGCTACATGATTTGTTACTGTTTTCAATCCACCTCTATAACTGATTTCCTAGTAAGGCTGAGCCAAAGCAGAGGGCACTTTTCACAAACATGGTATCTCCTGGCAAAACATGCTGTCCCTTTTAGTGACATTCCGGGCTCCTAATGTGTTCTCACTGGGAGCACATTCCTGATGCTTAAATGAGCTCTCTGGCCAATCAGTAACTGCTTCAGTGTGGTTTCACTGCCTCCTTTAATGCCCTCTTTAATGATACTGGCCAGATAGCTGATTTATGTTTTATATAGAAGCACTTTTGCTGCATTTACACTGTTGTTAACCACGATGAAGTGGTGAAATGGAGATGTATGTGTTGTGATATGTATCACATTCACAAGCTGGAGCACATTGTTTACACATGGAAGGGACAGAATGGCGGGTAAACAAGTTTGTTGTGTCTTTTTAGAATCTCATGTTTTCGCAGGGGTTACTAAAGTGTGAGAACAATATGAGCTGGTCACATGGTTTAGATGTTCTGGTGACGTACTGACTTGTTTTTCTGTCTGAAGCCATTTTAGAGAGGAGCAGGACTGTTCTCTCTCTTCACTCTTTTCTTCTGACTATTGCTTGCTGGACTTATGCAACAATGTAGCGTCTGTGCTGAGGTGGGGTAAAGCTCAACTTGCTCCACTGGAATAAATGCTTGCTATGCATTGTACTCTGCACATGGACTGTAACTAGGAAATGTATACTCTGTAGAATATTACTTTGCTAAGTAAATAAACAGGTAGAATAGACCTGTGGAGTTACAGAGTTTTTTTCCTTGCTATCTGCAAACGGGGGAGCTGGCTGCTGGAGTCGGATTATAAGCTGGAAAGCTGGCTGGCTGATTGCAACCGAAATGCTGCATGCTGCGCAGAGAGGAGAAAGATCTGGATTTCTCTGTGTGGATAAATGGGCCTCTACACACGAACAGGATTTTTAATCTCCCATCTCGCATACACGGGGCTCTGCTGTCACTCACGCGCCATCAGTATGCTTGTAAAGAGACCCAGTGTGGTGTAGTGGTTAGAGTGTTGGACTGGGACTGGGGAGACCTTGGGTACCAGTCCCCACTCGGCCACGAAGTTCACTGACTCTCAGCCTAACCTACCTCAGGGATGTTATGAGGATAAAAAAAGGAGAGGAGGATTATGTAAGCCACCTTGGGTTCCTTGCAGGAAAAAAGGTAGGATATAAATATAATACTGTAAAAGAAATAAATAAAGACCTCACTCATTCATGTTTTGTTTATGGATGAGGGAGCTGGCCTGGCATGCATCATCAAGACCTGGGTGGTCAAGTTGGGCGGTGTAGATCTGACTCAGTTTTGTCCACCTGGGTACTCCATACAGCACCAGGTCAGGTTGGAGGGCTGGGTGGGGGAGTTACTGTGAACCATAGAAGTTCCATCCTGCTCACCAGGAAACCCCTCCATTCTGGGACAAGCTATGAGGGTCTGCACCTTGTGTTGGGCCAAGGAGACAGACTGAGGATGATCTTGCTGTACAGCCCACCCTGCTGCCCAATGGCCTCCTTGACCAACCTGACTGAGGTGGTCTCAGATGTGGTTTTGGAGAACACTAGGACCTTGGTCTTGGGAGACTTCAATGTTCATGCTGAGGCTGCCTTAACAGGACTGTCTCAGGACTTCATAGCCTCCATGACAACTATGGGGCTCAGTTTGTCATCAGCCTAACACATAGGACAGGGCATACCCTTGATTTGGTCTTTGCCTTAGGGCATGAGCGGGTGGTCTGGATATTGGGATGTGTGTGAAAATTACCCCATTGTAATGGTCAGGCCACTTCCTGGTGAAGTCTGGTCTCATGGTCCCTGTCATTCCCTGCAGAGGTGGGGAACCCATTAAGATGGACCACGCTCAGAGATTAATGGAATCTGGTAGATTCCTCCTGAATGCTCTGAGGGATTTTCCAGTAGACAAGAGTTGGAAATTCTGTAGAGGCCCTTGTCAAGCTGTGGAATGGTGAGGCATGAAGGGTCATCAACAGAATTACTCCTGTCCTGAGCATCCTCTTCAGCACTGTGGAGTGTGGGATGGCCCCCTGGTTTACCAAAGAGCTGGAATGCAAGCGATGTAAGACTTGCCACGGAGGCATCACAGCATGTGGGGAGGAGAGGGGAGGTTTAAGCCTTTCCTCCCAGCCATAATCTCAGTAAAAATCACCAACACACACACACACACACACACACACACACAGCAATTAGCATGAGGGGGGGAAATCCCATTGGTGCCTGGTATTTAACACAACGTGATTTCTTATTACACTGTTAGTGTCATATGTAGTGATGTCATTAAACTGTGGGTTGTGACCCACAGGTAGGTCCTGAAATGTTCCTGAGTGGGTCACGCAACGTGGGCCTTTTTCTTTCTTTCACTGGACTGCCAGTGCACCGTTACTGATGCGTGCTCCCGTTAAGAGACAAGCTCACTCCTTATATATCATGCTTATGTTATGTTATGTTATTTGTTATTTATTTATTATGTTATTTAATATAACATAACTATATTAACATTTTTTAAATTAAAATTAAAACTTGTCCAGTGGTTGTGATATTCTTGCATATCCTACTGTAGAAGGGGAAAGTAGGGTGCAAAAGGCGGAGTTAGTTTACAAGCAGGTCTCAAGGGCTGAGTAGGATTACAGGGGTATCTCGCTTCAATATATTTGAGAAGCACAGCCTTAGTGCAACCTGACCTGCCCTTTCCTACTTGGCTCAACTCTGGGGCAGCTGCAGAGGATATAAGACAGAGATCGGGCTGTACCAGTGCAGGAGTATGTATGTGTGTCCCCAGGTCCATTTCTAAAAGCACCACTTGCCCTTATAATTTTGCAAAATTCTGCTGGCTTGCCAGTTCATTCGAAATGATAAATGCCTTCCTTTAAGTCAAGGCCCTGGAAATGTTCGTACATCTCTGTTTTGCTTGCAGCCACATTGCATCATGGATTTTCTTTCACATAGATTTGATATTATAGAAGGTTTACAAGGTACAGTATTGCAAGAATGAAGATGGCTTGGTAGAAAAGGGGGTAAGTGTGAGAATGCAAATCATTTGGCATATGCCCCCCCCCCCCGAGGTTGGAATACTGTGAGAATACAGATTGCACGAGACTGCGTAATGCTTGTTCATCTCAGCGTGACTCGTAATAAGCTGCTTCAGTGGAAGCATAATGGGTTGAAGAATGAATTCTAGAATGTTTAGAGCCAGATTCAGAAGTGATTTGAATCATAATACTCAAACCAAATCAAGTCTGTGGAGTCCTCCCCTTGCCTGCCTTTTGGTTGTTTGGCTGTTTTCACCTTTTGAAGATGTTTGTTAACAAACATTTATTAATATTGGTACCCCAGATGTTGTTTTTTTTTAGGACAGCTCCCATTTATTTTGCAGAGATGGTCCCACTGGACTAGACTTTCTGTCAGCTGAACGCCAGGCTCAATACTTCAGAGCTGCTGTTTCCTTGATAGCCGTTGCTGTTTTATTTTCCTGGCTGAGAAATTGTATTGAACAGGTCTTATCTCCCCTGAGAAAATATTGATCTGGAGTTTAAATGGCTTCCCATTAACACACTACAATGGGTGTCATTGGAGATTACGTTTTGATCAGATTACAAAGGCAGGCCTCAGACACTGCTTCAAAAGAGCCCTCTGCACTCAGAGCCCCTTTCTTTCTACATAAAAAGAAGAATGGTTTTTTTGGCTCTTTTCACTCAAGTTCTCGGGGAACAAAAATTTAAGTTATTAACATTTTAAAAATGTTTCCTGCTCTGCCAAAGGAGAAAGAGAAACATTATTAAATATGTTGGTTTATTTGCAGAAAGCTTTTTTTTAAAAGGCCAGGGCAGGGACTGTGCAGTGCCACCAAGTTAAATGATGCTCAGGCTGCAATTCATTCTATACACATTTTTCTGAGAGTAAATCCTATTGAATTCAATGGGGCTTACCTCTGAGTAGAGATGTTATAGGACTGTGGTTTTAAAAGCATAGAAAAGACATAAATGATTCACGCTTCTATTTTTTTCCTAGCAGACCATGTAACAATATGAGAGAACTGCTGGATTCAGCCTGAATGGGTTGTGCTTCCTGGAAGGCACCAGGAAGTAGTTAAGGGAAACACACACTGCTTCTGGCTTGAGGAGAGAATGGTCACAGCCTGAGAGAGCTCTGTACAAGAGTCTTTGTTTAAATAAAACTTGTAAGTTTATTTGGAAGTAGAGCCTGTTTGTATCCTTGGGGTGCAGCCCACCAAGTTTGAAACAGACCAGGGCTCCTTGGTTCACAAAGAGATCCATCTCCAAGAGAAGTAACAGCAACACCAGCCAACAACTCTGCTCATTTTTCAGGTGCAATAACCACAGGATTCTGTGCCAAATTCTGCACCCCAAATGCCTGTAATCATTGCAGTATTACCCAGATTAAATCTATTCAAGTGTTATTTAATATTGCACATTGTTTAAGCCCCTGAGAAATGTGTTTGTGCCAAAATTACTGCAATCTCTGTCCAGGCCCCTATTGAGTATCTGAACTATTAACAGACACATCTGCCATGTTTTCAAGCTTATCTTCACAACCATGAGAGCTAGAAGCTTGTTTTTGTTTTTGTTTTTGAAAAACGCTGTAATTCTCAGAATTTTCTAGAAGGTATTAGATATTATAGAGAGCATGTTTTACCACTGATACAATTCAGATTTGTAAAACTGGCTCCAAATGCAAGAATTCCCCAACCCCACGATCACCCCAGCTATTGGGCGAAAGGACCAGGGTTTGAATCAAGAAGTGCATTTTTTGCCATCCTTTCAGTCTCTGTAATCAATCGGCAACAGCAAAGATATAATCAGAAAAAAATAGGCAGACATTGTTGGATTATGAATCAAGCATGAGCTTGCTTAAAGGTTTTTCTTCTAGTGGAACTTGGCGGCCAGCAATTCAGCAATGCAATACTGAAGGTCTTTGGAACAGGTGTTCCTCGTTCCCATATCTAGATGTCCTTGGCCATCTAGTAGGAGAAAGTGGGTGTTACAATATGACAGTTGCTATACTGTCATATGCCTGTCTTGATTCCCATTGGCTGTCAAGCACAGCTGGGTGTGTATGTTTGCTGTGCTTGCTTCTTCGTTTCTTTTTCTTCTAATGTGGATGTCTATGTTATGTAATTGTCTCAGAACTGACTCTGTCTTTATTTTGTAGTGTATAATTGTTTTATGAAAATAATAAAACAATTAGAATAGGAAAGCTTCTGTTTCCTGATTGCTGCAACAGAGCAGGAGAACTAAAAGTCGGACTGTGGTGGAATTTGCTCTGTGTTTGCTGGAAGCTAAAGCAAGGTTGCAGTTAGCAGGCACACAGGTGAACCACAGCACTTTGGGCAAGCATGTAAATGCCAACAGACATTACTGTGGAGGAAGGGGGGGGCTGGCTGGCCCGCCAGACCTCCACCCTTTCCTACTCCAAAGGAAACCCAGCACTTGCCACCATGTGGCCCGGAAGGGGGGGCTGGCTGACCTTCCACCACCCCACCCTTGCCTACTGGCAAAGGAACCAAGACCCTCTGAGATCTCAAGATACCAGACTGCCAGCCTCAGCTGTCTGCAATCCTACTTGGATCTCTGTTTAGGGACCCGCCTTCAATTCTGTAACCTGGATTTAGATACTGAACTCACAGAGCACTACAAAACCCATTTGGGGTGAAACCAAGACAAGGTTTATTTCTGGTAGCATCTTACAACAAGATTAGGGAAATGAGAGAAGCATACAAAATAGAGGGACAGACACTTTGGTACACAGTAAAGCTACAAAACAATAAAAACCTGATTCCTTAAGATCTCTCAGACACACACCTGTTACCTGAGGGTGTTCTCTTCAAGGGTTAGATCCAGCACAGCCTTGCCACCCGGGGGGGAACTATTTTATCTACCCGCAGGTCCGAGATAAATAGCCCTCCACAAGACTTGCCTTCTAGAGCCCTCAAACCAGCCAATTTTTACCAGGGCTGCCTGGGGTCGATTCCTGAGGGGGGGGCCCCTAAAGGCTTGGGCCCCTCGCTGGCGCGCTGCCATGCCGGGCATGCTACCAAAAGGACTAAGACCAAGAACAAAGGCTACACGTGGGGAAATAGCTCTTCCCCCTCCCCTTTTCTGTAGCCTTCTTGCTTCAGCCAATCAATTTGAACTTCACCTGGCCAGGCAGGGGGGAGGGAACTGGCCAGGCAGGGGGGAGGGAACTCGTGAGTCATGGCTCGAACCATGAAAAGCCTAGGCCAGTTTCTCTAGGCATCTAGGCGTCACCCATTCCATCTGAGGCCCTCGCCTCCTCCCAGCCCCCACCTGGTTCACACATGAAGTGTGTGTGTGTACCCCCAAAGGCTCGTTTCTCCACAATTACATTTTTTACAGCCAAAATCCTTGCTAACTATGATAATCTGCAGTTTCATTTGGAGACCTTTGTTGTTATTTACTTGTATAGTGCTGCCACAGGATGTAAAATTAATAGACAAAACCCAGAGTTCATAATGATCACGGTCTCTTTACACAGTAGGATATGAATTGCCCAGAAATATGTTTTAAATTCAACTGATAAACCTGTGTGATGTCTTGGTATAACATCAACTCCTGAAATGAATAATTTAGCCAAGGCTAATTATGATCCTTTCATACAAACAGTTCAATACCATCTGAGAGCCAGTGTGGTCTAGTGGTTACAATGTTGGACTAGGAGTCTGGAGATCCGGGTTCTATTCCCCACTTGGACATGAAACTCACTAGGTGACTTTCAGCCAGTCACTCTCTGCCTAGCCTACTTCACAGGATTGTTGTGAGGATAAAATGGAGAAGAGGAGGACCACGTAAGCCGCCTTGGGTTCCTTGCAAGAAAAAAGAAAAGGTTGGGATAAAATGTAATAATACGTAAATTTAATAATAAAAATAACTACTAAATAAATAAAATTGGTAAATCATAAAATTTGGAAAAAAGAAACTGCAGATTATCATAGTTAGCAAGGATTTTGGCTGTAAAAAAATGTAATGTCTGCCTATTTTTTTCTGATTATATCTTTGCTGTTGCCAATTGATTACAGAGACTGAAAGGATGGCAAAAGACAATCAATAATTTTATCTGGGATGGGAAATGTTGCTGGGTCAAGGGTCACATGGGGCAATCCCCATCACAAATGAGGGCTGCTGGAGTCTAATCTAATGTTATATTATGAGGCAGCACAGCTGGCCTGAATGACATCATGGCTATCACATCACGGTGAGGATACAGTGGAACAGGCAGCTACATATAAATGCACCCTTAAACACACTGCCTTGAATTTCAGGGCAAGGTAGGGGAAATCAGGTGGAGCTGCTGTTAAAAACTTGACCAAAGCAAATGTGGCTCTGATATGTCCCCATTATGATAACGGTTAAAACATTTAATGTGAATGAGCTACCAGGGTCTTTCAAACCCGAGGGTGTGGGAACAATGATACATTTGATGAGGTAGTAGTGAACGGGCAAACGTTGACCAGACAGAATATTAGTTGAAAAACAGGATGCTGGAAACTTCTTTGGCTGGAACCCTACCTGGTTTCAGTATTTACAAATAAGGAATGTCAGGATAACCTGGTCTTTCTTAAGTTCATTAAGGGTGCAGTCCAATGCATGATTAGACAGAAAAAAAGTCCTACTACTCCCAGCCAGCATGGGTGGCAGGGGCATATTGGGAGTTGTATGACCTTTTTCTGTCGAAACATACATAGGATTGCACTCTAAGTAACTTAACAGCATAGAAAATCTTATGTCAAAATGGAGAGTCTAAAGGGCTCTTGGCAAAGAATTACAGTACAGTATGTTACATTATCTCTGCACAAAAAGGCATAGATTTAAAGTGTGCTGGGAAAGAGATCTAGTATATCATTCATTTATTACATTTCTATACTGCCCAATAGCCAAATCTCTCTGGGTGGTTCACAGCATGATAAAACATAACATAAAATCTTTAACATTCAATAAAATTTAAAACAGTTTAAAAACAAGTTTAAAACAATTCACAATAAAACTACCAGGACCTGATTTTAAAAAAACCCCTCTAACACCACATCATAAGCTGTCAAATGTCTGGGAGCAGGGGAGTTTCACCTAGCATAATCATGGCCATCTAGCCATCTTGGCACCAGGCAGACCTCACTGGGGAGAGTTTTCCACAGTTGGGGGGCCACCACCCAGAAGGCCCCCTCCCTTGTTCCTCCAAACCTCCATTGGAAGATGCACTCAGAGGACAGCTTCAGATGTTGATCATAGTGTATGGGTAGGTTCATACCAGGAGAGGCGCTCCATCAGGTATTCCAGTCCTGAACCATAAAAGCTTTATAGGTCAAAACCAGCAACTTGAATTGTGCTCAGAAACATAGAGGCTGCTCTAGAGCAAGCGGGCCAGAATAAGTGTTATATGCTCACACCTTCTGGTCCCTGTTATCAATCTGGCCGCCATATTTTGCACAAACTGCAGCTTCCAAATTGTCTTTAAGGGCAGCCCCATGTAGAGCACATTGCAGTAACCTCACTTGGAGGTTACCAGAGCATAGACTATTGAAGCCAGGTTATCCCTGTCCAGATAGGGGCATAGCTGGGCCACCAGTCGGAGCTGGTAGAAGGCACTCTGTGCCAATGAGGCCACCTGAGCCTCAAGGGACAATAACAACTCCGGAGAACCCCCAAGCTATCAGAACAAAGTTGGTTACAATATATACATTTATTAAGTTATCCTCATTAAGAGAGCAATCTTATGGGTGGGGAGCTCAAGTAACGGACCACTCCAATCTTGGAGGCTCCATTCCATCCAAAGCCGTGCTGGGCCATTCTTTCTGCCTCTTGCCAGCAGGGCAGAAGGCATGTCAGAGGCAACTTTTGCCTCTTTTCCCTTCAAAAAGGGGACATCATTTAGATGAGCCTAAGAGATTGTCTAACTTCCCTTCCCTTCCAACTTCTGTGCCCTAGGCAAGGTTGGGGTCTGGGAGGGCTTAGGATCCCTCTGATGCTTGGCCACTTCCTCTCCACCCACCAGCATGTCCCTGACTGACATGTCCATCCCCCCCTTTAGTTCCAACCTTGTAGAGCAGGGGTAGGCAGAAGGTAGATCTCCAGATGTTTTGAACTTCAACTGCCAGAAGCCTCTGCCAGCATGGCCAATATTCAGGAATGCTGGGAGTTGAAGTCCAAAACATCTGGAGATCTACTTTCTCCAGATGTAGATGAAGCCACTGCAAAAACCTCTGTGGTGGTTGGGAGGAGACAGGAGGGGAGCTCTGATGTCGGAAAGGCCCCTCTGAGGTCAGAGCTATCTTTATGACCCCTGAGGGGTATTTCTGAACAATCCTGTCTTGGAAAATGTCTAGGGACCACAGGATTGCGCTGTCAGTCTCTCAGAAAAACACAATATAAATTGCTATTTTGATGGTACTTGACACACTTGCATGACATAATAGGATGTTTGCTGTCACCAGATTTAAATGTTGGAGATGTGGGGTTATCAGGGCTGACTTGCTCCATGAGTAGTGCAGCTGCTAATCTGTGCAGAATTATTGGAGGCAAATTATGAATATAATTTTGCAAACTGTAGGATCTACCGTAGCGCTGGGTCCCCTATTAATGCTTTTAAAAATAAAATTCAGGAGAATCCTAATTTTAAAAAAGCTATTGACAATTAATTTACTTAGGGCGCAAATCCAGTGAGACTGCCCCATCACCCTCCAAACTCGGAGGATTATGGGCATCCTATGCATGGTGGGAGGAGTGCGGAGGCGAAGGTCATGCAAAACACTTCGATGGCCAGTTTCGACTGTCTCAGTGTTCGGCCTCAGAGCGGGCGGGAAGGAGTGCAAGGCACCGCCAGGATACTTCATATCCAGGTGGAGCCAGATTCCTTCCCTTCCCACCCCCCAAAGCCCATCCCTGAGGTCACTTTTCCAACCTTGGAGCTGCAGCTGGCGTGGTTCTCTCCGCACTGGCGACAAGAGCAGCGGCAGGGTGCTCCGAGTTTGGCGTCCCAGCTCCGACCTCGCAGCATGTTTCCGAGGTCGGAGCTGGGACTCTAAACATTCCTATGGCCATCTAGACCAGTGTTCTCCAACCTTGGGTCCCCAGATGTTTTTGGCCTACAACTCCCAGCATGCCCCTGCTGGCATGCTGGGAGTTGTAGGCCAAAAACATCTGGGGACCCAAGGTTGGAGAACACTGGTCTAGACTCTGTCTAGTGGCCATAGGATTGCACTGTTACTTGGGCTAAAAGGTGTTTGGGCAAGACACACCCTCAGATTCCATCGGTTCAAGAATGGTTATTGACATGTTTAGACCTTGCAGAAATGCATAGGTTAACAGATTTTATTCATAGGGGGAAATGGCCTGCAGCAAACTTTCACTATGGCAGACAGGTGGTATGACTTTATTAAATATTGGAGTTTACATTGCAATTATATATCACTTGATAGAGATTTATTAATATTTTTTTAAATCCTTGTTTCTTTCCTTCTTAAATGAATAATAAAGAAGAAGTACAATTTTGCCATTTGGAGCTATTTGTTATTGTTAAGAAGGAGACAGCTGTATGACAATGCAGGAAGTAAATGCTAAAAATGAATGATAAATCACCTGTAAAAGAAGAGGAGACTGACCAAGTTTGCTCCATCCGACTTGCACTGATTTATGGTCATGCTTACAGCATTAGGTAAAAGACTATGACTCCTGTTCCAAATATAAATTGGCTAACCATCAAGCCTGCTCTCAAGAGCTGCTTCTTCTTTGCAGGATACTGGTGCAGTCAGCATGGCACAGAAAGGCAAGGGGAAGAGTGAGATAAGACAGCACCATCCACAAATCACGTCTGGCAGGATAGTGCATTTACTTGCATTTGAACTGGCATGTCCAGCTTCCATTCATTTGGATTTCATTATGCCTTCTTTTGAATTCATTGGACATGGTATCAACTCAACTTTAAAACTAAGAAGAATAAAATCTCAAAATAAAAACTCTACCAAAGCCCCCCCTCTCACATATATGCACATGCACACACTTTACTTCCACCTCAGTGCATGGATGCTGGTTTAAGTGGTTTGTGATGTCACCCATGTTGGAATATGCATTGAAAAGATGTCGACTCTGGAGGGAGGGTTCTTAAGTTGACTACCCAGATGTTGCTGGCCTACAACTCCCAGCATACCCAGCCAGCATAGTTAATGGCAAGGGATTCTGGGAGCTGTAGTCTAGCAACATTTGGGGATCCAAGGTTGGAGAGCCCTGACTGACTGTTATACTGTTATAGTCTAGTTAAAGGGCAAAGGCAGAAACCAACCTTCTCTGAGAAATCAGGGTTCAGGGTTCAGTGGAGCAAACCACTAGATTGTATCAGGGGAGGGAATGCTGGACATTGCCTAGCAACAGACTAGAATTCCATTCTACCACTACTCTGACAGAGTAGTCCTACTGTTAACTGACGCTCGCTAGGGTTTAGCAAAGGAACATCACCTGTGTTTTCCTTTCCTCACAGAATAAGTAACATTTAAGAAACTGAATTTACAAAGTCTGCAACCATCACGCTTATAGTACCTGAGAAATCATATGTTACTTCTTTTATTTACTTTTAAAGCATCTACTTAGAAACTAGCCGTGTGTGTGTGCGCACGCACGTGTGTGTGTGAAGTCTGCTGCTGCTATTGTGCTCTGCCATCAAACCAAAGATATATCTTTTACCTCTGAACCAGGGGTGGGCAACCACAGCCCTGGGGGTCAAATCCAGCCCTCCTCGTATCCCAATCTGACCCTCCAGGGTTCCTTAGACACCCCTTTCCCCTACCCTCACCCACTTTCCCCCAAGTCTTGTTCAGTTCCACCCACCCCACCCCACCCCACCCCACCCCATTCTAAAAGGCTGGAATGCTCCGCCTACTGCAGCTTAGAAACCGGCAATATAAGCTATAATACCCTGGCATTGTTTTGCATTTTGGCCCCACCCCTTTTGCCTCACCCCTTTGCCTTTGGCACCACCCATCACTGGAATGTGGCCCCCAAGAGCTTCCCTGAAATTGAGTTTGGCCCTCAGACTGAAAGACGTTCTGCAGCCCTGCTGTAAATAGGGCTACCAGCTTTTTTGTCCTAACCCAGGCTCCAGTGTCCTCAGCATATCAGGCAGAAATGCAAGTGGTGCAGCTGTCCATGGTGTGGCAGGGTACAGATGGGAAAAGCTATAGGTTTTGAATGGCTGCTGCATCTCACACTGCTGTTGCAGGCCCAACACCTTTCTTCCTTTGTCTGGTAAAAGGAGGCAACTTGATAATCAGAGTCTGCTTGATGCAAAAGGCAAAAGGACAATTTACAGAATAAATTGTTATGGTAAGTGGGTTGAGCCTGAGTTCCTGCCTAATTACATTGAGTGTAATCAGGCAGACGCTAAGCCCCATTGCCTTCATTGGGAGCAATATAAGCATGTCATGTGCTTAATTCTCCCATTCAAATAAAAAATAGGACTACATCATACTTTTTGGATAGACGGTGCCCTTTGGTTGCATGAACTGGCCCTTACTAAATAGTTAACATTTATATAGTACTATGGACAGTTCAATGACTCTCATGTACATTCTTTTTTTGTATGATAGGCCAATATTATTGTGGCTGAGGCTGAGTGAGAGTGGCTTGCCTGATCTACCTGGCAAGCTAATGGCATGGCACAGGCAAGATGTGAATCAGAGACATCACAGTTCACAGCCCTGCTTCTTGGCTATTACACTGCACTAGTTCTCATTAATAACATGCTTGCAGCCCAATCCTGTGCATAATAATTAGTCAGAAGTAAACCCTACAGAATTCAGTGGGGCTGGGCTCATTTCTAAGTAAGTGTGCATGGGATTGTAGACCTAAATGCATGTTGTAGAAATGCAGCATTATAATCATGCACCCTTGGAAGAGGTCTATGGTTCAGAATGTTTTGAGCCCCGCAGCCCCAAGGTTCCAGTTCACAGACGTCGTCTTTTACTGGAGTCTTGCAAGAGTATCTGATATCTCTAGAGTAGTAATCCTAAATACATTTACTAGGGAGCAAATTCCATCAAAGTTAGTGGGGTGTACTTGCGAGGGCAAGACCAGCTGTAACATAGAATGCATCTCTTTCCGTTTAACATGCACATTTTTAAAAAGGAAATAGCAGCCACTGGCAGGTGTGTGTGTTTATGAGACTATTGGGATCCCAGCAGTTAAAAGCAGAGGATTAACCCTTTCCTCCCCTGATGTGGTCTGATGAAAACCTGCTCCTCCCAGTGCAGCTTCAGAGGAGATATTTTTGTCAGGAACTCAGGAGGAGTGGAAAGGGTTAAATTCCTCCTCCCCATCTGCTGTGACCCTTGCCTGATTTTTGCATTTTTAAAACATGTACATCAAGTGCAATGATGCACTGAACATCATGCCTAGTTTGGCTCCGACTAAAGATGCTTAGGATTATCCTGTAGGACCATTCCAATTCTTGTATATTGCAGCTTCCTACCACTCCCAGTTTCGGTGACAGACCTAACGCAAATGTTTGGAGAGCAGCCTCTGACGTTTTCCTCCAGTTTAAGATTAGCTGTGTTTTTAGGAGACAGCTGCAACTTCTAAAAGGTATGTTGCAATTAGCCTGGGTTAACCAGCTTCAGTCATGAATAGATGTCATTCTCTGCCGAGGTTTGTCATCCAGAAAAAACAACAGTACTAACAAGCTCTCCCTAGACCAAGAATTGTGTGTTAATTGCTGGCCTGAAGGCATTCCCATCATCAGAAATTTAGCAGAGTGTAATATGCTCATCTTTATCACCTTGGAATAATAGATGAGTCTTAAGCAGGGCTAAGTCTAGACTGATTATACACACACACACACACACACACACACACAGTAATACCTTGGATTGCAAGTAACTTGGTTTGAGAGTGTTTTGCAAGACAAACAAATTTTTAAATATTTATTTAAATTTTTTTTGATTTGATATACAAGCGACGTCTTGCAATACAAGTACTGTAGTATGGCTTAAATTAAAAATCTCTGTACAAATTTTTTTGGGGGGATTTTGTTTTGATATAAGTGTGTTTTGGATTACAAGCACGTTTCCGGAATGAATTATGCTCTCAATCCAAGGCATGACTGTATATATATACACACACACACACAATATATATATATATATATATATATACTGTACCATACTGTGGCCACAAAGAGTGGTGATAAAATGTGCTAATAGGCATGATTTTTCTTACTTTGCATAATTTAAGGCACAATTCTATGCATGTTTAAACAGAAAAAGGTCCTACAAATCCCAGCATGGCTGGCTGGGAGTTCTGGGACTTTTTTCTGTCTAAACATGCATAGGATTGCACTGTATTTTGCTTCTGCTTGTCCCACGGATGGGTACAGAATCCCTCCCCCCCCCTGGAAACCTTAGAGTGGAACTAGATGTGATGAAGAGCACAGAGAGCTGCTCCTGAAAAAGGCAGCACCTGAGCCAAGTCCTCCTGTCTTGCCCCTGTAAGATGTAGCCATGGGGTTATTTATTAATTAATTTGATTCATTTTCTGCCCTTCATGACAAAGAGCTCTCAGATCACCATATCACCAATTTCCCTGCCCTGGCTCCACATCACTGGATGCTGCCAGGGGGTAGGGAAAGGCTCCGCTTGATGATGTCACATCACTTTTCCATGCAGGGTAGGTCATATAGCGCCCTGGACAGCAACTGCAACAATCCCTGACCATCGGCCATACTGGCTGGGGCTTCTGGGAGTTGTAGTCCAAAACATCTGGAGGGCAACAGATTACCTACCACATCTTATGGGATACAGGAGGGGGAACTCAACGTGGGGGTGGGGGGGCTGTTTTTGTCAGCAACCCCATGTTTGCCCATGTGTCTAGTTTTGTCTTTTTGTCAATGTGTCTAGTTTTGCCCCAATTAAGAAGATAGGAAGCTGCTTACACAACTTGCTATGTGAAATCTACTTGAGATGCCAGATAGCGCACCTGGGGTTCCCTCATGCAAGGCATGTTGCAGTGAACTTCAGTGGGAGTGGCCAGTTGGGAGGGGGTGAAATGGGAATGGATGTGACAGGAGCCATAGACCCAGTCAGACCAGTGGGTCCATCTAGCCTGGTATTGCCAACACTGACAGGCAGCCAAGGCTGCCCGGGTTTCAGGCAGGCGTCTTTCCAGTCCTTCCTGGGGATGCTGGGGTTGAACCTGGGACCTTCTGCATGCAAAGCAGGTGCTCTGCCACTGAGCTATGGAAGTGGGAAGAGAGGGAGGAAAGGTGATGAGTGGTTTGGGGGTGGCAGTGTTAATTCCTCTTTGACCTTATGGGTTATTTTTGCGGTTGTTTATCTGGGTTGTTTTCATATTCCTTGTTTGCCAAAAATATTCTCATCCAATTAAATGTAAACTAGACCCAGCTCCTTTTCTGAGAGAAGTCCAGGACTGTGATGTTTTCTAGCACTCCTGCCCCCTGAAATATTTATTTTTACCTTGTGCTTTACCACGGAGGTGAGGTTCTACCTGGTTGTTACTTGGATGGGAGACCCCTCCTCTAGTTTCCTGCATTGAGCAGGGGGTTGGACTCGATAGCCTTGTAGGCTCCTTCCAACTCTATGATCTATGAAATCTATGATGCTCCCCTTTGTTCAGCAACTTCTTTAGCTGCTAAGATTCACTCTTGACCACTTTGAACCAATCGCTAGAGCAATAAGAGCTAAAAAAAAAAAAAAATCCCCTTTCCCCCCAAGGAGGATACTCAAGCTGAATGCTATGGCTTTCCTATGCAATGGCTCAGTGGATAAAACACCTGCTTTGCATGCAGAAGGTCCCAGGTTCGATCCCCGGCATCTCCAGGTAGGGCTGGAAAAACTCCTGCCTGAAACCCTGGGGAGCCGCTGCCAGTCAGTACTGGGCTAGATGGACCCACGGTCTGACCCAGTATAAGGCAGCTTCCTGTGTTTCCTAGATTTCATGTTTTCATATTGTTTATAGAATTGTGAATGAGACAGTGGGAGTGGGTAGAGAAATCTCCCACCCTCACTCGTCGTAACATTAGAACTCAGAATCACCTTGGTCTATCACAGAAACTGGGAGCAATGGGAGAGCCATACATGCGGATCCACACATTCAAGTGTAGTCCTAAGCACTATTGTGTTACTAGGGTGAAGGGCCTTACCCTCTGTGAAGAAATACCTGTATATAATATTAAAGAAGAGCCTGGAATAGTTTTCTCCCTACTCTAATGTATTCAATTCACTCAGTACTGTCACATTTCAGTTTTCCTTGGGTAGGTACTTCAGATCTGCTTCATTCTGAGTTCCTTCTTATCCACTCAACTCCTTGCCTCTGCAGGTTGAAAAGGCACTCTCTAGATGCCACTTCGGAATGTCTTCCACCTTGCCTGCCTTCTACCTTGCCTGCCACATAACACTTTGGTTCTTATTTTTTCACCTCATTCCACTGTTTCCATGTTGCTGTTGTACAACAGCTGGAGGCAGCAGCACCCCCTCCCCAAGTAGGCTTCTTGCAGTTTTGGAAACACCTGGTAATAAGTGGAACTCACAGAAGGGATCTCCACTGACCTGCTCTGTTACAGAAATGAGTGTTGCTGCTTGTTTCCGGGGGTTATTTTTGGGACTACTCGTTCCTGTTGCATGAGTGGTCAATTCCAGCAGAGGTGCAGCAGCAGTATAGGATGCTTTCCCCTAACAAATAAATAAATAAGCAGAAATACACATGGCCATCTAAAGAGGGGGCCCTTACAATCATGACGTCCAGCATCTAAAATTACACCACTGGCCACAGGTGAAGATATGCCCGGGTGGAATGGCTAAAATGGGGCAGAGCCATGGGTGGGACGGGAGTGGAACAGGGAGGAGCACACATATACCCTCTACTCCTGCAGATCACAGCCACACTCCCTCTGACAGCACTGCTATACACCAGCCGGAGAGCTGGTGCAAGACATTCCCCTCCATTGACTTCAATGTGAGCGGGTCGTGGTGGAATAAAAATAGCTGCATCCCCATCAATCACCACCTCGCCCATGTTGCAGCGACAGAACATAGGGCATGCTGTGACTCATCAGCTAATCACAGCACATCCCCACCAGTATATTCACTCCACGCAGGAAGACCACAGCTCAGATGACAGGACACACGGCCTCTCGGGCCCCCAAATGGTGCACGCTTAGAGCTCACAAGGTATGGGGAAGCCGGGAGAAAGGGCACTTTGCACGAAAAGGGAGCACTTGGCACATGGGAACTTGAGTACGTTGCCAGCACTGCTCTGCCTAGGCCCTAGAACCTTACAGGTACCTCCCCTTGGGACTCCAGACACAAGCACCCCAGAGCAATCCCCACTCCAATTCCAACAGTGGGGGGAAACAAGGCAGAGCACCCCATGCAGATACACAAAGGAGGGGGGGTGACACTTCCTGCAGAGTTTAACTGCTGCAGCTGCCTCCCATCTCTCCCCTTTCCTCCTTTGCTATATGTCAACGGTTGGCAATGTGGCACCCGGGGGTGCACTGCCACCTGCCATGACCCCCAAGTGTGCCCGCCAGACCCCTCTTGACCAGACCCATCCTTCCCTCCCATTGCCAAACAGTGGGGAGCATTTTACACACACACACACACACACACACACACACACACACACCACTCATCCCCACATGCAGGTATGCTATCTGTGGGTAAACACCAGGCACTCCACTCTAACCATTGCCACTGCTGGCTGAAAGCACTTTAGCCTTACAGGAGGCCAGTCTGGATGAAGGCAGCAGAAGAAGCTGCCAACACACACACACACACTCACACTCACACACACTCACACTGCTACCCCCATCAGTCCCTGCAGTCTGCCCTCTTTGTGCCTCCCTTTGCTCTCCACCGGCTGCTCTCCCACGGGGACAGGATCCATCCCACATCCGGAGGGAAGCCCAACCCATCACCAGCAGCAGTGACCAGGATGCTCCCGGCTGTTCCTCTCTGGGATTGCTGTCCTGCTTGTTCCAGGCAGGCTCCAGCCCCCTTGAAGGACAGGTGAAGGTGTCCCCCGACCCTGGAGCTGGTGCCATGGGAACACCGCAGCTGCCACCCTGCTGTCTGTTGAGCCAAGGCTGTCTAGGGCACAGGAGCCCTGCTAGGTTTGACTGCTTGGCAACCCCACACATGTCTTTCCCTTGTAGGATTCACTCTGTCCCAAATGAAGCTCAATAAAGGGGTTGACTTTGCCACATGTGTAGCTTCTTTGTTACTAGGTACTGGTAGGCTGGGTTCCCTTTCCCACCCCTTAGTGTGATCTGGCCTCGGCGGGGGAGGGGTTTCTAGGGGAGCAGGGAGCTTGATGGACTCAAGGGCAGTGGCCCCTCCACTGTCTGCTCACTTCAGTACCCTGGACCAGGGGTGTCAAACCACTTTCAGCTCAAGGACCCAATTAAAATTTGGAGAAGCTCTCTCAGGGAGGAGGGGTGCATTCCAGTGGTGGGCGGGGCCAAAGGCAAATGGGGGCAGGGCCAAAATACCAGCATATTTTTGCCTAAAGCTCTTACTTCCAGTAACTAAGCTTTAGGAGAGACAGTTATGGCTTGGATGGCTACTAAACTGAAGCGGAATCCCAATAAGACAGAGACTCTATGGGTGGGCAGTTCCCAGGTCTGGGCATTGGGCTGTTTGCCTGTTCTGGATGGGGTTGCACTCCCTCTGAAGGAGCAGGTACATAGTTTGGAGGTGCTCCTGGATCTGTCTTTGTCACTGGAGGCCTAGGTGACCTCGGTGGCCCTGAGCACCCATTACCAACCCGTTCCTGCATAGGGATACCCTAGCCACCATGATCCGTGCACTGGTGGCAACCTCACAATTAGACTACTGTAATGCACTCTCTGTGGGGCTGCCCCTGTGCCTGGTTCAGAAGCATCAGCTAGTGCATAATGCAGCAGCTAGGGCACTCAATGGGACATCCAGCTATGCTCACGTATCATCTGTGTTGAAGGAACTGCACTGGCTGCCTATTAGCTACTGAGCATGTTCAAGGTTATGCTATTGTCATACAGAGCCCTAAACAACTTGGGGCCAGGATATATCTAGCAGACCGCCTCCCCTTATATATATACCCAGCCGACCTATAAGATTGCCAGAGGAGGCCTTGCTGATCATTCAGAAATTAACAGAATGTCGCCACGCAACACCTCGATGGCCGGCCTGCTCGATAGAGGCACCCACCCTCTGGAAAACCCTCCCCCGTGCAGTTTGGGAGGCAGAAAATTTGGCATGTTTCAAACGACTCCTGAAAAAGCACTTGTTCATCCAGGCTTTCCCTAGCTTATAATTATATTAATCATGCTGTTCCATCTTTAACTGGTCATGTATTGCTCTGTATTCTTGTAATGAAAATTGTTTTTAAAATTGTATTTTAAATGTGTTTTTAATATTAATATCTTAGATGTGATTGTAATATAAATATTTATAATATTTACATATAATATAAATATTTATATGTAAACCACTTAAGGATTTTATTATTTTTAGTGGTATGTAAATACTACAAATAAATAAATAATAAATTTCAACCTTTTGGAATGGGGAATAATTAACAAAAGACAGGAAAGCACCAAATGACTGGAAGTCAGGGAAAGGGGTTAGGGCCGGGGGGGAGGGGGCGTGGCCATCTGGGGCACCTCAGAGGACCAGATTTGAACCTCAGGTTGGCTGGATTTGGCCCGTGGGCCTGAGGTTCCACACCCCTGCCCTAGACTGTGAGGGGCCAGGCCTCTTGAGCACAGAAGAGGGATGGGTGCTGCCGCCACAGTGTATGAAGCAGTTTGTTGTGGGGTGGGGAGAGGGAAGGATGATGTGGGGCAATGAGACTTGCTGCGATGCTACCTGGCAAGACTGTCACTGGCCTATTGGGCAAAATAGTATGGGGAGGGACTGTTCACGTGGGCCACCGGGATGAGGGGGTGCTAAAAGGCCTGGTTGACCCATGCAGGACTCCTCCCAATTGGCCCAGGTGTGCTTTGGTCTGGGGGAGCTCCCCCTTTCCTAGTGTGGGATTGTAACCTGAATTCGCACCTAGGACCCCCTGCATGTAAGCAGGGCCGGTGTAAGGCAGTTTGGTGCCCTAGGCAAGATCAGATATTTAGCGCCCCCAAGTTGGTAAAATACGCATTTTAGCGCTGTATTTTTTTTCTCAAGGCGTTTCTGGCGCCACCTTTAGCCCTGCGCCCTAGGCAGCTGCCTAGCTGGCCTAATGGTAGCACCGGCCCTGCATGTAAGACATGCACTATTCTGTCCAGCTAAGTCTCCTCCCGCAGCTCCAGTGCTCTTGGCTTCTATGACTTGGTCTTGCGGCTCAGGGCAGGGTAAGACAAATGCCTTTAGCTGGTGCCCATCTGCTGCTGTGGCTGGGTAGTTAGGGGACTGCTCAGTGGTGTTCACACTGCAGTGTGGATTCAATTCCTGGGATGTACGGTATCTCTCTGTTACCGCTGACATGACTGGGTTTTTGCGGTTGTTGCCAGGAATGCAGAAGTTCAGGTTACCTCCATGTGTGGGCAGCATTGCCAGCATGGTCTCTGATTGATGAGCTTTAGTAGTGTTTCCCGGGACACTGAGCTTTTCTACACAAGGCATTTATTGTGTGCTTGTCATGAATAAATGCTTACAGTATGTGTTCTTTAGAACAGGGCTCTCCATCCTTGGGTCCCCAGATGTTGCTGGCCTACAGCTCCCAGCATGCCCAGCCAGCATAGCTAATGGCAAGGGATTCTGGGAGCTGTAGTCCAGCAACATCTGGGGACCCAAGGTTGGAGATCCCTGCTTTAGATGACAATGTGACCCTCCAGTTTTGCTTCTGTTTTTAAACAGCACTTTCCGTGAGTATTTTTAGAGAGTGAAAAGGCAGTATTATTTGTGAAAGAAAACACTTTTTTCACTTATGTATTTGAGCTATTCGGCTATAGCATGGAGCCACCTCGAGGTTATGTAGCAGGACAGCAGGAAAGGAAACGCTCTTCGTGTAGTGCTCAGATCTCAATTCTGCTACAAAACCAAAAGTAAATACAGCGTATTAATAGCTTGTGTAGAAAAGCGCTCTCTCTCTCTCTCTCTCTCTCTCTCTCTGTGTGTAGTGCTTGCATTTCTTACACCATTTGGGGATTTTCCATGTGGTGTGTTTCCTGCTCCCATCCCAGGTTACTTCGATATGGTGGCCGCTCCGCTGGCATATCTTCCCCTCCACCCTCCAGTGTAAGAGGAGCACAGGATTGCTCTGCCCATTCAGAAAAGACAACAGAGGCAAGGGGGTGGGACACACAAGATAGATGTTTATAAAATTATGCATAGTTTGGAGAAGGTGGACAGAGATTATTTTTTCCTCCCCTCTCTCACAAATACTAGAACTCAGGGTCATCCGGTGGAACTCATGGACTGGCAGTAGTTCCAGGACAGACAAAAAGAAAGCATTCCTTCACATGACGTAGAATTAACTTATTGAATATGCGGCCAAAAGATGTGACGGAGGCTGCTGGGCTTTAAAAGGGGACGAGACAAATTCATGGCAGGGAAGACGATTGTTGACTATTGGCCATGGGAGGCAAACGGAGCCTCTGCATTCCGTGGCAGTTTCCCTCTGAGTGCCAGGTGCCTGCAGCGGGGCTGTGGGGTGGTAAGCAGTTGCCTTCGTGCCTTGCTTGTGGACTTCGTGGAGCATTTGGCTGGCCCCTGTTGGACACAGGATGCTGGGCTAGATGGGCCTCTGGTCTGGCCCAGCGGGATTCTTTTTTTATGTTACGTTCTCATCCCATTTTGTTTCACAACAACCCTGTGAGGTAGGTTAGACTGGGAGAATGTGGGTGGCTGAAGATCACCCTAAACCTATAATAGCTGACTTGAGGCCAGGCGGCCACAGTCCAGGAGACCAGTACTCTCTAACCACCGTACCACACCAGCCTACATTTCAAAAACCTGCTTGACTAGAAATGACTGTGAAACCAAAACCAAAACCAAAAAACACCTGTGTGGGTGGCACTGAGAAATCAACAATCGTTTCATTTTCACTCTTAAAAAACAATTGTGGATCTCAAGCCCGAGTGGACATGGGCAGGGGTGCCTTTTGTCTCGCCTATGTGCAAAGAACACTCGGTGCTCAGGCAGCAGATGATAAATTAAATAAACTCCAATTTTTAAATTAAAAGTATCCTCAACCCTGGAAAAATATCGTCAGTCCTGGACTGCTGCAACCAGTCAGTGTAAACAATACTCAGCTAGATGGACTATGGTCTGACTCAGAAGAAGGCCGCTCCTGTATCCTTCCACCTTTCAGCAGCCTTTTATTAATGGCAACACTGCTTCCCTGTTTGGTAGTGCTGCTGACCATGCTATAGGTAGTGCAAGCATTTTAACTCCTCTGTTCTTTTCACCCTAGCTTTCTGATGATCTTCCAGAAAGAGTACTGGAGGGAAACCTCTTTTCAAAGAGGTCCAGCCAAGTATTTTGGAACAGAACCAATTCAAATAATTCCTCACAGACCATTTCTTGGTTTTCCTGCTTTAATTTCAACTTTTTCCTCTCCCATAAAAAATAAAGACGTTTAAGGAAGATGAAATCCTAAAGTGGTGCCTTGCTGTCCTCCAGGAGAGT
This sequence comes from Shinisaurus crocodilurus, assembly GCA_021292165.1. NCBI lineage: Eukaryota > Metazoa > Chordata > Lepidosauria > Squamata > Shinisauridae > Shinisaurus > Shinisaurus crocodilurus. The sequence continues at coordinate 68,574,848 of CM037881.1, read as the reverse complement.
TTTCAACATGGCCCTTTCTAAGCCTCTTTGAGGTCTCCGGTGATCTTGGATGTGGTAGGAGATATGCCTTTTAGGAATGTTGGGAATGGGTCATTCGTCCCTTGACTGGTAGACAAAACAACCAATGAAGTTTCATTGACATCCAAGTATTTTCACAAGTCTCCAAGAAGATGATCCCATTTGGAAACCTTCTCGAGTATTGCAGAAGCTTTTATGAAAGAAAGAAAAAAGTTACTTGTTGCATGTGGTAGATCACGACATGCACACGCCCTGGTGGGATCACAAACAGTCCCCGCACAGGGCCACTTGTCCATTCCGGTAATCGCGACATGGGCAGAGGCGCTGATACTTGGTATTGCATCCCGCACAGCTGAACAAGAGGGGTTCCTTCTGGAGATAGCACTCCCGGATATTCTCAGCTACGGCTGGGTAGAGGTGATTCATCTCAGACTCAGTGCTGTCACATACAATGTTGAGTCTAGAGGGGAAGAAGAACACAGAGACGGCTTTGCTGGGTGGGTTCTACCAGGGAAAGACTAGGGGGGCAAGTGGTGGGTTTCAGCATGACTCTCAAGACAAGGTCTCTGTGGAAGCAATGCTAAGGGCCGTTTCATACATTACACAGCAACAAACCTAGGGTTGCCATTGCAACAGGGAGTCACAGCCAGTTCTGTCTCTTTGATGAGTGTACTTCTATGATACCGGTGTGTGCATGTGAGTGTGTTTGCATTTACACTTTCTCTTCTCTTCGGTGTACATTGAGGGACAAATTATATGTTATTTGGAAGATCCATGACTGGAGTTTTTATTTTAAATTTAAAGCAGCCCTAGGAACTCCACATTTGATCAGAGCAGTCAGAGTGGGTATTTATTAACCCTTTCCCTCCTTGCTGTTTTCTTAAGAACATGAGGAGGAGCCATGCTGGATCAGACAAGGCCCACCTAGTCCAGGATTCTGTTCACACTGTGGCCAACTAGCTGCCTGTGGGAAGCCCACAGGTAGGACTTGAGGGAAATAGCACCCTCCCACTTGTGTTCCCCAGCAACTGGTGTACATAGGAATACTGCCTCCGATTATGGAGGTAGCATATACCCATCAGTACTAGTCGCCACTGATACCCTCATGGAGGATGATGAGGCTATCAATGGCCACTAGTCCTAATACCTCCAGTATCAGAGGCAGTATGCCTATGTACACCAGTTCCTGGGGAACATGAGTGGGAGGGTGCTGCTGCATTCATGTCCTGCTTGATCAATGTTGCTACAGACACACACCTGCTCTTAGCCCTGTGGGGAAAACATATAGCTACCGGTGGGGCTAATGGCAGCTTCAGACGGATCATTTAGATCAGGAAAATGGCACAGGGGAAAGGCTTATGCATGCCTTCTGCAACACAGCTGCTCTGATGAAATGTGGAGCCCCCTCCTCCACGCAGCCCCTTTAAAGTAAGGACAAAAATGTACAGAGACCCAACCATGGAATCATCTCTGATGTAAAGTGTCATTTGGCCTTTAAAAATACTGTAAGTAGTGCACATCTGACAACTGTAATGTGTGACCTAACACTTCTTTCGGTGGGGTAGCCATGTTATAGCACAATCCTATGCATGTTTATTCAGAAGTCAGTCCCACGGAGTTCAGTGGCACTTACTCCCTGGTAAGTGTGTTAAGGATCGCAGCCTGTTGTAGCAAAAACAACAGAGTTCTGACTGTAGCACCTTAAAGATCAAAGCATGTATTATGGGATAGCTTTCATGGGCTGCTAGGACTTATGACATAATAAAGTTGTTAGTCTTTAAGGTGCCACAGGACTCTTTGTTGCTTTTGCTAACACGTTTTATTTTTTATAGACTTTGCCTAAATTTTAACAGTGACACCATATGTGAGGTTGTCTTCCCGTCTGCTTGTAGAACACCGCATAGTCCCCCTCTGCTTAAACAACATATGAGCCCCCACCAGCCTGGCTGAAAGATGAAAGCTGTATTGTGTGATCAAGTGACAAGTGCTCTACTACAGCCTTCCCCAACCTGGTGCCCTCCAGATGTGTTGTACGACATCTCCCATCATCCCCAGCCAGCCTGGCCATCAGTTGGAAAAGGCTGCCTTATTACTGCTTTTGGTTCATGGTGTTGGCAACCCCATAGAGGCCAATACAATGACAGTACAGCACGATCACTACTACACATCATGGCAAGTACTCTCTGGAAAGCAGCAGCAGCTGATGTTTTGACATTTCCATCCACTCTGCATCTCTATTTATTTATTTATTATATTTCTATCCCGCCTTTTTTCCTGCAAGGAACTCAAGGCGGCTTACATAATCCTCCTCCTCCTCTCCATTTTATCCTCACAACAACCCTGTGAGGTAGGTTAGGCTGAGAGTGAGTAACTGGCCCAATGTCACCCAGTGAGTTTCATGGCTGAGCGGGGACTAGAACCCGGATCTCCCAAGTCCCAGTCCAACACTCTCACCACTACGCCATTACGCCACACTAGGCCTGAACAGTCTTTCAAACTACATTGCTAATTGGTGTTCTTCCCAAATCATGGAGACACGGGCAGACCTTCCAAAACGGTGCACCCGTGTTTCTCTTTCTTTTCCCTGTTCCATGGGAAAACAAATTTCCCAGGAATCCGATTCCGTCATGTGGACAGAAGTATCCTTGATGGCAACCCACCACAATCTCTTAGTGTCAAATTCGAAACATCTGAACATCAACCAGAAACAGATGGATGATGATATGAAGAAAGCAGACATGATGTTTCAAAGAAGCCATCAAAACTGCAGCAATAGATTGGGGGTCTCCACTCTCTAGGCATGCCTCTCCTCCAGAAAGCTCCATGAAAGATGCCAAGGGGCATCACCTGAGGTCACGGGTGAGGAACCTCTTTCAGTCAGAGGGATGAAGTCAATGTTAGAGAAGCTCTCGGGGGCCACATTGCAGTTGTGGGTGAGGTTGAAGGCAAAGCCGGCTGGGCCAAATGCAAAAGTGCTCGGGTCAGAAATACAAAAAATACCAGCATATAGTAGCTTAAAGTTCTTACTGCCAACAACTAAGCCTTAGCAGAGGCTTTCATAGCTTTCATAGACCATAGAGTTGGAAGGAGCCTACAAGGCTATCGAGTCCAACCCCCTGCTTAATGCAGGAAACTAGAGGAGGGGTCTCCCATCCAAGTAACAACCAGGCTTGACCCTGCTTAGCTTTCCACGCTCAGACAAGCTGAGCCAGCGTGAGCCACAGGCCTGGCAATTCATGCTTTTAGAATGGGGGGAACTGCACAAGAGCCAGGAGCCCACCGAATCACAGGTGGTTGGGGAGAAGGGCATGGCCATGTGGGAAACCCGGGAGGGCCACCACTGCCATGGGTGATACTATAGCCTTTCTTTCTCCTGCTGCTTGGTAAACAGCCTGGCATCCCTTTAATAAAATCTGATCTGAACTAGTGGTTCTGAACCAGCAATTTCACAAAAATGGTTGGATTTTAAGAAGTTAAAGTAGCTTAGCAAGTAGAATCTGAGCTCTGGCTCTAATTTATCATATAAAAATGTCACTCGGACTCAAATTGCCTGCTTGGCTGCCGTGACAAAAATGATAATGCCCCCATTTTAATTGTCCAGAGCTATGTATGGAGCTAGGTGGCAGATTTATGTTCTATTAAAATGTCAGTGCCTGTGTGTTCCAAATGTATGCTCACACAGACAGAGGGATAAAAAGGGGAAGGGGGAAGACAAGAGAATAATGGTGTCTCAAAAAATCCAACACCTTTTCAGTTACAGAAAGCCATTCACACACAATACAACTGGAAGGTCTGTCCAAATATTTTTAGTCTGCTGTGTTGTATGCAAAGGGCACTGAGCAAATGTCAGAGAGGCATCTATGAAAGAAAGAATTCACTCTCTCAGTAAGAACTAGCAGAAGAGTGATTCTCGGGGCTTTGGGAGAGGCCTAATAAGGGGAGGGCAGACTTCAGGTTTGTGAGATCATCTCTGTGACCTGGTTTGCACAAATAAACCCATGGGTTACTTAATCCACGGGTTGCTGAATTCTGAGTTGTCAGGGTGTGCGAACCTGGCTGTGCTAACAAACCATGGTTTGTTAACCAAAAACAACTAAAAATAGAACACATGGTTTGTTGTTAGGTTGTGAACTCTGGGTTGTTTAAACCTTGGGTTGTCATTACACATGAACCCCAGAATCATGGGTTATTCATGGGTAGTTTCCCCAGCCTACAGAGGCAGTGGGCAAGAGTGGTAAAAAAAGCCACCTACAGCCAATACTACAGCACTGCAGTGCAAAGGCATTTGAGATACAGGGAAGGAGTGGGCAAAGAAGGAGGGAAACAAACAACCCAGGGATTGAGAAAATAAACTACGGTTTGTTCAATCGTCTGCCATACAAACCCTGGGTAGGGCAACAAACCATGGCTGGGAAAGGCTGGTCTAGAGTTTTGTGTGGTGGGATATTGCTGTTTCTCAGGGTTGTCAACTAGTCCTGGTAAAACAATTAAAATGTCAAAATTCAATCCAAGCTCATTTTTTTTAAAAGACATAATTCCTACAGAACAGCAAGTTCTCATGAAACAAAACCTGGTGGTAAAATTCAAACTGAAGAGCTGAAATGTGACTTTTACAAGCAAATGTTGAGTTCTGTGAAACACTCAGCTTGAGTTTTGCTGCAAGGTTCCATTTGTGGCACAAAAACATCCCATTTTCAATATAGTCTTACCTAAATGTCAAAACTCAATACCAATTCAGATGGAGATTAAAAATTTGAACTTTACAGTTTTTCCCCACAGCTTCAAGACCGAAAGGCCTGGGTTGATATTTTATACTGTTGGTGTAACATACATGGGAAGAGAAGGGATCCCCGGGGAAGAAGGGAAAGATGGGAGAGAGAACAGACTTACTGCTGAAACACCTCTTTCTTGTTGATGAACTTGAAAAACTCCGGCTCGCAGACCAAGCCATGCTGCCGACAGGTACTGGTGCATGCCTGCCCCGTGTCTGAGATCCACACCTGCATTGAGTTTGCTGGGGGCCAGGCTGGGGGGCTGCCGCTGGAATTGTGAGACCACGCTAGGGAAGTGGAGTTGGGCTGCAGGCGGAACGGGCTCGCAGAGCTTTGCATAGTCTGGCTGTTGGGCTTGTCTGGCAGAGCAGCAAAGGCGCAGAAGTCCTATCAGGGTAGACAAATGAGGGGTTTTATAGAGACATTTTCCAAAGGCACTAACAGTTCAATCCTATGCATGTCTGCTCAGAACTGTAAGTCCCACTAAGTTCAATAGGTCTTACTCCATGACAGTGCAATTCTATCCATGTCTACTCAGAAGTAAGTCCCATTGAGTTCAATCAGCCTTACTCCCAGGTAAGTGGCTTAATAGGGTTGCAGCCTCAGAAAGTTGGATCCAGAATCCTCATTCCGTCAGTGGAAGGATACTGCTCGCAGAACGAGATTTCAGCAACCTCTTCTGCCCACTGCAGCCACCCAAAATCTGCTTCAGGGGGTCCCCCTGGAGCAGATTTGAAGAGTGCTTGGGTGGCTGCAAGGGGGAGGAGAGGACGGGGAAGTCCTTGTTCTGGCAGTGGCATGCCCTTGTGTGCAGAACAAGGATTCTGGATCCAAGCCAGAGAGTTTTAGAACGCAGCCTTACAGCGCAACCTAATGCACGTTTATCTGGAAGTAAGCCCCACCATAGGCAATCAGGCTTACTCCCAGGGTACTTCCAGATGGACAGTTCCTAGCCCCACAGGCAGCTACCAGTTCAAAGGCATCATGCAATTATTCAATTTTGCTCCTTAACATTTTTGTGTGTGGCAAAAACACACACCAAAAGACAGAAGAAGCAGTGGGAAAACACAGATGGGTTACAAGTGAAAGACAATGTCATCTGGCTCTGACCTGCCATACAATGCCATGGCTGAGGCAGGGTGATTGCATAATAAAAGCCTCAGTCTGGAAGCACCTCTAGTTTAGCATGCTTACTCCCCAGTTAAGATAGGGAGATGAAGGGCTGAACTCTGAGAGAGGTCCTGAAATGGTATTGTTTCTTTTAATATACCAGTATTTTATTTTATTTTATTACTTATTTATTCCATTTCTATACTGCCCTAATAGCCAGAGCTCAGTCTTGCGATGCCATGGATGCCTCTTGGACATCTCTTTCACTACTCAGTAATGACATCTAAACTGGTGCAACTTCTATCCTCCTGAATCTAGATTACCTTGTTAGGTAATCTGAATCCTACGCTGGAGGAGCTGACAGGCATTCTCCAGGTCTTTCTGAGGTGCCAAATATTCTTGGTTTAATATTTCTGACAAACTCCAGATGGTACCTCTGAGTGAATCCTGCATATGCCGTAGGAGCAAGGAGAAGTACTCCATGCGAGGGCTCCAGTCCTGCTTGTTAAACTGACTGACTGATGACTACAATCTGCCCAACAACCCATGTGAGGCAAAGTACATGGGCTTACTCATACCTGTCCTGTTGGACTGAATTGAAGTAAGAGCCACTTCATACATTCCAGTAGAACTCGGTACATGTGAAGTACTATCTAGCATATCTCCACTTGTTACCACAGTATGTGAGCAGGCTACTATAGCTCAGCGGTAGTGTACATGCTTGGCATGCAAAAGTTCCCAGAGACAATCTCTGGCATCTCCAGTAAAAAGTATCTCAAGTAGCAGGGCTGGGAAAGGTCTTCTTCTTGAGACCTGGCCTGGAGAGCCACTCCCAGTTAAGAACAGACCATTCATCTGGACCAGATGGTCTAATGGGCACATTTAACAAGAGGCAGCTTCATATATGCATGAATTCCACCCTCAATCTATGTTTCCAGGGTGGGTTGGGGGAGGGAGATGTTAAGACACTGATCACCATGTGTAGAAGTGGCTAGATCACACCCGTAGTTTTTATTCAGACAATCGTTACAAATATTCCCAGGGCGACCTGGTTAAAGATGGAGCTACAGAGCTGATGCGCCAAAAGGTACCAAAGCAGATCATTTTGCCAATTATCAAATTCCAAACAATAAACTGTCAGCACTGAGGGGTGGGGTGGGCGAGGAGGGAGTGGAAAGAAAGCGTAACCATGGAGAAAATAGATGAAACTCAAATTTCTAGAAATAAATTAGATATACAGCTCAGAAATAAATATCTCTATAAGGCAGTGTTTCCCAACCTTGGGTCCCCAGATGTTGATGTCCTACAAATTCCATAATCCCCAGACAGTATGGCCAATGCTTAGGGGCGATGGGAGTCATAGCCCAACATCTAGGGACCCAAGTTTGGGAAAGGCTGCTATAAGGTAATTAATTTAGTTCCACTCATCATTCTGAAAGAGAACATATTTCATAAGAGGACTGTCCAGTTCCCCACCACTCCAAATTTCTATTTCCCCACCACAGAGCAGCTCAGAAGGAGGGAGCAGGGAAAAAGGTGCCCCCCTCCCCCTTCCCACCTCCCCTCCCCCTGAGCCATCAAATTTAGACACTGGCTTTAAAAAAGGGAGTGGCAAATAGGGATGTTGGAAAAATCCGCAGCGGCGCAGCGGACTCAAATGAGTTTGAATTTCTAAGAATGCAACCCATGGATTCCACAGTAGACTGACTTTTTCTGAGTTGCGCGGATTCTGTGGACCTGCAGACCTTTTTTATTTTACATATTTTTATGCAAATTTAGTCTTAGAAAATTACATAAAATTGACCAAAAATGTGCATTTTCCCCATAGGCTAAAGCATGAAAATACACATTTTTTTTGAGATTTGTGTATTTTGGGGGGATTTGTGCATTTTTAGGAGTGTGAATTTGCACAACTCTGAATTTGCGCAAATGCGTATGAACGGATTTTCGCAAAATCTGATTCTGTCAATGAGCAGACGATGGAACGAAAGGTACCTGCCAATCTGAGAAACACAGACTGAATGGATTTTACAGTGTCCGTACATTCCTAATTCCTAATCATAAAAATGGTGTCATTGCCACCTGTTGGGCATGAATGAAACCCAACTGCCTTCTAGGTTGAGTCAGAAAAAACTACAGAACAACATACAGATCAGCTACCTGGTACTGAATGTAGGCATGAATTCGTTCCAGCATTCCTTCAGATGTGTACTCATAGGGCAGGTAAGGATCAACCTGGAGGAAGGGAAGAGCAAGATGAAGCAGGAGTCAGCAGACCACCCCCATCTCCTCTTTCTGTCAAGGAGATATGAATATCCCAATGTTTGGCAAACATTTCACATTTGGAAATGGCAATGCAAATACGCAAATTTGATTACATATCTTTGATTGATTGAAATATTTATAGTCCACCTTTCCCCATATAGTTCAAGGTGGTTTTCAAAATATAGTAAAATACAATACAATAAAAACAGCAATATATAAGAGAAACAAGTGACAATACACACACATTTAAAGCACCTGGTTTACTAAACATAATAAAAGCCAGTGTGAAAAACCAGTGTCCCCCCCCCCCTGTGTGTGTGTGTGTGTGTGTGTGTCAACTTTAGCAGAATTTTTTTGTAAGGATCCGTGTGTGTCTGTGTCTGTGTGCATACACACACATGTGCAGACCCCAGACCCCTAGCTAAGACTGGATGCAGCCTTTGGGGCCCAAAAGATTATGCATTCCTAGGGTGACAGAGAGAACTGGATGAAACAAGTGAGGTATTACCTGGCAGCAGACATGCGGGGCTCAGATGGCAAAAGGAGGGTAAGTGTGCAACAAACAAACAAAAAATTCACCCCCAGATAGCTGCAGTCACCACCCAGATATCATGTGGTTTTAGAGCTTTGCGTCAAAACTGTGGGGATAGTTATGCATTGCCCCCCCTCCAACAGCAAAAGCTAGGAATATCTTATTCCTGGGGAAAGTGGAGAGATTTTCAGTAACCTAACAAAGTTATCTTCTTCTTTTGTAAAAATCCCAGAAACCCAGACTTTGCCATTACACATGCCCATCTGTCATTACGAGTTGCAAAGGAGAATGCAACGCTCCTTCAGTTCACTCCGACAGCAATTCCTACACCTCGCTAGCATTTCCTGAGCAAAGCTGTTTGCAGCCAGCAGTGTGCGAGACTGCTGGCATCTTCCGCTGGGTCTGTAATAGGCATCTGACTTGGCGTCAAGCTTGCTCCTCGGCACCACTTTCCTTGGGCATGTGCCTGTCCTCCTCAGCAGTGCTGGCAAGCATCCCATTGGATATGTCAGCAACATTCACACGAGGCAATGCCGGCAGATGCCTACGTCCATCTGCTACCAGGAGACAGTCAGAGGCAGCCTCATCTTGAAAGGCAAGAGGCCCAACAACAGACGGACTCACCAGGACAAGTGGCTCCTAATGATCCCCTGCCTTCCCTTTCCCTTCCCCCTTAAAAGAAAGAAAGGCAGATCAAAGCCAGTTAAAAATATGCCAATTAAGAATCAGAATAAAGCTAGGTGATGAAAAGCATATGGCATCTTCCAGCAACAGCCCCCTCGTATGCTCTAGCCCCGCCTTCGCATCTGAAGAGAAGAGATCTAACTGCAAACCCTCCCCAGGTGAGTGAGTTTGGTTTTTAAAGCAGCTTATCAGTGCCTGATGACAACAGGATAGATTCCTTCTCTGAAGATTTCTCTGATCTGAAGGCTTCCTTTTCCTCTCCAGCTATTGTCTCTCATTTTATACTCAGAATGTAAACGCATTGGGATTTCCTGGGGATTCATTTGATCCCGACAAGCCACCTAACAACTGTGCTGATTTTCACAGACATTCTTGCCGGTATGCAGGGTAGACGCAGTGACCCTAAGCACATGGGCCCGTGAGTGAGGCCTGCGTCATACACTGTCACCCGCCACTGAAATGGCTTCTGAGCCTCCAAGCTAACCAGTGAAGCCTTCAGCACGTGACCAAGTCACAAGTTCTTAGTACAACCTTTCCCAACCTGGCACCCTCCAGGTGTTTTGGACCTGGAGCCAGTATAGTGGTGAGAGTGTTCAATTGGGACTCAGGGGATCCGGGTTCTAGTCCCCACTCAGCTGTGAAGCTCACTTGGTGACTTTGGGCCAGTCACTGACTCTCAGTCTAACCTACCTCACAGGGTTGTTGTGAGGATAAAATGGAAAGGAGGAGGAAGAGGATTATGTAAGCTGCCTTGGGTTCCTTACAGGAAAAAAGGCAGGAGAGAAATATAATTAATAATAAATAAATAAATAAATACAATTCCCATCAACCCAGCCAGCAGGGCCCATGGTCAGGGATAATGGGAGTTGTAGTCCAAAACATCTGGAGGGCACCAGGTTAAGGGAAAGCTAGAGTAAACATTCAAAGAATTGGTCTGCAGCGGGATTACAGTTTAGGGGCAGGTGGCACAGTCTACACTGGAAAAGGATATGCAGAATCCCAGATGGGATCCAGCCCCGTTAGTTACTGTTTTTAGAAGGCTATGGCGAGCCAATAATTTGGCTTAACTCGGGGGAGCAGGAGTTCAGTGTGTGGAGCTTATGGATTTCATTAAAGGCCCTTTACCTTTTCTTGCATAATATGAGTACAGCAGAAAACCTGGAAACAATATGGGGTAGCACTTCCTCAAGTTTTAGAGTGGTCAAGTGTCCTATTTTACAGAGGACAGTCTTCAGTTTGAAGGTATCTGCGACAACACGGCCCTTTTCACTTTAGGACTAGGCGCATAAACCCTTCTCAGGCCAAGCAACACTTGAAAACCTGAGGGGAGGGTCAAATGAAACCTTTCCCCTACTAATGAGGGAAAAGATTAATGCTGGTTATGAAGGATCTATTTTTAAATTTATGATGCTATGGGTACAAAGGTGTGTGTGTAGATTTAAAAGTAAAGCAGGTAATAACGCCAAGCTGATATGTAGGATTTGGGTAGCAAACAAAATAAAAATAAGTTTATTTTAATTCTCAAAATCTTAGTTCCAGAAAATAACTTAAAACCTGCCTACCCCAAACACTTTATAATTAACCTAAGTCCCTACAATTCTAAATACTTTCACTCCTCATACCATCACTGATTCCTCTTAAAACTCCTGACAAGATACGAATAATCCTACTAACCTAACTCCCAACTCTCCCCACACTCCAAACACTCTCCCATAACACACTAACCCCACTAACTCTGACATCACTCAGACACTCCTTATATACTCCTCCCCCACCCTTTCTAAGACATCACAAACCACACCCACTCAGTTCAACATTCTATACTCACTAAATATACTAAAGCAGACATACACCAGGGAACTGAATTGTGGGGTTACGCCACAGTATCCTCTGTTTGAAGGGCTGTCCAGTCCAAGTCCATTTTAAGATAAAGAACCATAAGTTGAAGCTGCCCATCAACAGCACCTGGACAGCGGACTGAGCAGGCACACAGGTCGCCTGTCGCCTGGTCAGTCTTCCCCACTATAGTGACATGTATTGTATTTCTATTAAAATTACAGTTATCATTTCTAAATTTACATCTATACATAGACATCAGCATATGCAAATATTTCGCAAATTGGTCTCCTCTTTCATTCCCTCCTTTTGGCAATGCGTAAGTGGCCACCCCAACTGGTCTGGAGCCGAAGTCCCATATATGCCTGGGTGGTTGGCGCAAAGACTGGACAAAACACTTCCTCCCTGCCCCACTCCCCCCCCCCCAATTTAAAAGTCCAAGACAGTGAATGACCATTTTCAGGGACTGATTCATCTCTCCATCCATCATCACTAGTATTTTTCACCATCCCAGAAGAAAAAAGGGGGGAAAGCCCTGAGGAGCCTCACTGGATATTTTACATTTTGCACTTATGCTTTATTGCACCAGAAAAGCCAAGCTCTATGTAAAATGCCCCCCACCCCCGCAGCTGAGAAAGATTAGCATTTAAATGGGGGATATGATGATTAGCTACCAAATCCAGCAGGGCTAAGGACAGAATGGAGAGGGAGGGGGAGAAAGAGTCTAATATTAGGCAACTAAGGAGCACGAAACAGTGGCTGGTTTCCTGTCTACCTCCAATAATGAAGGCACTACATATTGTGCACACTTGAGCCAGCTTTGTTGTTTTTCCATTAGTGGTGCACAGAATGTCACTACAGCTGCTTCCGATGGCAGGCTTAACCTCCTCTGTTGACACACACGCTGTTCCACACCTCACTGTCCCTCCCTCTTGACAGGGTGCTGCTAATGGAAGTCCTTCTTCCATTTAGTCCATCGCTGCTGGATGCCCAGGGCATGGTGACAAATAACTCTGTCTTCTTCTAACAAGGCCAAGTAGCTGGGCTTAAGAAAACTGCTTTTCCTTTTTTTTTTTTTACTTCTTTTTTCAAGTTTTGTTCCTGGTCTGTTATTAAAGGCAGTGTTGGTGTAGGTGGGCCTGCTTGCTGCTTCTTGGAAATCTGATATGTCTGAATGATGTGTTGAGCCTTAGAAAAGGGATCTTCCGTGTAGAGGGGAGGTGGCTGCCGGGTTTGGTAACAGATCTCTTTTAAAACTTTAAATAAAAGGTCCTAAAAGCAGGGTGTTCTGCCTGCTGGAAAGACGATTGTTCCTTGAGATGGTTCTCCTTTCATAGAAGGGGCCAAACAATCTTTCTTTCTTTCTTTCTTTCTAATTTATTTATTTACACAACTATGAAAGGGATCCTGTCCTTTTCTGCATCTGGTCAGATTAAATTTGTTTTTAATCTGGCATGTCTCACCAAGCACATGTTGATGCTATGTGATCATAAGGTCACGGCATCATGCAGCGGTGCTGGTGCTGGTGGGCCTAATGCAGCAGTGGACTACCTGTGGCCCACACGGAAACTTTTTCCTGCTGATCAGCCACCAGCTGTAGAACAGGGAACAGATTCCTATGAGCAGTGGAGAAAGAGTGATCTTGGTGAGGATCACTGGGGTGGGGGTGGGGGTGGGGAGAGGCTTTAACCTCCTCACTCGTGATCCTGCTCTAAATCGCTGCTTCCTTGCTGATGTAATGCCATTTCATAGCTGCTGGAAACAGCCTTCATCTACACAGCTGTGTACCTTGTGGACCACTGCTGTTGTGTGACGTTCCACAAGATTGCCAGATCTCCCTTGCAGGCTCCTGGCAGTTGATTAAATGGATATTTTTTTTAAAAAAAACAGCTTACCACATGACAGAAGTGATCCGTCTGGTAAATTGCTCTGTATATGCAGCACTGCTGCTTGGAGGTTCTTCCAAGAGGCTGCTGTGCAATGCCTGGCCATAACCCAGGAGTATTTCAGAGACATTGATTTCCAAGGTGGTAAATCAGAAGTCATGAGACTTCGTGGTCCAAGGAATCAATCCTGCTTAATCCTGGACCAGTCCCAGGCCCCTTGCAGGGACCCAAAGCACTGGAAGGGAAACTGCTCAAACAGCACGGAAGCTCAGCTCCAGTGGGCAGATCTGGCCCTCTGGGAGTTCCAGTCTGCTCCCCAGCTCACCCCATTCAGCAGGGTCTCCTGACTCTCCATGTGGCTTTTTCAGGGGGCTGGGGAGGATTCCGTGCAAAGGAGGGGGTGGGGAAGTCCACTTCCAACAGTGCAGTTGATCCAGCAGAAATCTGGATCCAACCCCCGGTGGCCCTCACCCATTTGCCTTTAGCCTCACCCACCACTGGAATCTGGCTCAGGAGAGCATCTCCAAAACTGATTTGGCCCAAGGGCACAAAGTGGCTCAACAACCGTGCCATGAAGTCATAAGCATAATTGCATCTGTATAAAGCTTTCCCAAATCTCAGATACTTTGGCTTCCACATAGCAGTTATGCTCAATAACCAGGCACGCCTGGTAGCATTGCCATAATTGTGGCAGCTAAAGCAGTAAGATGGTAGGTGAGAGTAAATTGGAGGTCTTTAACTGTGACCAGACACCCAACTCCTTTAACGTGATCCTGAATTTGAGCAGAAAGCTCCATGTGAAGAAACACTTCAGTCAACCCAACAGGAAAAAAACAAGCCTTGATCAAGAAGTCAAATAAGCGTCAGGAATCATCTGTGCCCAACCCCTTGTCTGAAAGAAAAGATTGGATTCCTGCAGCAGTGCACCTTGAGATGTTGGAAGAGTATAATTCTGGAAGAGCATATGATATGAGGCTCTAGACCAGGGGTGGGGAGGTCTCCAGATTTTGTTGGACTCCAGCTTCCATCAGCCCCAGCCAGCATGGCCAATGGTCAGGGATTATGAGAGCTGAAGGCCAACAACATACAGAGGGCCACAGGTTTCCAACTCCTGCTCCAAACAAAGAAGACACTCTCAGATGTGTGCAGACATAAAGTGTAGCTATTTCCAGCAGCCCTGAATTGCTGTGATTTCTGACATAGCCTCATGTTCTGGCTGCTACTTATACATACTCTGCCATTTCCTCTGCCTTTATCATTCAAATGGTTAGTACATTTTAATAATGGATTATGAAACACTGCTAGTGTTATTTTGTACCATGTAGCTTTGCTTTTTAACAGCTGATAGTCAATGAAGGAAGAAATAATTTTACAGCCATATCTGAAAAGAATCTTTTAGTATTCATCTAGATTGCATCTGATCACTTCCTGAATTTCATAGTCAAGTACATTAACTGCCGTTCTCTCATGCACCCCAATTTTAGGCAATCTTTGTTCAGATAGTTAGAGCTGGTAACAAATATTCTCATGGAAATTTATGTCCATCAAACTTGCAAGATTCAAATGGTCCAACAATCTAGACATAGCCTCCTCTGATTCTGTAAACTTTTAGCATTTACAGAGGAAGTGAATGAAGAAACTTAACAAAAGGACCAAAGTGTAGCTGACAACAGATAATAAATGTCTCTCTCTTGTTACTGTTTAATGTCACTCCTTGTGATATCACTCCATAATTTGCCAGGAAACAATTAAAAAAAGGAAGGATCTTTATATTAGGAACACTTCACACGTGACATTTTTTTCTGCATGAGTATGGAGAAATGTGTTCTCCCATGTACACAGTCATGTGAAAATCAAGCAAGTGCCTACTTTGCCACATGTGGACATATTTGGAAATGTCTAAAAATGGAGCAAGAAGAAATTCTTAAGAGGGCCAAAGAAGAATGTTGTTAATGACTGACGCATTTGTAGCCATTCGTTCTTGATATGGGTTGCTGGAAGGGGAAAATTCTTATGCAACAACGAAACTTTGCCACTGGAGAAATATTGTTTTCATTGTCAAGGTTGAACTCCTCATTAAAATTGGAGTTGGGAAGATTTCCCTCCCCACAACCCAGGTCAGATTAGCTGGTTGAGATGCAAACAGGGGAGAGGTATCACCTTCTTTTGTAATGTGCATACCAATTCACATGTTTCATGTGTGAGCGCTTTGCTAATCTTTATCCTTTTGTACAAGTTGTTCTGTCATGGTATACCCGGCATCCTCCTGCTCTCTTCATGTAGACTAGCATAATGTGGATGTCTGCAAAGGTTGTTGGATAGAGAGATTCCTGCTATAGTACAAGGAGCCACATCTTTTGCAGCCTCTAGGTCTATTTCTCCCCTTTGTGTTCCCTCTCCCCACACTCTTTATGTCATCTCTTCTGATGGCTGTAGACAAAAACCACCAAATTTCCATCATGGTGTGCAGATTCTCTGCCAAGAAAGATCAATCTCTTTCAGTAATAATAATGAGGATGATAACAACAACTGCCATATTCTCTTTCTCAAATATGCAAAGTAAGGAAATTAACAGATTTTATGTGAATAATTTATTCTGCATCATTGGATCATCATGGACAGGGGAAAGAGCTATGAAAGGCATCGAGGCCCACTCCAGATCGCTGCACACCCTGCTGAGCCCACCCCATCCCCCAGTTGCTGAGGAGAGTTTATCAGGCACGGCCTTTCTTTCTAATGGTAAGAGCTGGAAGTTTGCCTTTAAAAAAAGGGGGGGGGGAAAGTGAAAGCTGAAAATGTCAAGATACTCAACTCTGTTCCCTTTGCCAACATTGAAGCTTGCACTGGTGTGCAAGGGATACACACAGCCCTGGACTGAATACAGATTCAATCCACCCCTATAGCTCTATGATGCTATGGTAACATTATTGGCCTATCAACATGAACCAAGAGCTTATGGCCCATTTTCTGTGCATTGTTCCAGCCACATATATGCTGGACAGAGTTATTTCTTCTCTTCTGATGGAATGGGTCAAACTGCCACTCCAAAGGCTGTCGGAGATAACACTCAGCACCCTCCTGTCATAAATATCGCAGCTGAGAGTTCAGCAAGGCTGGAAATTGTACCCATTATATCTAATTACAGGTGCAAATGGCAATCAGTTTCGACATAATGACAGGAGCTGATACTGCCTATGAATTATTGAACTTGCCCTGGTTTGATTCGGTAACTTTCAGACAGCTATTTGATGGGCACTTCTGTGAGTTCCTTAAATAGAAGTCTCTTGCTCGTCATAACCCGGATTAGCTATTTGACTCTCCTAGCAGGGAGTTCTGCATTGTACTTCACAATGTTTCACACATAAAACAGATTTCCATATGACAAAATTGTCCTACTTTAATTCCAGTAGCAAAAAAGGCAGTTCTGCTTCTGTGGCATCGGCAATGACTATTGGCAAAGCCACAACAGATTCAAGTGAGTTCAGAGTTCTATGAATCCGATCTCTGGATCCTGCAGCGGACTGGCTTTTCCTGAGTTGTGCAGATTCTATAGACTTGCAGACCAGTTTTGTTTTTTTTTACACTTTTGGGTGGATTTGCACAAATTCACACTTGCGCTAATGTCCATCAATGTGAATGTGCACTTCTGCCAATGCACATTTGCGCAAGTGGAATGAAATTCTTGTACATCCCTGAAAAAAATCTGATTCCATCAATGAGCAGACGATGAAACGAAAGATGCCTGGCAATCTGCAAAACAGCGATGGAACAGATTTAACAAAATCCACACATCCTTAGCAGTGATGATGTTGTAACATAGGAAGCTGCCTTTGGTCCCTCTAGCCCAGTATTGTCGACGCTGACTGGCAGCAGCTCTCCAGGGTTTCAGGCTGGGATTTTTCCAGCTCTCCCTGGAGATGCCAGAGATTGAAGCTGGGACCTTCTGCATGCAAAGCAGGTGCTTTATCCACTGAGCTATATATTCCACCAGTTTCATGCAGTGCTTAGTGAAGGCCGCCCTGCTCTTCTGGGTTCTTTTCTCATGCAGGGCACGAGGAAGGCAGCCCAAGGGCCATTGGAGGGCTTCATTCAAGCCAGGTGGTCTTAACGAGATTAGACTGGTGGATGCCATATATGGTCATCACATGATGTGAACTGCTTTGACCATAAAATATATGGAAAGGCAGCATATAAATAAACTGACAATGACACAGGCAAGGGGAATGGAGGATAGGGCAAAGAAACAAAGGGGAGCCACAAAATCCCCAGAATGGTCACAAACATCATTCCGAAATGCTCTCAGTAACACAAGCCCTTATTTTATGCATCGTGTCTGAACGTCACCCTTCCTCCAACGAATGTAGGACAACGTACATGGGATCGATTACTTCCCATTTATACTCACAACATTGTTGTGAGGTAGGAAAGAATGATTTTCCCATGGTCACCCACTGATTTTCATGGCTGAGTGGGAATATGAACCCTAGTCCACTCAGTCCAAGTCCAAAAATGTATCCACTATTGCATAATTCACTGGTAAACCTTAAGATATATACACTGGTGCTGAAGCAATTTGGTCTCTGCTGGATGATGAATTGATCAGACACATTATAATATAATTGAGATGGGGGGGCATCATAGGGAATCCCCACTATAACCTCCAACCGCAGATAAAGGGGGATTCCTCCAGGGTTTGGGGCATGGAGGTCAAACCCCGCCCCCTGGAGGAACTCAAGGAGGTACTGCAGGCTGGTTGCAGAACCTCTGCAGGCCGGATTAGGCCTGCGGGCCAGAGGTTCCACATCCCTGCATTATATGGGCTGCTTCCTTTCCATATTCTTGCTTGTTGTCCCACAAGTCCCTTGTCTCCATTTCCAGTCCTTTCTACCAATGGAGACTGGTGCCTCCAATGTCAGTGGGGCGGTGTGTCCACTCCAGGGAGCAGCCTGAACTTTTAAGGAGCTATCCATGGTGCTGAACTTAATTTGGGGGGAAGGAGAAGGGATAAGGTTGGATAGCTCCTTTCAAGTTCCCACTAAAACCCTGAGTGGATACACTATACACTGCCCCACTGCAGCCAGCAGCCTCCTCTGCTTTCTACATGTATCTACATCACGGATATTCCGCTGGCAACGACTCATCACACAACTTACTCCACCACTGCTTGCTCCTCATTGGCATGACACCTTGTGGCACTCCTTCTGTCCTGAGATCTCCCATAACATAGTCTCTCCCACAGACACCAGCCCAGCCCTGAATTAGCTTAGGGCACCAAGGGAAGGGGGGCACCACAGAGTACCACAAATTTTTGCATTTGCATTTCCCCCTTATAACAGTTTTATTTAAAAGATGCATAAAACAGTGATGAAAATTTGTATTTCTTTCTGTTGCCCTAGTTACAAGTCAGTAATTGGCATATATTGCTTGCTGCTATTTAGTATTAAATAAATATAATTAAAAACCGTTTATATTTAATATAGTCGTGTGTTCTGGCGTGGGGGATGGCCTTGAAGAAAACTGAGTTTTTAATGTCTTATTTCACCTTTGGCACTTATTGAGTCTTAATGTCTTGCCAGCTAAGCAATGGAAGGGCCGAGGAGGCACCATTATTGGGCTGTGCATCAGCTGGCCTTAATCCAGGCCTGCACCAGACACATTGCCAGCCAGCCTTGCCAGAAAGGAGGGGGAAGCTGTGGAATGCGCCACAGCACACCCTCCAACATTTCATAGGTAAAACCGGGAATATTTTTTTGGAAAATGATAAGAAACCTGTTTTCAAATTACTTCACTTACACATTGCTAAATTGACCTTAACAGTTCTTTTCTTAACTCCACCCTTTCCCAACAACTTTAAAATGGGTCTCATTGAACTTATTACAGTACAGCTACAACTCAAACAGATTCATCAATATTTACTTTCTGGATTGTGTGTGTGTGTGTGTGTGTGTGTGTGCACCTTAAACCTTAGTTGCATTTAAGGAAGCAGGAAGCACCTGTTTCCTTCAAGGAGTACCCATCTGATGGGCAGGGAATAGTTTAGAAGATGCTGTGGTGATAATTCCCAAAGGAATGGTTTCTCTGAATAAAATTCACTCTGATGAAAGTGTGATGAAGTGGCAGTTACTAAACTTTTGGCCAAGAGCACAACATACATCAACACTTGCCTTGCTCAAGACCAGCTATTTTAATGGATTTTGATCAAAGGTTTTAAGATATGTTCCTAAGTTCAGGAAATGGAGTCATCAGAATATATCTTAATGCAATGGCTTGTTCTCTCCCATCTTGAGGAACCAACCAAGCTAAAATCTCACTCCAAACTAGTATTCTGTGAGTAATGGTTACAGTCCTTGGGCCCTACTATCTTCATGGGACTTTTGACCTTTGTTGGGTATCTTCTGTTGTATAACAACTATTTCCCGGTTACTTGTTCTTGATAAATCCTTTCCCCAATTTTGCCTTTTTTGAAAGCCTTTTTAAAAACTCTGTTAGTCTCTTCCTCTGTGCACTAGATTCTTCTCACCATCATGAGATATATAAAGTAATTGCATGAAGCCACCCTTAAAGAAGTCCTCAAAGACATTTTTTAAAAAATTTAAATAGCCTAAGGCTTAGGGTGTCTAATAGGAGCCAAGTCATTCTGTAGCTAAATTGCACAGCCTTCTAGCTCAAAGAATAAGCAAAATGACTTGGCTTTAATACAAGACTTCACCTCCCAATTATGTATTGGCTTCCCCCAGGTCCAAGGCCAGAACCTGGCACCATCCGAGCTAATCTTCTACTAAATTACATTTTGGCAATTTGTGCTAAGTTCAGTAGGTCTACCTGGGTACAATGTAACATGGAATCTGGTCTCAAATGGAGTGTGCCCATATCGTTTCTCCCACAGAGGGAGACTGTCACTCTTGTGATAGATGATGTTCTGGAAAGGTCTCAAACACGGCAGCGACCAACAGGAGGTAGGATGTGTCAGATTTTAATTAAACAATTATTTTGGAGAAATTGGCACTTCGCTATGGCCTTGACTGCACAATCTGAATTTATAAACAGAAGGAAGAAAAGAAAGAAAAGAGGGGAGGGGTACGACAGGTGCTCTTGGGACCGTGGTTAACAGATGGGTCATCAGAAATGGCGCAGCGAAGATGAGTGCTTCGATTAGAGGGTCACAGGCAAGAGGAAAAATGCAGGAGAGACAAGATAATGAGGAAAGTGGTTGCACCCAAGGTCTTGCTGGGTGATCTGAATGAAAACCCCAGAGGAGGAAGAGGTGGAGGAGATTCCAGCAGGGTTGGGAAACCTCCTCTATCAATGACTCCCTTTTTGCTCTGGTGCCAGGAAGGGAACAGATTGGCAACCCAACAACAGAAGGCATAAAAAATCCCCGGCACATGTAGTGCTGACAGTCTGCATAAGAAGTTAAGAAGTAACAAGCTTTTCTTCATTATGCCTGGTGCGAGATGCAGGTTTGTCTAGCTATGGGAATACAATAGGTAAAATACAGATGGGGTGGGGAGGAAGAAACGTATGGTCAGAAGACCCTTCATAGGATGTACTCTCGATTTCATAGATCATAGAGTTGGGAGGAGCCTACAAGGCTATCGAGTCCAACCCCCTGCTTAATGCAGGAAACTAGAGGAGGGGTCTCCCATCCAAGTAATAACCAGGCTTGACCCTGCTTAGCTTTCCATGCTCAGACAAGCTGAGCCAGCATAAACCACAGGCTTTAATAAGCCCCTTTGGTCCTTGTAAGTCCATTAAGAGCATTTATGGGAAGAAACAACACACAGAAAGATATGTGTGGCTTCCTTTCAAGATAGGCCAAGATATGATATATCATATATTATTTCCTCTACCACCCCCTTGCAGTGCATAGACATTCCTTCCCACTGAGACCCAAACTAGATGTGCACATTAATTACATGCATGCAATTAACATCACATTTCTTTGCTATGTGAATAGCAGCCATGGGGAAACCTGAGCAACCAGGGGACTGGGGCAGGGGATGTTTAATGCTTTGTTTACTCTTCCATGGTCCTGACAAACCCCCCCCCCAAGCTGTTATTTGCATTCCAAGGCAAGCCCCCATTGGCAGCAATGGAGGCTTCCTTTGAAATGCAAATAGCAGTTTTGCAGAGGCAATGTTTGTCAGGACTGTGACCCTCCCCATGGTCTGAGGCAGCTCAGGCCTTCCTGTGGCTACTATTTACATAACAAAACCATGCACATTTATTGCATTCACTGCTGAATTTGCTGCTGTAGCAGTTGCAAAAAACACACTGATTTTGCAGGCAAACAAGGCACCTGTCTTGTTTGCAAGCAGAATCACGCTCCTGGAACCAGTGGAGGCTGCTGGCTCCAATGTCAGTGGGGCGGTGTATCCACTCTGAGTTTTAGTCTGAATTTTTAAGGAGCTAAACATGGTGCCGGCCAAACCCTAATCCTAAACTAGGTTCAGCACCGTGGACAGCTCCTTAAATGTTCAGACTGAAACCCTGAGTGGATACACTGAGGCAGCAGCCACTGCTGCTGCCTGGGACCTTCCCAGGAGCACAATTCTGCTTGCAAACAATGCGTGTGCTCCTCGGATGCCTTGCCTCCTTGCAAAATCATTGTGTGTGTTTTGCCACTGCTACAACAATTTCAGTGGCAATTGCAGTGGGGTGGGATGCAGCCCCCAGAAGGTTCCAGGGGAAGCAAAGTGCCCCCCCGACCCCTGGAATTTGCCCATCGCTGACTTAGACTGGACTACATCATCATCACACATGTATATCCACGTGCTGGGAAGCTGTGTTTGGTAGAGGTTCCTGGTCTGTATATGCACATACAGTAATCTACACGTGTGTTGGATTGTTATGTGCAACAACCTACATATTGTAATCATGCTATTTTGCATGTGGAAGTGACTCCACTGGAACATATGAAATGGCCTGAAGTTTCTTGGAGAAATGCTACAGTGATCTTTTTATTTGGGCTTGCATTTAGCAGACAAGATTGTAAGTCCCTGGAGCCTGCCTGATTCCATCTATTGCTTTGATTTGACCGCTGATTAGGAAAAAAATAATAAATGTTGATTAGAAAAAAATGATATAATAATATTTTATAGGATAAATAATTATGTAGTAGCAGCAGCAGTAGTAGTACTAGTACGTTCCATTTGTTTAATTGGGGTTGGAATTAGATATGTACATACGTTTATCTTTTTTGCCAGCTGCCTGAAACTATTGGAGACAGGCAAGTTGTAAATGTAAATGAATAACAAATGCTATCCATTCATCCTGTGGCACCTCTAGACAATGATGGTGAGTTTTGTAGAAGGGGGAAGGAAAGAGGCTTGCGCTAGTTTCATGCTCATGACTGCACCACTCACACACTTCAGGTATATGGAATGGAGCAGTGCCAGGGCCTCGCTCCATGATAATGGACATCCCCATTACAATTCTGAAATAACTAGGAACAGTCCCTTAAATCTGTGTCTAGGTGAAGAGCCAGGCATGAAGCCCAGATGGTAGTGAAGCAACTGTTGCTATATGGAGACAAACAACTAAGGCTGCAATCCTATTATTCACTTACCTGGGAGTAAGTCCTATTAAACACAATAGGGCTTACTTCTGAGTGTATGTGTAGAATTGCACTGTAGCATAACAACAGGCCGCCTCAATCAGGCCCAGGAAACAGTAAGCTCCCTCCCAGTTTCCAGTTATCTCAGCTGGGCATCTTTGTCCTGAAAGGACTCTGAGAATTGAACTTAGAGCAGCGGTGGACAACTTGTGGCTCTCCAGGTGTTTTGACCTACAACTCCCATGATCCTTCATCATTGACTATGCTGGCTAGGGCTGCTGTGGCTCACGCTGGCTCAGCTTGTCTGAGCGTGGAAAGCTAAGCAGGGTCAGGCCCGGTTATTACTTGGGTGGGATACCCCTCCTCTAGTTTCCTGCATTGAGCAGGGGTTTGGACTCGATGGCCTTGTAGGCCCCTTCCAACCCTATGAATCTATGAATCTGTAGAGCCACACATGGTTCACCCTTGCCCTACAGCAACCATACCAATATACCTCAATAAATACATTCCTGTAAAACAGGGGCGGGAAATGCGTGACCCTCCAGATGGTGTTGGACTACAACTCCCATCAGCCTTGTGAGTGGTGATGGGAGTTGCAGTCCTACACCACCTGAAGGGCCATGCAGTCCTCCCCATCCCTGCCGCAAAAGAAGAGCCCTCTGCACATGTAACTCACATGCTGAAACAGGGGCGGGGCTGTACTTTTAGCCCCGCCCCCAACATTGTGCCTCCTTCCCCTAACACCCGTGAGTTGAGTGCCTGTATTGGGAGATCTTTGCACACAACGTGTGGATGTCGGAGGAAGGAGAAGTGTCATTATGGGTGGGACTAAAAGCTCAGCCCCACTCCTGTTTCAACGTGGGAATGCCCTGCATACGAGTAACACGTGAATAGGGTTATGGAGTTTCCATTCAAATAATGGGTCGTGGTAACAAGCAAACATTCTCATAAGCCAGGAATAGATTCAAAAATATGATTTCTCCACAAGCCTCTGGGTCTCTGACAGGAATCACAGCTCCGAGAAAAATAATGAATCCTTCTCAAACAAAATTGGGGGGAGGGGAAAGCCCAACCCAAATGTTATCAAGCAAATAAATAGAAAATAATGCAATTGTCTAGCAGTGTGTAACAGCAGCCTGGGGGATATTTTAACCAGCTATTTTCACAGTGATGCTTAATATGCTAGTCTCTGAGGCATAGCCTGAAATATATAATTTTCCATTATATTCCTGTATGTTTGACTCCAGTATAATGAAGCCTTCTCCCTTCAGTACACCAGAATATTGGCTGTATTAAATTGCTTGTGTAAGAACTGCTTTTTGAAAATGTAAAAGCTGAAGTTCAAGTAAATGACCTCAAAAGAAAGCCACCTCCATCTCTGCCCCTCGCCTTTAACCTCTCAGAAACAGCTGTGATTCATCACTGGGACAAGACTTCCAGTGTCACCTTTCCCCGAGGGCTGTAATTTGTCTTTTTTTGTCACACACGCTCTCTTGGCTTCCTGCAACTGCCCTGTTAGCCTCCCCTCCTAGCGGTGTGAGGTGCCGAGTGTCACAAGAAAAATGGCAAGCTCTTCCTATAATTATCTTTGGGAACAATAGCTTATGTTTCATAGCCAGGCCAAAGACACAAATATGCATCAAGCAGGCCAGCACTACTCGTCACCCACCGAGGGGAATGTAACCCTCCAGCCATGTATGGTGGCTTGGCCTACTAGTAGGGGCTCAATGTGCCGCCCATCTTTTTTGCCTGTCTCTATTAAAAGGGGGGGAAGGTTAGCAAACGTCTAGCAGAAAATACACGAACAGTGGGCTGCATTTGCTTGGTGTGTCTCAAACTGAACAGTCATAAACGCAATATTGCTAAGGAACACGCCGGAGAGGCTTCCGTATGCCTTGTTGCAAATGATGGTGTCAGTGCAGAGGCACAAGAAAGAGAGAGCGAGAGAGCGCTATGTACAGGCCTAGATGAACACTTGTTTATTTCCATCAAACATCAGCAGTGCTCTATGTTGCTTCACAACCAGCTTTTTAAATTCCTCCAAGAGAGAACTCTCAGACACCATGCGTCACATTCCCAATTCCTTTGCAATGGCCCAGAACAGTACTGTGAGAACAGCAGGAAGCAAAAAAGAGGGTTGGTGGTCCATGGACAGGGGTTGGGACAGCACTAGAAAAACCCCTCAGATCTCACCTATCTAGGAAGGACAACAGACGCGGAGGACCTCTGACGAGAGATGGTTCTCAAGGGTGTGCACCAAGACCATATCTCCATGCCTCTAGAACATGGGTGGGAAGAAGGTAGATCTCCAGATGCTTGGGACTTCAACTCCCAGAAGCCCCTACCAGCATGGCTAATGCTCAGGAATGGCCTCAGGGGTCAGTAAGTACAAGGGTAGGCAATTTGTGGCCCTCCAGATGTTTTGGCCTACAACTCCCATCAGGCCTAGCCAGCATGGTCCATGGTGAGGGATGCTGGGAGTTGTAGGCCAACATATCTGGAGGCCCACAAGTTGCCCACTCCTGAGTAAGAACAATATGTGAGATTATTGCTTCCTTGAGACTGTGGCATAGCCCAGAATGCCAAAAGAAAGGCCCTTTTGGGTCTGAAAAGAGACTAACTCTAGCCGAGTGTTTCCTTGTCACCCACTTGCCCTTAATAAAAACAAGGAGTTCATTAGGACACTCCTCTCTCTCAGCATGGAGGTTTATTTACAGTTCCAATGTAACTTCCTGTCAACAGGGCTGGACCGACCTGGGCAGATGCCAGTAATCAGATGCAGGGTGCAATTATAATGATGCCACAGCACATTTCAAGGCTCAGACAACTATGTATATCAGGGGTCCCCAACGTGGCACCCACGGGGACCTCCAATGGCGCCCATGAAGCTCTCCCCTCCCTGCCCCGTTCAAAAAACTTTTAAAAATAAAAACCTTGGGTAAAATTTGGGTAGCCTTCTTTCTCTCGCTTTCTAGCCTCTAGCCTAGCTCTTTCTCTCCCCGCAACCACTTTGCCTTGCTAATTCCCCCCTCCCAGCCTCTAGCCTCTCTATTCCCCCCTCCTCTTTAGCTCACTGTTTCTTCCCCTCCGAGCCTCTAGTCTTGCTCCTTCTCTACCCCTTTGCCTTGCTGTTTTGCCCTCCCTCCCAGCCACTAGCATAATTATTTCTCTCTCCTCACCCAACCTCTTTAGCTCACCTCTGACTAGTCAGGCCCCCACAACAGCCATTATGTGACTAGCCACATCCTCCATGGGAGTCATTTTGTGGGAGTCCTCCATGGGAGTCATTTCTCAAATTCCCAAATGTGCCCACAGGTCCAGAAAGGTTGGGGAACCCTGGGATATATTGTATTATTCACAAATTTATTTATTCCCATTGTATTCAGATGGGAGGGGGAGCTTTCAGAATACAGCCTGCAATGTAAGAGCATACATTCTGACAGCACAATCCTTTGCATGTCTACTCACAAGTAAGTCCCACAGAGTTCAATGTGGCTTACTCCCAGGCAAGTGTGTATAGGATTGCAGCCTAAGCCACCCAGTCTCCGTCTCCCCCTTGCCGGGCTGAAATTTGTTTTTAATTTCCTTCTGTAGCAGAACAGTGTTTGAAAGACAAAATATCAGGGGAATCCAATAGCACAAGCCCATAATAAGGCTTTTAAGCTTTTAAGGTAGGTCAGTTTTTAGGCCTAATTGCCTTGACAGCATCTCTAAATCCCTAACCCTTTAAAAAAGGGAATAAAGTGACTGTGAGTTACTTTTGTATTCTCTACCTGTCTCCAGGTGGTTTATAGAACATCTTTTCAAAAGCAGCTCTAATATGTTGAGAGATTGGCCTAGGACAGTGATGGCGAACCTTTTTGAGCCCGAGTGCCCAAACTGCAACACAAAACCAACTTATTTATTTCAAAGTGCCAACACTGCAATTAACCCTGAATACCGAGGTTTTAGTTTTAGAAAAACAACTCATACAGTTGTCAGAACTAATTAACATCTTTTGTCTTAAAAGAAAAACACAATAACAGAGCTTTCAATGATACAAACAGTTTTTTGTTGAAAAAAAAATCAACTCAAAACATTATTATACTACTACATTGTACACATAGCCTGAAGGGAATTTATACAAACTTTTTAAATAATTAGGCACATGTATTTTTGGATAAGGGATTCTCAACTTGTAATATGATTATATGCCAGACTGAAATTGTATGGGGCAAGCTTTACTCCGGGTCCTTTCCCTGCTTCTACATTGTCGGATTAGTAAAAGTCAGATTAGTAAAAGTAAAAGTCAACCTGTACTAGGATGAGCAAGATAAACAAGAAAACTAAACGTGCTTAACACATTTTAAACACTTTATGTCTTGGACTGCAAACACTGCATTAGGTAAAAGTTTGCATTGGGCATGCTTTTGCACACTTAATGTGATTTTTGCTATTGCATGCCTGCTGATAATTTGTCAAACTTTGGCTCATACTCCGTTAGTTTGAGAGCAACACATGCAGCACTCAGGTCAACTGTTAGGGCTTTACATCCAAGCCATGCTCTGTGCATCATTCTTCAAAATCTTTTAAATGTGATAACAATGTAGAAAAGAATTCTGTAACAGGAATTCTAGAATAAAATCATTCTGTTCCACACTGTGAGAAAGAACAAAATCATTAGTGTTTTGCAGAAGGGGACAGTCTTTTTGCGATCTGGTGACCAATGGCTCGAGTGCCCACAGAGAGGTCCCTGCGTGCCAGCTGTGGCACCCGTGCCATAGGTTCGCCATCACTGGCCTAGGAAGACATGTTCCAGTATGGAAGCCGGGGTGATGGGTGTGTGTGTGAAGGGGGTGCTCTCTGGTCTACTGCAAATGTCAGTTGCATTGTGCCATCAGTTTTCTTAGATTTTAAATGAAAATTAAGTCTGGATCCAAACTGCATTGGTATCACTGGGTGCCAGGAGCTGGAACCAATGGCTCTGTGTGCTTCTGCCCCATGTGGTGAACCACTGGGACTATAGGCCAGAATGTCCCTTAGCTGGTGTTGTTCCTAGACTCTGGAGAGACTCTGCTCACCCATGCCAGCCATTGGTTTCCCCTGGCCTGGAAGTACTATAAAGACTTCCAGGACAGATTAGGAAGGCCTGGTGGCATGATGGGCTAGCACTGCTAACCCAATGCTGCCCTTCATCCTCTGTTGGCAGTGCTGCTGCTCCCACCATGACCATAGGCAGAGGCAATGTTGCCTCTGCTGTTTACGGCATGGTCTTGCCTCCCTAGTGGTAAAGGACTTTTATAAGGTGGGAGGATGAAGGAGGATCTGGGGCTTCCTGTTGCTCATGGTACCCATGGGTACGGTGAAGGCGGGAATGCCAGAATGCCTATTCAGCCCTGGAGCTCTTCTGGATGAGGCTTTTATTGTGCAATTGCCCAGCTTTGTTCATAGAATTGTATGCAGGGTTCAGTATTGTCGTCTTCCATTTGCAACCCTCCTGTGTTTTCCCCACTGCTTATTCTGTCTTTTTTTTTCTTTCCACACACAAAAATGCATTAAGGAGGAAAACAATGGAATAGTTTGGTTGCAACCAAACTATTCCATATAAGGTGGAAGAGAGACTGCTCTCCATGAAAGTAGCAACAGACCTTCATATGTACAATGGCAACACGCCCATTTTGCAGCTTGTATATTCTAGAAAAGCCAAGGACACTTCACTCATGACCATTTTTATGTCTACAGGTAAAATATTTGCTATGGATGCCGAAAATGTAATGTCTGAATGCGACAAACAGATATTTGCACATCCTCGTGCTGTCCAGAAACAAATAACAGGCATGTGGCGCCTTAAAGACTTAAGAGATTTATTATAGCACAAGCTTTCTAGTCCATGAAATGTTATGCCATAATGAATCTGAAACTTTTTACGGTGCCACAAGTCTCTTTGTTGTTTCTGCTGCTCCTGACTGACACAGCTACCTCCCTGGAATGGATCACACAGGTGCACTTCCTGGGAAGCTGGGACTGGCGACAGCTTCCTGGCATGTGTTCGCTTGGAGGCAAGCCGGCTTTGCTACCACATAATGTATGAAGCAGCCTCCATTGGTGCCTAAGTGATCCCTATTAATAACAGCTCAGTTGAGTTAAATTCCCTGACTCCTGCCAACCGTCTGAGTCAGACCTGGGTACTGAAAGGCACCATCATAGAATCATAGAATCATAGAAAAGTAGAGTTGGAAGGGGCCTACAAGGCCATCGAGTCCAACCCCCTGCTCAATGCAGGAATCTAGGTCAAAGCATCTCTGACAGATGTCTGTCCAGCTGCACCTTGAATGCCTCCAGAGTGGGAGAGCCCACGACCTCCCTAGGTAGTTGATTCCATTGTCTTATTGCTCTGACAGTCAGGAAATTTTTCCTGATGTTTAGGTGGAATCTAGGTTCCTGTAACTTGAGCCCATTATTCCGTGTCCTGCAAACTGGGATGAACGAGAAGAGATCTTTGCCCTCCTCTGTGTGACATCCCTTCAAATACTGGAAGAGTGCGATCATATCTCCCCTCAGTCTCCTCTTCTGAAGGCTAAACATGCCCAGTTCTTTCAGTCTCTCCTCATAGGGCCTTGTTTCCAGTCCCTTTATCATCCTTGTTGCCCTCCTCTGAACCCTCTCCAGTTTGTCTATGTCCTTCTTAAAGTGAGGTGCCCAGAACTGGACGCAGTACTCAAGATGAGGCCTAACCAATGCCGAGTAAAGGGGAATTATCACTTCCCGCGATTTGGAAGCTATACTTCTATTAATACAGCCCAAAATTGCATTTGCCTTCTTTGCAGCCACATCGCATTGCTGGCTCATATTCAGTTTGTGATCTACCACAATTCCAAGATCCTTCTCACTTGTAGTATTGTTGAGCCAAGTGTCCCCCATTCTGTAACTCTGCATTTGGTTTCCTCTCCCTAGGTGCAGCACTTGGCATTTATCCCTATTAAATCTCATTCTGTTGTTTTCGGCCCAGCGCTCCAGCCTATCGAGGTCACTTTGAATTTTGTTTCTGTCTTCCAGAGTATTAGCTGTTCCACCCAACTTTGTGTCATCTGCAAATTTGATAAGCATTCCCTGTACCTCCTGATCCAAGTCATTAATAAAAATGTTGAAGAGCACCGGGCCCAGGACCGAGCCCTGTGGTACCCCGCTCGTTACCTCTCCGCAGTTTGAGAAGGAACCATTGATAAGCACTCTTTGAGTCCGATTCTGTAGCCAATTGTGGATCCACCTGATAGTTGTTCCATCTAGCCCACTCTTAGCTAGCTTACTAATCAGGATATCATGAGGCACTTTGTCGAAAGCTTTGCTGAAGTCCAGATATATAATGTCCACAGCATTCCCACAGTCCACAAGGGAGGTTACCCGATCAAAAAAATGAGATCAGATTAGTCTGACAGGATTTGTTCTTGACAAATCCATGCTGGCTTCTAGTAATCACTGCATTGTTTTCAAGGTGCTTGCAGACTGACTTCTTTATAATCTGCTCCAAAATCTTCCCGGGGATTGATGTCAGACTGACTGGCCTATAGTTCCCAGGTTCCTCCTTCTTGCCCTTTTTGAAGATGGGAACAACATTTGCCCTCCTCCAGTCGTCTGGCACTTCACCTGTCCTCCATGATTTCTCAAAGATAATAGACAGTGGTTCTGAGAGTTCTTCTGCCAGTTCCTTTATTACTCTAGGATGCAGCTCATCAGGCCCTGGAGATTTAAACTCGTTCAGAGTAATCAGGTGCTCCTTGACCATTTGCCTATCAATCTCAAGCTGCAATTCTGCCCCTTCAGTCTGCACTTCAGGTTTGCCAGGGGGGTCATAGACCCTCTTTTGGGAGAAGACCGAGCCGAAGTAGGAATTGAACACTTCTGCCTTTTCTTTGTCTTCTGTTATCAATTTGCCATCCTCATTGCGTAGTTGAACCACCAGTTCTTTCTTCTGTCTTTTACTGTACATGTATCTGAAGAAAGCTTTTTTGTTGCTTTTAGCATTCCTCGCTAACCTTAGCTCATTCTCAGCTTTAGCCTTCCTGACACTATTCCTGCAGTTCTGTGCTACCTGCCTGTACTCTTCCCCTGTAGCCTGTCCTTCCTTCCACTTCCTATACGTGTCCTTTTTTGTTTTCAGGTCATCTTTGAGTTTATTGTGAAGCCACATTGGCTTCTTCTGTTGCCCTCTGCCTTTTCTCCTTGTGGGAATTGTTTGCAATTGTGCCTTTAAAATTTCCTTTTTTTAAAAACTCCCACCCCTCCTGGGCTCCCTTTCTCGTGAGAGTCACTTGCCATGGGATCTTACTAATCATTGTTCTGTTGGGGACCATGTGAATTTGTACTCCTGTTCTAATGTTTAGCTAGGCCTGACTAGAGAATCTTGCATTCTTGTTTTCTGCTTTCTGTAAAATTGTTTCTTGCTTTCTTGCTGTTCTGTGAAACTGCTTGCTAAAGTTGCAAAGAAATCTGAATTGAAATGTAAGAGAGAGAAAAGTAAAGTTGCAGGCAGCCTTGGTCAAGGCTGCAGTAAATGGGAGGGGGAAGAGGCCGGAGAATTGGCAAAGTATGTACAGAGGGCACTGATAAGGGAAAAGCAAAATAAAATGTGTGTGTGTATGCAGTAAGTAAAGACACAGAGAAAGGCGGGAGGAGTGGGGGAGTGGGGTGTGTGTGCTAGCATCAGACTGATGCGTGTACTTTCCAAAGAACAGGACAAGATGGAATTGTGCTGATAGACAAGGAACAGGAGGAAATGTATGTACCAAAGAAGGGCAAAGGAAGTTGTTGAATGTATGTGAAAGAGGTCATGATAAGAATGTTTTTCTACGCAACTGTATGTAAAATGACTGTATGTGATGCAAACCTGTATCTGATTCCATGCTGTATAAAAGATCCAGGAAGAACTTGAAAGGGGGCTCTTGATTTGAGTCACAGACTCCTAGAGCCTATTTAAGGCCTTAAATAAAGTTGGTTTCCCTTCTCCAAATCAGTGTGTTTATTGGGCAGGGCATACACACTGAGGCCCGAATCACTTTGCCGGGAGAGGACACCTTTTTGGTGCCGGCAACAGTTCTGAGTTTGTTAAAATTGGCTTTCCTAAAATCCAGGGTACTTGTTTGGCTACACTCAGCTTTTGCTTCTGTTAGAATCAAGAACTCAAGTATAACATGGTCACTTTCCCCCAGAGTTCCCGAAACTGCCACTTTATCCACTAACTCGTCTCTGTTGGTTAGAATCAGGTCAAGGATAGCCGATCCTCTAGTTCCTTCCTCCACTTTCTGTAGGAGGAAGTTATCAGCAGCACAGCTCAGGAATTTCTTGGAGGGGCCATGTTTGGCTGAATAAGTCTCCCAACAGATATCAGGGAAATTGAAGTCTCCCATTACTACCACATCGTGCCTCCTTGAAACAATGGCAATTTGCTTTTCAAAAGTTCCATCCTCGTCTTCTCCTTGATTGGGTGGTCGGTAGTAGACTCCAACCACCATGTTCGTTTTATTCTTTGCCCCCTTTATTTTAACCCAGATGCTCTCAATGGGGCTGCCAAGCTCCTCTTCCTGTATCTCTGTGCAGAGATACGTATTTTTAACATACAGTGCAACTCCACCTCCCTTTCTGTTGCTTCTGTTCCTTTTGAACAAGTTATACCCTTCCATTGCTGTATTCCAGTCATGGGAGTCATCCCACCAGGTTTCAGTTATCCCTATCAAGTCGTACTTGCCCTCATGTATCAAGAGTTCAAGTTCGTCTTGTTTATTGCCCATACTCTGGGCATTAGTATAGAGACATCAAAGACTATGTGCTTTATAGTCCGACTTTCCCCCTACATTTTGTGGTAGACTATCAATGGGCACCGCTGGAGCTGTTCTCTCCATTGTGGCATAGAGGCCTTCTTCCATTGTTACCCCCGAGTTTATGTCTCCCTCCCCTGTTGGATTCAGTTTAAAGCCCTCCTGATTAAGTTCCTCATGCTGTGGCCAAACACATTCTTCCCAGTCCTTGTGAGGTGCAACCCATCCTTTGCCAGCAGTCCATCTTCCAGGAAGTGTAGCCCGTGGTCCCAGAATCCAAATCCCTCACGTCGGCTCCACCTTCGTAGCCAGTCATTCACTCGGAGTATTTTTCTTTCCCTTTCTATGCCTCTTCCAAGTACTGGAAGGATGGATGAGAAAACTATCTGGGCCCGAAGTTCTTGAGTTCCCTTCCCAGCTCTTCAAAGTCTGCCGTGATTTCTTTGTAACTCCGCTTGGCAGTATCATTTGTACCCACGTGGAAGAGAAGTGATCATCAGGCGATCACTCGTGACCAAGTAAGATTGTCTTCCAGGATAAAAATTTACAAAAAGGAAATTTTAAAAGGAGGAAATTCTAAAGAAAAATTGT
This sequence comes from Shinisaurus crocodilurus, assembly GCA_021292165.1. Taxonomy (NCBI): domain Eukaryota; kingdom Metazoa; phylum Chordata; class Lepidosauria; order Squamata; family Shinisauridae; genus Shinisaurus; species Shinisaurus crocodilurus. Next base: position 68,541,807 of record CM037881.1, on the reverse strand, counting down.
GTAGACTCTAGCGATGGGTCTGTAAGTGGCCGTGGAGGCCAATTCTAGATCCACACAGCTTCCCACAGTGAGGACACAGGTTTTGCAGCATTTTGCACACATTTTGCAGCATATCATCTCTGTAGCAACAGGCACACCCATCTCCCACCCAAAGCAAATTGTGAGCAAAATGGAGATCAGCACATTTTCCCCCTCCAGGAGGATTGCCTTTAATGATCTGGACAACTTGAAAGGCTTCTGCTGTGGGGAGGTAAATATTCATGACAGATACATTTTAAAAGTCTTTGAGAAACCGCATCACACAGCAGGTGCTGCATTTTTCAGAAGGTCCTTTTCTTCACTTCCCAGAGATTTTTTTTAAAGACATAGTGTGTGCAATGCTCATATCTAAAAGGAAGCCCTTGGAGCTCTTCCTCTCACTGTTGAATGGCTTGATACAAATGCCGCTAATACTAATAATGAATTATTAAATTAAAGAAGATAAATTATCTGAAACTTTTATAGCACATGCATGGGATGGGGTGGGGATGGGGAGAGAACAGCAGGCAAGTGGCATTAATATCTCCTGATAGAGAAAGAGGCCCTGTGGAGCAATCTTGGAAACAGTTGCCCAGGAACTGAAAGAGACTTTCCCGAGAATATGAAAAAACAAAGATAGTGGTGCTGATCCATAAGAGAGAGAAAAGCACAAAGTTGGGCAATACTTTTCTTAGGACTAGGCAGCTTTCGTACAAACACACTTGTGGCATTTTGGCTGGTTCTAATAAAAGAATTGCCCAACTATGGAATTTGGACTCACACACACTGATGTGGCCATGTTAACACACTGAGGCCTGTGGCTGATGTTAACTTGTGTTTGTACATGCGATCTTAATTTCCCTATCTTAGAGGTAAACTACTCACGTTACGCATGTGGCTGCTGACCCAAACAGCCACCTAGGTTGCCCTTCCCTCTGCAACAGCCAGTGTGGCGTAGTGGTGAAAGAGCCAGTGTGGCGTAGTACATCTTCATAATGTAGCAACTAGCATGCTACTTCCCACATGCCATGGAGAACATCATCATCATTATCTACAGTATTTGTATACAGCTCTGGCGTAGTGGTGAGAGTGTTGGACTGGGACTTGGGAGATCCAGGTTCTAGTCCCCACTAGTCCATGAAACTCACTGGGTGACTTTGGGCCAGTCATTGCATCTCAGCCTAACCTACCTCACAGGGTTGTTGTGAGGATAAAATGGAGAGGAGGAGGAGGATTATGTAAGCTGCCTTGGGTTCCTTGCAGGAAAAAAGGCGGGGTATAAATATAATAAATAAATAAATAAAATAAAATAAAAAAACATCTTTGTGCCATGACATCATGATATTCTGTGTCTGACCACCATCTGCAGACCATGATGTAGAGCAGGGATGGCGAACCGCAGGACACGGTGATGCCACGACACAAGGGAAAACATTCCACTACATGTTCCACAGGGGGGGGGTGGGGATGAGAACAAGATGTGCCATTCTTTTGAATGGCAGCCAAATATTTACTGCAATATCTGGTTTGGCCCTTGAATGCTTGCACAAGTCACTTCAGATCTTAAAAATTAAACTTGTTGTATGTTTTATTGCAAGGATGTGTGTCTGACAAAACTGGGAACTGAAATGCCAGCAGTGAGTTTGCCAAATGTGCATCTTTGTTGTGAAAAAGTTGAATATTGTGTATCCTCCTTAAGTAATGTTTGTGTGCATCTTAAGATAATGCTGGAAGCAGCCATGATATAAGCAAGAATGATTTGGGAGTCCCCTAAGAGAAAGCCTCCCCTGTTCTGAAATGTTAAATACTAGATTTGGGGGGGGGGGGTTGGGGGCGGGAGGTGGTATTGTAAAGACTGAAACTTTGGAGAGAGGTTTAAAATCAAAACACTGGTTTCCTGTCCAGTAAAGATTTCTGGCCAAAAATAACTTTCTCAGTTGCTAACACCATCTAATTCATGCGGTCTGACCACCAGTGCAGCAGTTTATATAATGTGGGGCATGAGAAGGTACCTGCAGTAGCTCATGATTTCCTACATTTCCCCCTCAGATGCACTGCAAACCCACACGCATTCTCAACCTGGTATTATTCCTGCGGAATCTACTCTGGAGTATTTTGCAAAACACTGACATACAAGCTCAATTTTGATGGCTAAAAATGTTTCACTAGTTTTGGCCAGCAGTTACCTTGGTCCTCATAATGGCTTTGATAGCAGATTCAAACTCTTCTGAATTATTATAGTCCACTGTCCACACGTGGGGTTTCCCTATGAAATCCTCTGCATAGGGATGCTGGGAGGATACCTAAAATCAGAAAGGAAATGTATTACTTAGCACTTCCTGCAGGGGGCACTGTGACTGCAAGCATTTCAAAAAATCTGGCAAAGCATTAGCAGGGCTCTCCAATCTTGGGTCCCCAGATGTTGCTGGCCTACAGCTCCCAGCATACCCAGCCACCATGGCTAATGGCAAGGGATTCTGGGAGCTGTAGTCCAGCAACATCTGGGGACCCAAGGTTGGAGAGTGAGAAGGGGCAAAAAGGAAGCCAACCCTTTCATATAGAAAATATTTGGAGTCCATATACAAGCTTCTCTAAGTTATGGAGCACATATTCAAATTCAGACATGAACAAAAGAAAATCAAGTCTAATCCAGTTTTCCAACAATCCCTGTAGGCATCTATTCTATGCACATGTTACAAGGCATGCACTTTTTCTTACTTTCAGTTACAGCAGCCCTTCCCAACCTTGGGTTCCCAGATATTGTTGGACTACAACTCCCATCATTCCCACCCAGCATGGCCAGTGGTCAGGAGCTGGAGTCCAACGATATCTGGAGATATCGTTAGGGGGAGGAAACTGCTTTGTACGGTAAGAGTAATATGTGAAGCAGCCCTCAATTAGCTACATACTCACTCATTCTCACAACAGCACAGTTATGCAGGTTATATTTTTCATTACCTTTACTGATGGGGGAACTGAGGCTTAGAGATAATAATGTGCTGAAGGGCCTCCAGAACATTGCTATGAACCTCCTAAATCTAATGCATCTGATGAAGTGGACAGTGTCCACGAAAGCTTGTGCCATAATAAATATGTTAGTCTTTAAGGAGCCACAAGACACATTGTTGTTTTTCCTAAATCTAAGTTCGTCCTCCCATCCATTGGAACACACTGCATCTTGGAGTGGAAACATTTAGAGCTGAAACAAAGTTACATCCATATACTTTAAGTATCCAAATCAGCAAGACATTAAGAAATGGGCTTTGGGTCCATTTCCTCAAAGAACTTCTTCATTGTTCAATTGCAAAGCAGACTTACTTCTCTTGATGTAGGTTTCCCTCTGAAGAACTCATGATTGAGGGAACTGTGGGGTGGGTTGAAACGAGCCTGCAGGAAGACACACCCATTGGCTATCGCTTCCAAAGGGGCGGGGCCTTCATAGGGGAAACCAAATCCAATGAAGAGCTGCAGAAAGCAAATTCAGACATTTCAGTCAGTGATCCTTCGCAAGCAGAGGCTTTTCATACTACTACAGCTATTTTGTCCTGCAGCACCTTGCTTTGGCTGGAATGTACCACAAGTTGCTGGAAGGGGGGGGGCGATTCTTGTAAAACAGCCTTCCCTAACCAGGTGAAGTCCAAAACATCTGGAGGGCACCAGGTTGGGGGAAGGCTGCTGTAGAGCTCTTGACTGCTGACTGGGGGCTTCTCTACACGAGGCATTTATTGTGCACTCATGATCCCTCAGTCATGGAAATTTGCGGGTCCTTTACATGATGTCGTCATGCGCCCAGGGCCTCTCCCGTGTTTTCTAGCCATTTTCATGGCTTTTTTTTTACAGTGAGGAAAGTCAGACGTTGGGTTTCTCTACATGAAGCATATAACCCGGTGCTTTACCAAAGCAGTTTCTTCCGTTTTCTTTGCGGGAGGAAGAACATCCTTTTACACTAGGGTTTTTTTTTTTCTCTGGGGGTTTTCTTCTCTGCTTTTCTATATGTTCCTATATGTTCCATTACACAACACAAGGTGGCGCTGTGGTATAGGGTGGACTTGCAAATTTACAAGAGGCTTCTGTAGTGGAACATGGCAGTACCCAGGATATACCTGACTTTCCATGCTCTAAAAAAACACAGCAAAAATGGCTGGAAAACATGGGAAAGGCCCTGGAGGATGATGACATGGTGAAAAGGCCCCACAAACTTCTGTGAGTGAGGGATGACAAGTGCACAATAAATGCCTCGTGTAGAGGAGCCCGTTATCCTGGATGGCGCCATGATTCGCTACGGAAGCCTCGTGTAAGTTTGCAGTTCCACCCTGTACCACAGCGCCACCTTGTGTTGTGTAACGGAATAAATAGGAACATATAGAAAGGCAGAAAGGAAAACCCACAGGGGAAAAAACCTTGTGTAAAAGGACACTCTTCTTCCTCCAAAGAAAACAGAAGAAGCAACCTTGGTAAAGCACAAGGTTAAATGCCTGGCGTAGAGAAGCCCCATCTCATCTGCTCAGCGGGCACCAAACTAGGGCACCAAGTTTTTGCACTGCCCTTTCTTGTCATTTTTACCTGTTCACTGGAAGTCTTGCTATTAGCCCTGGGGAAGACCACTTGTTTCATCACAGAGGACTCCATTCAAATTGCCGCATGAGCCAGATAGCCTCTCCTAATTTACATGTATTGCTAGTCACTAATTAACCATTTTACATATCATTTTCTCAACTATGCCCGACGTCAAATTATAACTTGTGAACACGTCGCACACATCATTTTATGAGATTCTTTATTCAGAGACAATTGTTGCCTTGATGTGAAAAGCTTGAAGTAGCCACTGGGGGGAAAGAAACCTCTTTATAATAAAGATGTGTAGAAAATTATGGAAGTTTGAAAATCACAAATTTGGGATCTGCTTTACTTGTGTCCTTGTTTCTAGTCCTTCAGCATCTTCCTGTCATACATTTATTTATTTATTTATTTATTTTAAAAAAACACTTTTATCTTTGCATCTATGAGGCCCATAAAATTACTTACGTTTTACTGTGACAGCTGGGATTCTCAGGAGGCCAAAGGGGGTGCCTTGCACAAGCTGTTCTGGGCTCCCCCCCCACCTTCCGCATGGTGCTTAGCATCATGCAGAGAGGCTCATGGACAAAGGGGAATACTGTGACTATTTTGAGCAACATGCTTCCACATGACAAAACAGCAAAAAGCTTTTTGCTGGCATACTGAGGAGCACCTTGCAGGGAGAGATGAACCCCAAAGTACATGTACGAAGCCACCTTGCTAGAGTTCATCATCATATGTTATAAAAAGATTTCCTTCAGCTGCAATCCTAAGCACACTTACTAGGGGGTACACTCCACTGAATGCAGTGAGACTTACTGATGAGTAAACCTGACAGGAGGATCATGCTGTCAGGATCCATTTGCGGTGAGAGCGAGGGGGACATACTTGCCCACCTTGATCCCTTTACCATACCAAGCCTCAAACCCCTGACAGTTTCTTTGGGCCCCCGCTCTAGCCAAGGTGAATGTAAGGGACCTTCTGCTTCTTACTCTTCTTCACTTACCACCCATCGCTGCTTACAGCCTTAGGACCAAAACAGACATCACTTTAAATCTGTATCTAGCACCTATGTCTTAAAAAAACAAAACTCTACAGTAGGCACAAGGGGGTCATGATCCAGATTGGGACCCTAGACAGGGATGTAGGGGGATGTTTAAGGTTCAGATTGGGCTGGGCCCCCTGTGCCTACCCTAGAGTAAAAATGGGAACAAAGACTAAGAGCTTATTCTACACGAGGCATTTATTGTGCACTTGTCATCATTCCCTACTCACAGTTGTTTTGGGGTTCTTTAGATGATGTAGTGACCCACCAGTTTTGCTTCTGTTTTTAAACAGCACTTTCTGCAAGTTTTTTTTTTAGAGCAAGGAACTGCATCCATAAGGGCTCATAAAATTAATTCCATTTGGCAAGCTGATGTGCAGAGGGAGTTTCCCTCAGTAGCCAGCAACCCCAGCAGACCAATTGCAGAAAGGGTGCTGATGTAGGGACTGAGGCAATGAGGAGTTCTGCCACAAAGGCTCCTGGGATACATGCCAATGGGGAGAATGAGGGGGAGAACAAGCCCTGGCAAGCCCGATCGCCTGTCGGGACTGAGTACCATGGGCTGTCCAGCAAACAACCACCCCATAGTGGCTCAGCGTGAAGTGCGAACCCACCCACTGAGTTCAATGGAGCTTATTCCCAGGTACGTATATGATCGCAGCCTGAATTAGTGCAATACAAAGTGCAATGTGTAACAACAAACATTTCTAGTTTAAGTGTAGGAAGAAGGCAGGACTAATCAGGAAATGTCCTGCTTTGAGGAGCTAACGTGGGTGGGTTAGAAGGTCTAAAGACATGGGGCACAATCCAGCGGAAAGCCAATCAAAGTCCCATTGAAAGCAATGGAATGGGGCTCATTTTAGCTATTTACAGGCCAATCCTATACATGCCTACTCAGAAGTAAGTCCTATTGAACTCAATGGGGTTTACTTCCAGGTAAGTGCATAAGATTGCAGTTTTATTTATTTCAGCAAGTAAGTGATTTATATCCAGCACCGCCAATGACAAATACTGTTCCAGGTAGCTTACAAGATAAAAATGCAATAATAATATGTTTCAGTAATAGATAACAGCACAACAATTTAAAGCAGCAGCACCAGCAGCATGCAGCAACTAAAAACATAGTGGAGCATAATAAACATGTAAACTCTCAACAGCTTCAAAGGATGAAAAGGCATTTTGGAGGTGTGGATGGGGGATGTCCTTGCTTGGCACCAAAATGACATCAAAGTGGACATCAGACAAGCCTTCTTGGGGAGGAAGTTGTACAGAGAGGAGGATCACCACCAAAAAGGCTCTCTCCCAGTTTGCCACTCATCTTACCTCAGAGGGTTGGGGGGGGGCACCTAGAGAAGAGCCTCAGATGATGACATAATAGTGACTATTGGTGGATTGTGCCCTTTAAGGTTATCATGGGATTCGGGGTGGAAAACAAGAGGAGCTTTGATAAAAGGGAGGTGAGGGTCAAGCTCCATTGCCTCTACACCCCTCTTTTGGAAGTAAAAAATTATTCCAAAGTAGCTAAAGAAATGAGCAAATCTTAGCAAACAATGTACATGTTGGAGACTTTTCTATGTTCAGGGCCAGAAAACAGAGAGAATCCTAATAAATTCTTTGGTGCAATTATATGCTTCAGTGAATTCCTTGGAACCACTAGCAAGATAGCTAAAGGGTTGCAGGAACTTCTGACTCTATAATTATGAAGAAGATCCATCTGTAAGATCTTCAACTATCTCTTCCTGTAATGAGATTATACTTTCCCCAAGCCATTTCTGCCCTGCTCTGTTCTACTCTTCTAATTCTATTATGCCACTTTCGTACAAGTGGTGGCTTCATCCACCTTGCATTACCAGCTGTGGAAGGGGATCATTAGCATGCTTACAGACTGATCAGATCAGGAGAGTAGAGAACTTCTACAGAATCAGGAGGGTAGAATACATTTTCTGTCAAGGACTATATTCACAATCTGCTGCAGGGTCACCCCTGCTCTCTCTCTCTCTCTGCTACCCACTCTCTCTCTGCCTGGTAGGCACTGGGGGAGGGACAGAGGGCTCTTGCCAGAGGCCTGAACACTTGCAAAGGGCTCCAGTTCCTCCCATCACTCCACCTGTTTCAGCTTTTCCTCTCCATTTTTCCCACCTCCCCTCTTTCTCTCCCTCTGAGCTACCCCCACAACTTGCACGAAATTTGACCAAGGGCCCCATGAAATTAGGCTCAGGGCTCAATGTAGCCTTCAGGCTGCAGGTTGCCCACCTCTGCTCTACAGCAACACATTATGGAATGCACTGGCAAGAAAAGGAGAAGAAAAAAAAGTTTGATCACACCAACTCCAGGCAAAAGCTGCAATGAGAACAGAACATGCCCTGTGGGCCACTGAGATGATGGAGAAGAGCAAGGCCCCTGCAGGAAGCAATGTGACCAAGACTGCCATCTGATGTATACTTACTTGGAAGTAAATTGCCTTGCACTCAGTGGAAGTTACTTCCGAGTATATAGGCTTAGGATCGGATCGTAAAGCTACAATCCTATTGCACGTGTTCCTGTGAGTAAGCCCCACTGAACATAGTGGAACTTACTTCTGAGTAATTCGGCACTGAATTGCACTGCACAGGTGTGCCTGTTAGAGATGGCTCCTTCACCCCAGCACTGTGTGGAAGGCAGGGCTGGCATCAGCGCCTGGCATGCCAGGGCAGCTGCCAGGGGCCCACTGACCCAACGGTCACTGGGCCCCTGTGCTGCTCGAGGCTCCCTCTTTTCAGTGTTCTCCAGCCTTGGGTCCCCAGATGTTTTTGGTCTACAACTCCCAGCATGCCCCAGGCCAAAAACATCTGGGGGCCCAAGGTTGGAGAACACTGAACTAAATGTTCCAGCCTGGTGCTCCATGCAGTCCCAGGTGACTGGGTCTAGCTGCCACTGAAGATTGCCACAGTGCCCCTGACATAGCATACTGGAGGAATTAAAATTATGGCTAGACCCAGCTGCCCAGTGCTATTGGGAGTGCCTCTGCCCACCAGTAAGTAAGCCTGCCAGTGCCCACTGATGGAAGAGAGGGCCCACTTAGGGGCCCATTGAAACCTGGAGTAGGGGAATCCACAAGATAGGAACCTGTGGATTCTGAAATTCTTCCAACAGACTCACCACCACCACCACCACCACCCACTTCAGAATTTGGCCACTTGCAGGATTTCCCCATTTCTTGCAGGATTCCTGCTTATGCCCAAAGGCAATGAATGTCAAGTGCCGCAACCAGTCAACCACCACTAGCTGCAGGGAATACAACTTCCATAATGCCTGACCACTGGCCATGCTGGCAGGGGCTTATGGGACTTGGGAGTGTAAAACATCTGGAAGGCACCAGGTTGCCTATCCCTGAGCTAGTTGCTTACTCTGTTGCCCCAGTAGTTCTGTTGCCCTGCCCAAATTAATGGTCTGTGTACTAATTTTAAATCATCCATCCAAGTTGAGCTCCTTTGCATAAAATGTTTTGATGATAATATCACAACAGGAGGAATTTGTATTGCTGAACGGGGGGGGGGGGGTTCCTTCATGCACACACAATTAGGAAGGTTTGGAGGCACAACAGTCTTTTTGCCTCTGGCAAATACCTTGGCTTTCCTCAGCAGTTGCTGGAATTCATGTTGTGGCAGAAGGCCGTGATTCTTCACAAAAGCCGGGACCTCAGGTGGACGCTGGGTTTCATAATAAACAGTGCCATGGATCTCCATGTACTTGTTAAGGATGGCCAGAAACTTCTCTTTGCCCTGGGAAAGGAGAGAAGGGGGGGGGGAACTTATCTGTGCTTACTAGACTCAAAAGTTTAGATTCTGCAAGAAGCACACTCACTTTTTCTTCTTCTTTTTTTTAAAGATTGTAAGCCTGAGGGCAAGGACTGTCTAATTACTGATTCTTGTAAGTTGCTCTAGGAGCCTTTTGACAGAAGAGCAGGATAAAAATGCTTTGAAAAATTAAATAAATAAATTACATCAAACTGCACATATTTTGTTATGGCTCATCTAGATGGTAACCTTTCCCTAATGAAACACAGCATCAAGCAAAGAAAAATGTACCCGGGACAGAAATTATGGGAGGTCAGCTAGTGTAGTGGTTAGATCAGGGATGGGGATGTGTAGCCCTCCAGATGCTGCTGGACTGCAACTCCCATCACCCATCACCATTGGCTATGCTGGCTGGGGCTGATGGGAGTTGCAGTCCAAGAATATGCGGAGGGCCACATGTTCCCTGCCTGTGGGTTAGAGAATGAGCTGTGATCTGAGAAGTTCCTGCTTCAAAATCTCACCTCAGCCATGAGCCAAGGGGACGATGGGCTTGGGCAAGCCGCTCTCTCAGTGCCCCCCCCCCCGTATATAGGGATAATAATACTGCCTTACCTTGCTGGGATTTTGTGAGGATTATTGAAATAATCTATGGGAAATACTTTGAGCAGTTAAGGAAAAAACTACCTCTGGATTTCATATTCTCAAAAATGGGGAATCAGCCATTGTTTGTGTTTCTTTGTCCCAGCATCCTCAGATGGAACCTGAAACCTGCATTGTACCATTGGTTGGTCCTAATAAATATATTGCCCTACTGTGGCTTTTGGAATTTTTCTTATGGACCAACAACACAGCTGCCTTTGCTTCTCGTGTTGCCTCACAGAATACCAGAGTTGAAGAGTGGGGTCCTAAAACTGGAGGAAAATTATTTCCCACCACGTCAAGATGGGACTTTATTCTTGGAAGATACAGTCCCTCCAACCAGTAGGTAATGCTACCTAATTCATCTAATATTGACTTTTTAACATGGTGCATAAGCTAAAATTAATTACCAGCTTTGCTAATATAAAAATGCCATATTTCTCTGAAAGAGAGAGAGAACACAAGGGGGCGACTGCAAGAGAGAGAGGGAGAGAGAGAGAGAGAGAGAGAGAGAGAACAAGGAAGTGGTTGAAAGGCTGAGAGAGTACAAGGGAATGGCTGAAAGAGAGAGAACACAAAGGGGTGGCTGGAAGAGAGAGTGTGTGCAAAGGTGTGGCTGAAAGGGAGAGAGAACACAAGGGGTGGCTGCAAGTGCGCAAGGAAGTGGCTGAAAGAGAGAGAGAACACAAAGGGGGTGGCTGGAAGAGAGAGAGAACACAAAGGGGGTGGCTGGAAGAGAGAAGAGGGGGTGGGCCTCACCCACTTTGGGCTCTGGCCCCAAGTACCACTGCTCTCATGCAGCCTCCAATGACTACCCCCAAGAGAACGTGGCCCTTGACAGAAAAATGATCCCTATCCCTGTGCTAGATGAAAGCTGGTCTGTGGACCAGAGGCAGGGCCATTGCTCAATCGCAGAGTACCTGCTTTGCATGCAGAAGGTCCCAGGTTCAGTCCCCGGCATGTCCAGTTTAGAGAATCAGGTAGCAGGTGATGGAGAAGACCTCTGCCTGAGACCCTGGAGAGGCCCTGCCAGCCAGAGTCGACAATACTGGGCTAGATGGAATACCAGTCAGATCTAGTATAAGGTACGGTAGTCTCCCATGTTTCTCTGCTGTCCAGCCACCATTGTAATGTTATTATGTTTTCAATGTATTGTTTTTGTTTGTTTTATTTGTTTTTATCTTTTATACAGGCCTGTGGCTTACGCTGGCTCAGCTTGTCTGAGTGTGGAAAGCTAAGCAGGGTCAAGCCTGGCTGTTACTTGGATGGGAGACCCCTCCTCTATTTTCCTGCATTGAGCAGGGGGTTGGACTCGATAGCCTTGTAGGCTCCTTCCAACTCTATGATCTATGAAATCTATAAAATCTTCTTATTGTTCACCACTCCAGAATCTACTTATTTTATTTATTTATTTATTTATTTATTTATCAATTTATTATATTTATACCCCGCCTTTTTTCCTGCAAGGAACCCAAGGCGGCTTACATAATCCTCCTCCTCCGCTCCATTTTATCCTCACAACAACCCTGTGAGGTAGGTTAGGCTGAGATGCAATGACTGGCCCAAAGTCATCCAGTGAGTTTCATGGACTAGTGGGGACTAGAAACCGGATCTCCCAAGTCCCAGTCCAACACTCTCACCACTACGCCAGAGCTGTATACAAATACTGTAGATAATGATGATGATGTTCTCCATGGCATGTGGGAAGTAGCATGCTAGTTGCTACATTATGAAGATTCCATCCCTGAGCACAAGCTATATTTTAGACAAACCATCTGAGAAGAAATCTATTCTCACCAAGAAGCGCTACCTGCAAGAATAAGCTATCCTGAAGAACATCTATTTATTTATTTGTTACATTTATATCCTGACTTTCCTCTGAGGAGCAGCAAGGCACCATATGTGAGCTTCATGCACCCGGTGAGCTTCATGGCTGAGTGGGGCCTAGAACCCGGGTCTCCTGAGTCCCAGTCCAACACTCTAACCATTATATAGAAGCTAGCCAATTCTGAGATGCAACTTATTTAAATATAACCAGAAACACTTTATAAATAAATATGCCAGAAACACTTTATCATTAGCTCATTGTCAGTAAAACTACTTTTGATGTTACATCATAGCTCCCGATTCCCTATCCTTAACCACTGCCATCTTACCACTATGAGTGTAGCACAAGGACTCTCCTAAGAGGTGCTTTTAGCCTGGGATAGGATGGCCAGGTGTCACACTTTACAGAGATCAGTCTTCTATTTGATGAGCTGTCCAGTCCCAAGTCTGGTTTAAAGAACCATAAAAGGGAGAGCAATAAGGGCCTTGAAGTTGCCCATCAACAGTTAGCACCTGGGCACAAAGGTTACCTGGGCACAGTCTTCCCCCCTATGGTGAGATGTATTGTATTTCTATGTAAATTACAGTAATTATCTCTAAATTTGCATTTATACATATAAATTATCATATGCAAATGCAATGCAAATCCATGCCCGCTTTTGTCCTCTTTTTTGGTTAAGTTGTGGCCAGCCTAGATTTCTGCAAAGGGCACATCAAATGCAACCCCAGAGGGATGCTAGTGAGGGCTCATTACACAGTAGAAGCTGATGGCTTCTTGACACACACACACACCCCGAAAACCAGGAGCCTGGAAAAGGGAGACAATTGTTTTTCCCTTGCTCGATTGCTTCATTGCGGGGAAACAGACAGATCGAAAAGAAAAGAGGTTTCATTTTGCAGCTTCCTAGCACTCTTCTTTTTGGGAATGTGGCTCGCCCGCATTAGTTTGATTAACTCTGGAGCTCATTTGATGTTACCTTTTAAGAATTGCACATAGCTGGTAAGGACTTCATTATCGCTCTATCAAATGAATAGGCTTGCAGATCAATACATGCCATGACATGTTTCCGAGCGTGGATCTCTCTTCCCTACCAGCATAAATTCTGCATGAGGAAAGCAACTTCCCTTTGGATTCAGCTGTGCTCAGCATTGCCCTTTACAAAATAGGCCACTTTTCATCCTCCCCCCAATATCCTTATCAGCATTAAAAAGCCCAAGCCGGCCATATTAAATTGTGATGGGGGGCAGGAGGGGGCAGAGGCAGAAGTGGTGTTTACAGAAGCCCAGCAATGAAACATTCTTCCCAACCACAGAATGTGTCAGGCGTATTCTCCTCCTCAGTTCTCATGGTCTGAGAGGGAGGGAAAAGCTTGATAGCCACTTATCAAGGCTTCTCTACCAGCACTGTTGGCGCCTCAAGCCGTTGTAGAGATGGTGTAGTTGGTGCTGCCATCATAAGATAATTGCTGGTGGATGTTGATCCATTTACATAACTGCACATGTCACTGTTGGATCCAGATTTAAGCTGGGTCAACCAACTGCTCTGGCAGAAGTGGACTTCTCTGCCTCCTCTTTCCCACGGCATCCTGAAAATGCTACACAGAGACTGGATAAGGCTTATTTCCTCCACTATGTGTGCTGGTCACATGCCAGAGGTATTTGCATAATTACCCTTGTTGGTGCGGCTTGCCGTGTCATGTGAACTTGGTGAGGGTGGCTTATTGCCATGGTTAACAAGCCACCTAGAACCCATGGGCTGTTTTAGGGTTCTACGGTGGCTTGTTAACTATGGCAAGAAGCCACCCTTGCCAGGTTCACACAACACAGGAAGCAGTGCCAGTGACGGTAACTATGCAAATACCCCTGGCACGTACAAACAGGCTCAGAGAGTCAGTAGACCCTGCTGAATGGGGTGGGCTGTGGTGTGGGGGGAAGGGGGGATCCCCAGAAATTGGGTGGAGGGATCTTCTGCAAGGGGAACCCTTCCTCTTGTGGAATGCAGATCCTGGATCCAAGCCTTCTAATTCTTGTGGTATCATTTTTGGTACTGTGGTTGATGGGTAAAACCACTTATAATTGTGCAGCACTTCCTGCACATGAAAGACATCATGTACCAACTACTGGCTTGATCAGTCATATGGCTGACTGAACCAAACTGAGTAGGCTACATGGTACAACTAGAGATGGGTGGAACTGCAGTATTTGGCTATGAAAAATTTTGGGCAGATCCAGGTAGTCATGACTGGATTCTCCTGATACTTTCAGCTTAGATTCCACTACTGGTATAGCAGGCTCTAAAATGAACCTCAGCACGATCACTAGGCCAGTGTGGTGCATGCACAGTGGTGCTCTGGCATGTCACATGGATCAATGACCCATGCATGCATAGCAAAGCCTAACACTGCCTGCATGGAACCACATCTGGGATGTGCTAGGTTGAGCCATACATGCATGGAGGCCCCTGACACATCACATGGTGACATAGGTCAATGACTTCACTGCACTTTGAAATGTTCCAGAGGCAGGCAGGCATGTTATGGTCACGTCTAATGTATCCAAGGATCTTCCAGAAATGAATGGAAACAAAACCAAAGAGGCAGGGAGCTGTGCCAGCTCCCAAACAAACAAACAAACAAACAAAATAAAATAGATGAGGAAACACATGAGAGCAACAACCTCCATTGGCTAGGGCTGATGGGAGTTGAAGTCCAGCAACATCTGGAGGGCCACAAGTTGCCCACCCCTGATGTAAAAGATGTAAAAGTCTTTATTCCATAGAGCAACACATTGAATTGTTCCAACACGTATTGAGCATGCCAGCTGTCAGCACCTGGTGTACTCACAAAGAGGATTTGGAATTGACTACTCTACCCTCGGGTTTTCTGCCCTCCTCTGCCCCCTTTCTCTCCACAAGACAGAAAGGGTTATACAGAATAAATCTGGTCAGAGAGAGTCAGTCTATGAGTGACTTTTGAGCCAGCAGGAAGTGGTTTGCATTGCAATGTAGCGCTGAGCACAGTATATGTGAGAAAAGCTATACTTTTTGAAACAGACAGATAAAAAGCCCATTGAGGAAATCCTTTGCAGTATGAAGTAGGGTTTGCATTTTTTGAGAGGAATAAAATGGAGCAGATTCATATCAGGTGTTAGTTTCCAAGAATGGATGAGTCATACATACAACATCTATTTAAAAATGGGTGATATGTATCATGTATGCGTGTGTGTGTGTGAGTGTGTGTGTGTGTAATTATATTTATACACACACACATTTGTAGTACATTAATTCATTGTTTTAAACCAACTGAATGAAATGAATGGGGAAGTTGTAATATGTACTGCATTTCAAATATTTGCAAAATACCACTGGATCTGGCAAATATGGTTAGGGTGAATATAATTATAATCATCTCCAAAGGAATTCCACAGTTTCTGCTTAGAGCTTGTGCTTTAGTGGAAGTGTTGCCCTTCACTGCCCTTTTGATGGCAGCTACTTGCAGTTTGCTGGATAGACATTTTTGTAATAAGAGCAACCACAAATTGATGCATAAGAGATTTCCCAAACTGGAGATAGGCAATGTTTATCTGGAGTGAATGTTTGTGCAAGAGAAGGGGGGAGTAGAAACGCTCTCTTTTGGAAAGTCAATAGACAGGAATTTGCTTTTATACAGAGGGAGTAACTGACCTGCTTTTCCGTGAAAAATGGAAATATGTTCATAGGGGGGGAAACAGACCTTTTTGCACATGTGCAAAGGTAGAAAGCAACACTGAGGGAGGAAGCAACATGCAGAGAAAAAGATGCTGCCAAGGGAAGAAGCAAAGCCATCCACAACCTGGGCTTAATTCTAAAATGTGAGGAACTGTAGTTTAAGCCTCCTTGGAAGGCACACAGATTAACTTGAAAGCTTTAATTCTATATGTGTGGGAGCTTGTGGTGGAACGAAGTCTGTGCTTCGTTATAATGGTGGTGATGATGATATCAAAGTTTTGAGGGTTAAAACCTGCCTCTGGTCACATATTTCAGGATTCAGTTCTCGCAAGCCTCACCTCAGATTAATGTCCCAGGCTTAGTTTTGGAATGAGCATCACTGATACTCCTTCTAGGCTAAGAGACTTCACAGTTTAGGCTTGACAAGCTTACATCTTTGACAGACAAAGATTAGGTTATCAAAGCAAACCACACCTACATCCTGCCCAAACATAGTCTGTCTACTGGTGATTGTTGCCTGTCCCAGTATTGTGAAATTCAGGATTTCACATGATAGACTGGAATTCAAGGTTCCTCTGAAGATTTAATGAAGTATTTGTAATTTTTAAAATTGTATTTGTTGCATTTTCAGCTTTAGTACAAAATAAAATAAAATAAAATGTCAGACCAAACATTTGTATTGATACAAGTGACACACCTGCATTTGACGTGTGTGTGTGTGTGTGTGTGTGTGTGTGTGTGTGTGAACTTGTGATGACTGATGCTTGTGATATAGCAATTGGAACACGTGGATTTGTTGTACTAACAAGCAGCAAGATAAATTAATCAAAAGTTTAATTTTGATTAAAAAAAATATACACACACCTTCATCCAAAGTTCACACCATGTAGTAATTCCAATGAAATTCCATTTTGTCAAATGAAATGGATGCTCAAATCTAAACAATACATAACTGTTCTCTCTACTATAACATATTGGACATACACATAGTTTAAGGTGATTTGCCATTTACTGTACCTGCAACTGGAAATCCCATGGTGGCACAGAGAGAGGAGCAAGAAGGGAGGAGAATTAGTGCCTCTGTATTAACGATGACACACGAAAAGCTCAAAGTTATGGTGGAATGTAAGTTATGACCATAAGAACCCAAAAAGAGCTCTGCTGGATCCAACCAAAAGGTTTCATAGAATCCATCATCCTGCTTCCAGTTCCGACCAACCCGATGCTTCCCATAAGACTTACAGTGTAAACCCATGACAAGCACATGAAAGCAATAACCCTGCCATGCTGTTGCTACCAAGGCCTGCCCACACACGTGATATTCATGGAATTTCCATTTAAGTATTATGACCAATGTGGTGTAGTGGTTAGAGCATTGGACTGGGACTCTGGAGATCTCGGTTCTAGTCC
The DNA here is from genome assembly GCA_021292165.1 of Shinisaurus crocodilurus. Classification (NCBI taxonomy): domain Eukaryota; kingdom Metazoa; phylum Chordata; class Lepidosauria; order Squamata; family Shinisauridae; genus Shinisaurus; species Shinisaurus crocodilurus. The sequence continues at coordinate 68,524,829 of CM037881.1, read as the reverse complement.
CCACTCAGCCATGAAGCTCACTGGGTGACTTTGGGCCAGTCACTGACTCTCAGCCTAACCTACCTCACGGGGTGGTTGTGAGGGTAAGACAGAGTGGAGGACCATGTAAGCCACCTTGGGATCCTTGCAAGGGTGGGGAAGGATATAAATGTAATAATTAATTAATTAATTAATTAATGTAATGATAAATAAATAAAACTGTCCTGTTGATTTGTCAAAACCCCAGAAATTGTCATGACCTTGGGGTTTTACTTCCCCTCTTCTGGGGGTGAAATGGTCTATGATGAAATGTATTATGTGTGGTACGACTGCGCTTAAGTGCTTGAAGGATGACATAAGAAGAGCCTTAGTGGATCAGACTGTCCAGCATCCAGATGCTGTCCAGTCCAGCATCCTGTTCCCCACAGCGGCCAGCCAGATGCCTCTGGGAAGCACACAGGCTGGACAGGAGGGCAGTAGCCCTCTCCTGCTGTTATTCCTCGGCTACTGGCATTCAGAGGCTTGATGCCTCTGGTCCTGGAGGTAGCAGCACATCGCCATCATGACCAGTAGCCATTGATAACTTTATCCTCCATGGATTTGTCTAATTACCCCTTTAAAGCTTAAGTTGGTGGGCACCACCTTGGAGAACTTGTCATCCCAGCCTGCCCCAGAATATGAAGGATGAAGGGGCACTGGAACCAATATAATACATGTCATCCATAGCCATTTGTAGAGGTGTTTCTTCCTCCCACATGAATGCTTCCTTACAGCACTTTAAATTTAAAGTGCACTGGTCTGTGGAGATGCAACACATCGTTCAAAGCTGTCCTCATCCTAATCCTTTTGCCTTTATAATCTCTTCACCACGAGCCCAACCAATGGTGGCAAGTTCTGCTTCATTTTTGAAAATCGACCTGGGCCTATATTTACTCTGGAAAAATTACTCTAAATCAGCACCAGAATGAATGGTTCAAAATTTCTACATGGTCTGTGTCTTAAGAAAGCATCACAAGTGATTTATAGTTGCATTCTATGCATACTTACTTGAAAGTAGACCCCCCCCACACACAGCATTCAATGGGACTTACGCCCAAGTAAGCTTGCATAGTATTGCAGCCACAATGCATTTAGGGCACTTCAGCAATTTCCTTGAAAAGGTCTTCTGCTTTGTTTATTTGTTTATTTATTTATTTAATTAATTTATATCCCACCTTTTTTTCTGCAAGGAAGCCAAGGCGGCTTACATAATTCTCCTCCTCCTCTCCATTTTATCCTCACAACAACCCTGCGAGGTAGGTTAGGCTGAGAGTCTGTGACTGACCCAAAGTCACCCAGTGAGATTCATGACCGAGTGGGGAATGGAACCTGGATCTCCCGAGTCCCAGTACAACACTCTAACCACTATGCCACATTGGCTCTTGTTCCTTTATTATGTAACAACGACGTGCTTGTGTGAGTGTCAACTACCCACCTTCCAAATGCTGGCTTCTTTTCCATATACCACCGCCATGTTGTTGGCCTTGTTGGATTTAATCAGCTGCTTCTCAGTCTCATTGAGCTCCTCAGACACAAAACCCATGAAGGAATTGTCAGGTGTATGAGCTGCGGAAAAATAAATACTCATGCATTTGACTGACAGTGTATTGATGGGATTCTCCACAGATTTGCCTCTGACTTTAGTAACACAAACAACCCTTTCTCAATGGAATGCCCTGCCCATAGACAATCCTCACCAGGGCTGGATCCACACCTAAGCTTTATTACAGTACCGTATCACTGCTGTGACTTGCGGGGCACAACGCACACACTTTTCAGTGCCGGTCACGCTAGTTCTGTGTAATCGTTCTTTGTTTCTTCCGGAATTTCCCAGACTAGGTTTCTCATGGTTTTTCCAGTTGTTTCGGTCACTGTCTCAGTATGTGGCCAGTGTGTGCTAAACTTGTGCTGCAGTTACCTGTCTGAGGTGTGGCCACGAAAGTGTCGCCACTGGAGTTAGCCAATAGTTTTCAAGGGGTGGGGGGAACGTGGCATCACGTGCATCTGGTGGGGAAGAGAGGTGCCTGCCATTTGTTGTCCTGCGGCAATTCGCCCTCTTCCCTGGAAGCTTCTTAATTTTTTGTTTGTTTGTAAACATTGCTGCGCACCTCTGCAGCTCCACAGCTCCGAGCAGGCTGCTTTGGGGAATCGTGTGTTGGTGTTGGCGTTTCTTTAAACAAATTTGTTTGTGCGCACGTGCACACCTCTGCATAAGCAGCGGACCAGAAACAAAGAACCCCTGCTTCTGCAATGGCCATTTCCCCTGTGTGTGAAAGGCAGTACCCCCAGGATAACCACCATGGAGTTTGAGAGGGGACAGGAGTGGGAGGCTCCCCCCCTTTTTAAACAGCCACATTCACCCGTTGCCAGAAGAGCAGGGAGTTATAAATTAGCCAGAAGGCATGTCTACTCAGAAGTAAATCACATTCTCTCCAATGCCCTTACTCCCAAGTGGATATCACATTGCTTTAACAGGAGCCTTGTGCTCAGGAAACTCAGAACAGGAGGAACACTGCTTTGGGAAATTGCATTTGGGTGGAGGGGCGTGGCGTGGCGCAGCACGCTGATCCTACTGGCTTCACCCTGACCTCACGGGAGGGTGGCGGCGGTGGCAGCAGCAGCAGCATCATCCTTCTACTTCTTCTTTGTGAGGGGCCGGAAGAGCTTTTTCCTTTCTTTTTTTAAAGATTGCTCCTGCACTTTTTCGCACCTGTGCAGAGACGACGAAGCAAAATAATAAAAAACCTGTTCAAGGCAATGCCCAGTTCTACCACTACGGAGTTAGGTGTGGGGTGGCAAACCAAGATGACTGCAGTACATTTAACGAGAGTGGGCCCTGTGAGGAGTGACTGTGGAATGTGAATATAGCAGTACCGTTCTGCTAACTTGACGATATATCGTGTACTGTGGATCCCCCCCCCCGGCCTCCGTTACGGTTGCATTAGATTTTGCAGTCAGCCTAGAGCAGGGCTCTCCAACCTTGGGTCCCCAGATGTTTTTGGCCTGCAACTCCCAGCATGCCCCAGCCAGCATAGCATAGCTGGCTGGGGCATGCTGGGAGTTGTAGGCCAAAAACATCTGGGGACCCAAGGTTGGAGAGCCCTGCTCTAGACTTTCTACCATGTTGTTACATATGTCCTCCCACATATCCTACCATGACTACAGCACAAATTTTCTGATAATTCACAAGAGATTTGCTTTGCTAATTTACAAGTCAGTACATTAATTTTAGAAATGACTCCACTGAGATTTCACACCCTCCATTACACAGTATCTTTGATTTAATAATAGAATAACCAAGAAATACTTAAAATTTTCTTCTCATTAAACAACACTGACATCTTGTAGAGGAGGGCTATCTGAAGCAGGGATAGCAATTTTAAAAAGAAAGAAAAGGAACATATCTAACCTAGAAAATGCTATTTTTATAAATCTATAAGTCTTGTCTGAGAATTTCCACTTTGGCACAACCTTTTAAAAATCTGAGTATAATCTCATCATAGTTCTCTGGAGTTTTAACAGCTTTATTTTTCAACAACTCCAGATGTTCAAGGAATTGAATTACTTTAGAGCTGAATTGCCTTGGAGGATGCATTCAACAAATTGTATGGTTTGCTACTGGCAAAGTCAAGTCAACTACAGCCTCCATATGTAAAATTCGGTCTCTAATATCCAGGTGATTTTAAAACACTTATAATTTCTCAAAACTGGGTGTGGAGGGGTCTTCCCTGCCACTGTTTCTGTTCTTGGGCCTATAGTTAGCATACTTCCATAACAATTAAAAGAAGGGTGGGGAACGTGTGGCCCTCCAAATGTTGGTGGTCTGCAACTCCCATCAGCCCTCAGCAGTATAGCCAATGCTGAGAGATGATGGAAGTTGCAGTCCAACATCTGGGGCGCCATGTGTTTCCCATCTCTGCACTAAAAAGTTGTAGGGATCCAATGGTGGGGGGAAAATATGAGGGGCAACCCCCCACCCCAATCCCACCTGAAGCAATGGTACCAGTTATGGGGGGAAAAAAAACACTTTAAATTCCCAATGTCTTTCAAATGCCAGCCTCTTAAGGGAAAAACTGTGTCACAAAGTACCGGTAAGTTGGAGCTGCTCAGTAATTTCTTAATCTGAAGGTTGTTTTATGCAACATACCTAAGGTGAGTAAATGCACATGTGTCATAGGGGGAGCAGCCCTGATCCTGCTGCTTAATCCTTCCCTACATGTGTTCAGTAGACAGTGTGCACAGCAGACCCCTATGTGCATATACAAACTGTACACTCATAAGCTTGTTCGTGTAATCAGGAACTCACTCAACTCGGCTTTTTCCCCTGTCGCACATATAGTTGGCATGTGCAGAAGGTCTGTTCACACAACCTAGTGAACATGTGAAGGCCAGGTGGTGTGTGTATGCCTGCTCTCCACCCCTCCCCCAATCCCCTCCATGCATGTTGTGTGAAAAGAGCTTCTGTCTCTAAGACTAGTTTTGTAATCTTTTGAGCAGCTATACTACATTAATTTGCATGTATTTAACCATAAGCGATAATCAATTTTACTAGAAGGTCCTTCGAAAACAGCTTCTCGTTCTCTCTGAAACCTCACTATTTGCCTATGGTCAATTCTCTGATACAAGCTTCCAGTGAGTGAGGGGTTTTGGTGGTGGTGAAGGAGGAATTTTTGATGAGCTGATTACAGCTAAAGGTCACTATCAGTTAATTCATATTTATCAGAGCCAGTGTAGTGGCTAGACTAGCGTTGGACTTAGACTGGAGTGACGCAGGTTCAAATCCCCACTTAGCTATGATGTTTACTGATTGACATTGACCTTGGGTCGGCCACTCTCTCTCTCAGCCTATCCTACCTCACAAAGGTGTTGTGAGTATAAAATGGGGTGGGGAAACCATGCTCTTTGCAGGATGCTTGGGATGAAATGAGACAAATAAAAATAATAAAACCAGTCTCAGTCAATCTCATCCATTTTGTGCAAAGCAAAAACAAGAGCTGCACGTTCCCAGTTGAACGCCATAGATGTGCCCATGCTGTGCATCGAAGAGCAGGCCCAGAACCTTACCGCCATATGAAAGATTTTTTAGTTAGCTGTTTAGTTAGCTGTATGCAAAGCTATGAATTATTTTATGTCAATGTAAAAGAACTCAATTCTAATTGTTACAATTTTGGTGCTTACCACACTTGGGTTCACAATGAAATGACTCCAATGAAGTCATATCTTCCTAACTAAGACTGGCATTGCAGTCATCAATCCACGCTCAGTTGGGCTCATTGGAGCACAGGAAGCCGCCTTCTACTGCACCAGACCCTTGGTCCATCTGGCTCAGCACTGTTGTCGACACTGACGGGCAGCAGCTCTCCAGGGTTTCAGGCAGGGGTTTCTTCTCCTGCCCTACTTGGAGATCAAACCTGGGATCTTCTGCCTGCAAAGCATGTGCTCTACCTCTGAGCTACAACCCCCCCCCCCCAGGACAGTTGACTGCCTCTAAAGATGACTAGTTTCTGTATGTTTTCATCTGCATAAGAACACAAGCAGAGGCATGCTCAGTCAGACCAAGGCCTATCTAGTCTAACATTCTGTTCCCACAATGGCCAATCATCTGCCTGTGGGACATCCACAAGTAGAACATGAGGGCAATATAGCACCCTTCCACCCATGCTCCCCAGTAACTGGTGTACATAGGCATACTGCCTATTGAGTAAGACATTGTAACCTTACCTCATAGGGTCATAAAATCATTTTTATTTATTTTATTTTATTTATTTTGGTTGCCCATTCCTGAAACCAAGCTGCTGTCCCTCTTTAATCTTTCAGCAAGAACTGTGCATTTCTCAGTGAATCTGTACTGATTTCCATTCATATTGCAGGTAATTTTGAGCCTGAATTTGTGCAGCTGCATATATCAAAGGAGGGGGTACAAAAAACAATGTTTTAACAACATGCCAGTTTGCTAAGGCCGGTTTGTTTCATTTCTAATCTAATCCTGAGGTTATTTTTACCATAACAGCCCACTCTTCCAGCTGTCTCTTTGCTTCTAGCTGGGTGAGGAATGATTGGTTATCTTGGCAGCTCCCAGAGAGAGATACTTGCATCGAAATAGCTCCATGTCAGTTACAAGTCTTTCACCCTGACCAGGCTGGGGAGAAGGGGAGATGCTGGGGCAGCCTGAAAAGATAATTAGCAAAACAGTGGGAGTGGGACAGTAAAGTATGAAAGCTAATTAAAATGGCAGGCCCCATTAAGCCGGCTTTTCCTTGGGGCATCATTGTCAAGGTTAAGGTCAGGTGGAATCAACTAATCTGCCTACCCAGAGCCCTTGGGAAATCAGCGCTGAGGTGCAGATGTGGCGGAATCACTGGCCTCCTTTCCATGACATGGACATAACACAGGGCACAGACATTTCTCATTTCCTGTCTTCATGACACCTTTGGGGCTCCTTCATTTTCCAAAGCCTTCAGATATATTCCCCATGTTTTATTTCTACGGTCTTTGAGAATGGCAGAGTGTCAATTAATCTATTAATTCAAAAGACACAGGCAACTGGTTTCACCCAAGTGGGGGTGAAAAAAAGTATCTGGCTAGTTGCGGAGAGATCTTGTGAACTGATAAAGTGGTCATGTGAATAGCTGACTGCTCAGAAAATGATCACCAGGCTACTATCAGAGCAAAGGATCTGGTCCCTCACCCCAAAGTGGTTCTGCACCCCTGCTTGGGGGGGTACATCCCCCTCCAGAAGAGGTTTAATGCCACTCAGCTGGGCAGGCTAACAGTACCTCCATCTTGTCTGAATTGAATCTCAGTTTATTGGACCTCATCCAGTCCATTCCTATACCCAGGCACTGATTCAGAGCACCCATTGCCTCACCTGGATTTGATGAAAAGGACAGATAGAGCTGGGTGTCATCCACATAATGGTGGCACTTCAGCCCACGTCTCTGGATAACCTCCCACAGTGGTTTAATGTTGATATTAAATAGCATGAGGGATAAAACAGAGCCCTGTGGCACAACTGTCAAAGAATAGAACAGTAATCCCCCAGCACCACTGGCCATCCAAGTAGGAGCAGAACCACTGCAACACAGCACCTCCAACATCCAGCCCAGATAGCCTATCCAGAAGGATACCATGGTCAATTTATATCCCACCCTTCCTCACAAGGAGCCCAGTTGTTGCCTTCACACTCTGCTTGTGGGCTCACTGGAGACATCTGGGTAGGCACCGCTGGAAACAGGATGATCCACTAGATGGACCTTTGGTCTGACCCAGCAAGGCTGTCATTACATTCTTGTGCCTGACCATTCAGAAGGACATAAGAAGAGCCCTGCTGGATCAGACCAAAGGCCTATTTATGCTAGGATTTTGTTCCCACAGTGGCCAACCAGATACTCCAGTGGGAAGCTCACAACAGGACATGGGTGCAAGAGCACCCACACACTTGTATTCTTCAGCAACTGGTATACAAAAGCATACGGCCTCCAATACTGGAGGTAATATATAGCCATCATGACTAGTAGTCACTGATTGCCTTATCCTCCATGAAGCGTCACCCCATACCTAATAAACCACTGGCAAATGCTGTGAGCACTTACGAAACATTGTCATGAACTGCTTAGGATTCAGGTTCCAGTAGCCCCAGTTTGTCCGGTAGCCATGCAGGGTGGCATATTCCTCATGATTGTATGCAGGCTCAGTCCCAAAAGTGTCAATAACTCGAACGCGGCACCTGCACAAGGGAAGAAAGGGGGAAAAGCCATGCCGGTTATGGCCTGTGTGGGAACAACAGACAAAATATGAATAGGAGAGTCATTATCAAGAGGCATTGTGCTACATGTGGTTTGAGTGGAGGGTCTCATGTTCTGGAATTCCTACTTTAAGAAAGATCTGTGGCCCCCTAGGGTCTCTGACAGGCAGTGACATAGCCCCCTCGCTGCAGGGACCAATTATAGGCTGCAACATCCTTGCTACTGCATGTAGTGGTACGTGCCCTGAACATGACCTCTGGGACAATGTACCAAGCTGTGTTCTGGAGCCTGGACAATAAGAGCTGAGCTGGAAGGAGTGTGGGATGCGATCACAAATTAACAACAAGCAGGGGCCTAGACAAAGGTGTCAAAAGCTGTAGCTAGTAATAGTTGAAGGAGATTTAGGCTGAATTGATTCAGCCAAGCAATAGCTAAGCACTGCTGAATGCTCGAGCCAAGGGGAAAAATTAACAGAAGATAAAACCAGGCCATAGAGCTATGTACAGAGGGCCCTTTATCCAACGTGATGCTGGGGGCTAATTTCTGTGATATATGCAAACTTCTGGCCGCTTGATAAATAACAGGGCAAGTAGGAGGTAGAGTACAGGCATCTACATTTCTTCTTCTTCTCTATTCTGATTGAGGTCAATATTAGACCACATTTATTTTGTAAACATGCATCAAATGGAAACTGGCAGACAGATGGGTGTGTTTTACATTGCAAATAACTGAATGAGCTTCACTGTTTGTCCCACATCCAAGCGCAATCTCGCCGTCAATTTTGCTGCATATTTGCTGAAGGCACATTGTATGAAATCAGCAAAGCAACCATGGGCAGAGGTGGAAAGAGATCATTCTGGCTGGTTACTAGAAGCAATGCTTCTCTTAGAAGAACACTGCAGACACTCACCTTCTCTGGTCAGGGGCAGGGTGAGGAGAAGGAATCATGTTTCCTGTCTTCTGGCACCAGCTGGATCGTGCAATATCCTGACTGCATATACCAGTAGGAAATCTGGGGCCATAGCTCAGTGGCAGAGCACACGCTTTGCATGCAGAAGGTCCCAGGTTTGATACCTGGCAATGGCATCTCCAGGTGGGGCTGGAATAATTCCTCCCTGAAGCCCTAGACAGCCACTGCTGGTCAGCGTCGACAGTCCTGGGCTAGATGGACCAAGGGCCTAAGGCAGCTTCCTGGGTTCCCATGAAATGGGGCTCGCTTTGCTTTGTTGGCTGAGTTATGTATTTAAACCTGATGTTATATCTAGTTTCACAAGAGTTCTGTTTTCTCCTTCTGCAGATACTTTCCCCCATATCCTAGCAATCCTGAAAATGGCGTATAATATTAATGGAGAAAAAGAGAGAAAAACAGAAACACAGCAAGTATAAAGCAAGCCCAGGAATACCAACTCTTCTCCTCCAAGCAGGCTGAATGCAGAGAGAAAATTGATTTATAATAAAAGCAATAACAGTGCTTGCCATCTTTCTCCCTCATAAAACTGTATAGGGTAACGGGAGGTATAGGGGGAAAGAGTAATGAATAGCTGGACGATCAGTGCTAAATTAAATCACACAATTTTGCTAGCTGCTGATCTGGTAAGAGGCGGTGCGTTGTTGTTGCTGTTTTTGTCTATGTGCTGAAGAGGTGGTACAAAATAGGCACAGGGGTGTCCTGGGAATGATCTGTCCCCTCTGCCTGGCTCCTTCTCTCTTCTTGTGATGTTTGCAGAACACACCTGCAGCAGGCTGATATATTATTTACCCTTGCGCGCGCGCGCGCACGCGCACGCACACACACACAACCCAACAGAAAGGGAGTGGTTGGCACAATGGCCAGAGTTCATGTACATCAGTCCTCAGCTTTGAAGATCCTAGGTAGAAGCCAATTATAAAAAAAATAAAATTAAAAATTAAAAAATGCCCCTTTATTTTGATGTCTTTCCAAGCAGGCACCACCTTCTCTTCTTGGCTGATGTTCTCTTCTTGGATATGTGGCTGGTGAACATATCCAGGTACTATTGGAATTAGTTCTGGACTGAGCCTCAAGCTTTACATGACCCCATCCATACCTTTCTCCCCATGGATGAGAAAAGAGCTTGGAAGGAGGTGATGTTGAAAGGTTTAAGCAGCCTTTTCCATTTCCAGGACACCATCTCAGTCTCCAAGTCTGCATTACATTAAAACCCTGATGGGGGAAAGAATCACTCAGCGGAACATCACCTGTACTTTGAGCCTGGAATACACCATAGTACAGTGAAGGTGGGGGCGGGGGTGGCATTGATGGCTAGAGCAATATGAGAGACAGTAAAGAAGGACTCCAGTGCACTGCAGAGCTAGGAGGGGTGTCTGATGTCTGGAACAGAAAGGTTTGCTGCACTATGTAAGGCACCAGCAGAGACGTAGTGAATAAAATTGCACGCCAACTCCATCACTGTCGTTTCCACTAGCTGCCTTTTAAAAAGAGACAAAAGATGGAAAGAAAAACAAAAGAAAAGAAAAGAAAAAACCCAACCCAGGTCTTCTTACCTGTATTTTTTAAAGGAGAGGCCCATGTGTTGCTTCATTTGCTGTAGCCCGTGGTAGTCTGTATAAATGAGGTCAAAGGGCAAAGGGACTGTCAAGGGGCAATTGCCCCGGCCAGGAGGTACTCCTAAATTACTGGAAAGAACAAGAAAGAGGTGATCAGTATTAAAGTGCAAAGGGAGGGACGGGTGACCATGCGTTCAACATCATTATTGCTGAGGGGAAACTGAATGGGAAACAGTTTGCATAAAAGAAACAGAGAGCCTCAGCATCATTAAAAAGCAGCAGCTCCAAGTGAACAACAAAGGATCACACACACACACACACACACACACACACACACAACATTGAGAGTTTAGTACATGCTTACTCAGAAGTAGACATTATCTAGACAAGGGGTATTGAACCTCTTTCAGTCTGAGGGCCGAACAGGCCCATAGCCAGCCTAAAAGTTCTGGGGGGCACCCCAAAAAGTAGGGGGGCAATTTATCTGGTCTGCAGGCCTTTTAAAGACAGAATTGTAAACTGTTTTTAGTTAACCTTCATTTTTGTGGCCATACTGCAATTTATGTACATTCAAAAATTTCACTAAGCAACTTCAACAATTGTTATGATTCTTGCCACCAATTAACAAAAAAGGTTAAAAAAAATCAAGATTAACCCGCTGGTAGAATATCAAGAATAATTTGCAATTGGAGTATTCTTATCATAGAGATGGAAGGAGCCATTTAGGCCACCAAGTCCAACCACCTGCTCAGTGCTGGAATCCAGTTTAAAGCATCCCTGACAGATGGCTGTCCAGTCTCTGCTTGGATACCTCCAGCGATGGAGAGCCCACCACCTTCCTAGGCAGCTGGTTCCATGGTCTGACTGCTCTGACCATTAAGAAGTTTTCCAGAAGTTTCTGAAATCTATTTCCCTGTAATTTGAGCCTGTTCTTTTGTGTGCTACAGTCTTGGATGACAGAGAACAGGCTGTGACCCTCTTCTGTGTGGCAACACTTTAGGTACTTGAAAAGTGCTATCATATTCCCCTCCCCGCAGTCTTCTCTTCTCAAGGCTAAACATGCCCAGTTCCTTCAATCTTTTCTTGTAGGACTTAATTTCTAGTCCCCTGATCATCTTTGTTGCCCTTCTCTAAATTTGATCCAATTTATCTGAATTCTTCTTAAAGTGTGGTGTCTAGAACTGGACACAGTATTTGAGATGAGGTCTGACCAGTGCAGAGTAGAGTGGAGTTATATCACTTCCCATGATTTTGAAACTATTGATACAACCTAAAATTGCATTTGCTTTTTTTGTAGTTGCATCACACTGCTGACTCATATTCAGCTTGTGGTTGACAACAATTCCAAGATACTTTTTACATGTACTATTGCCAAGCCAGGTAAGGTATCACCTGTCTTATGCCTGTGCATTTTATTTCTTTTTCTAAAATTAGGAATTTGCACATGTCTGTTAAATTTCATTCTGTTATTTTCTGCCCAGTCCTCTATCAAGAATCATTTTGAATTTTGTTTCTATCTTCTAAGGTATTAGCTATTCCACCCAATTTTGTATCATCTGCAAATTTGATAAGCATTCCCCCACCACCACCACCTCTTGAACTCCTCTTCCTGTTGGGTTTTCCTGCCATAGAATCGTACTTATTGGTGCTCTGAGTTTATTAAAATCAGCTTTCCTGAAGTCCAAGGGAGTTTATGAAGATGTTTTGATGCTGATTCATGGTCAGCAGATTCACCTGCTCCTTGGCTGCTTCAAAAATGTTGTTGAAAACAGAATCATTTTGCATTTCTTGCAACTGCCTCCCAACACAATATGTTTCAATGCTGCCTTGATATCCAGATTCTTCTGCTGTAGCAGTGACAGGTTTAAGATATCCCAGTACTTTTAGCATAACTTCAGCAAGAAAGGAAAAAGAAAGACTACTGATCTGATTGAGCAATCCAATAGCTCAGTTTTTAGATGAGAACATTTTTCACAAGGGGAAGATGCACTGATTAATTTGAGTGTGGAAAGAATTAATTCTTCCTCTGAATGTATAACCGTAACTGAATCCAAATGTTCAGTCCATTGTTGAACCAGCAGGTGTTTTAAAGAACTGCCTTGATAAATCTGAGAAACACACCCCTTCTTAAAATATATGAACAAATGTTCACGTAAGTCAAAACATTCCTTCATCTCAGGTGTAGCCTCAATTGCATGTACTATTAGGAATCCGTGGGCAGATTCCACTGCAGCATCGCCCCAAAATTATAACATCTGTACCTTTAAGAAGAAAACTAAAGGCTTTCCTGTTGGTTTTCTAAAATTCCTGTAATAAATGTAATTATTTGTTTGTAAAAAAATTGAGGGGGTAGAGAAAATTTGGGGGGGCAGCCCCCCGACCCTGCTGGCTACAGGCCCAGGGCCAAATTCAATTTTGTAGAAGCTCTTGGGGGCCACATTCCAGTGGTGGGAGGGACTGAAGGCAAAATGGGGCAGGGCCAAAAGGAAAGAGGGTGGGGCCAAAATACCAGCATATTTTTTGCTTACTTGAAGTTCTTACCTTAGGAGACTAAACCTTAGGAGAGGCACTTCAACCTTTTGGAATGGGGAAAAAACTGCACAAAAGCCAGGAAACCACCAAACGATTGGTGGCTGAGGGAACGGGGGTGTGGCCAGGTGGCATGGCCTTCTGGGGAACCCAGGAGGGCCACATTGGGATCCTTGGGGGGCTGGATTTGGCCCACTAGACATATGTGGCATTTCAGACACATGCAGTGCTCCCTCTGTAGGTCCGCTAAACTGACTAGAAAGTTGTATGAGACTAGCGTGGGCTGTGCCATCTACAGCACAGGTTCCCTATGCTGAATTGCAGGGGTAGGTGTTTTGGACTACAACCCCCATAAGCCCCAGACAGCCTGACAAATGGTCAGGAATTGTAGTCCAAAACATCTGGCAGGCACCAGGATGCCTACCCCTGGTGTAAGGAGTATTCCAGAGTCACAAAGATAGCCACTTTTGCCTGAGACACATCCCATGCTCTCAGATAAGTGCTACAGCAGCCAACACAGCTGGGTTCACACAACACAACAACCCATGGTTCAACAACACCCACGGTTCAATGACAATACACACTCAACCTGTACTCTGCCTTGTTGTGTTGTGTGAACCAGGTCTAAGTCTCACAAGCCACCTGTACCTATTGGGGTAGAAAGGGTGCTTCAAGATGGAGGGCTCCTACTAATGCTACCAGTCCATAGACATTGTGAAGTTATTCCATCTTTTCCTCCTTAATGGAGTTTCTGTGGTAAGAAAAAGGCAAGAAGAAGTGGTAGAAAAACACAGAAGGGTTACAAATGGAAGATGGCAGCATCAGGGTGCCCCCATACAATTCTGTGAATGAGGTAGGGTGATTACACAATTGTCTCGAAGCACCTTTAGTCCTCAGTTCCCTATCAGTTCCTGCTTTTCACTGCTCCCTGCCTTTCACTCCTCATTGATTCCTGCTCCCTTTTCACTTTTCTTTCTCCTTCCCTATCACCCACTGGTCCTTCTGGCTCCTCATGGAACAGGCCTCCCAGATCACCTCCCACCTTGCTTCTTCCTACCCTTTAGCTCTGCCTCTTCTTTCTTCCTGTCTGCCCCCATCCCCACCTCTGTCTTTTAGTAGCCACATCAGAAGCCCTGATAGTCACAAGTGGAGTAGTGACTGAAGTTCTCCTGTAGCCACAGCCAGGACTGATAGCCAATAAAAAATGGCGGAGCTGAGTTGGGTCACCTCTCCTCCTCCTCACATGGTCTCCCTTTGGCTTATGAGACAATTGCTTGTTTATTTATACATTCAGGTGTACATAGCCCACCCTATCCATAAGCTCAAGCTGGAGGAAGAAGATACACAGTTGTTGCTCCCCCAACCCCAGGGATCTCCTAGCCCAACTCATGCAGGAGGAAATGAAAAATGGAAGCAAAATGGCTCATTTATCATTTTGGAATGGCAACCTTATTTAATGTACAGTATTATATTATCTGAATTGCTTATTTTGATGTACTGTTGTCTTGACCTTGTCTCACTAAGTGTTGGAAACATTCTCCTGATTTGTTGTTTTCTATTTTGGTGTGTAAATTCTATTTTCTATTTTAAAAAATAGAAATAAAATGCTCAGTTTCTTTTATTCCAACTGCCCCATCCCTATCACACTGTAGATTTGCACCCCAAGCCAGGAGAGGCTAAGAAAAGGAAGAAAGAGAATCCTCAAATAATGTCCAGGTTCAGTGCTGGCCTGAGAGGTTTGAGGGCTCTCAGGCAAGAGGCACACTGATCTTTCACCCTTTCCCTCTGGAACCAATCCCCGCTGCCACCCACAGAGGTAGGACAAGCAAGTGAGCGGGTGGAAGCTGGCAAGCTGCCCCCTCTCACTCCCATCACCACACACTGAGAGAGGGCAGGAGAGTGCCCAGGAATCGCCTGGAGGAGAGACAGGGTTCAGGTGCTCAACATGGGAGCCCCTGCCAAGCTCTGGGCCTCAGCAAGTTCCTGATGATGCCAACCCCTGGCTCCGGCCCTGAGCAGGTATTATCACTGGACTTGCCCATTGTGAAGGGGTCTGTGTGTGTGGGGGGGGGAGATAAGGGAGGTGTGTTTCATCCTCTCCACCTCAATCTTCCTCTTCAAAAGGCCCACATTTAGCAAAAGCTCAGGGCAAGTGGTCAAGCGCTTTCCAGGGCAGCCATTCTGCTGATACTAAGAAACACTAGGAAGAAAACTAACGAAGGACCTCACTATATTCTGAATCAAGCAAAAACTGGGATTTTCAATTCATGGTGACTTAGCTGGGGATAAGTGCTTGCAGCTGCTTCATTGCTCTTGTCACAAAGAATATCAGCTCCAGCAACCTGTAGAATAGAAATGGCTGGCAGTGGCTCGGACAGGCTGTGGTTTTATCACTTGTAATTTAAGTTCACTTTTATGGGCAATTTTACGCTAAGTGGCTGGCCGGGAAGAAGACATGAACGGAAAGTCTCTTGTGTCTGACAGCCACCTTAAAAAAGGCATAAATAAAATGAAGCAATGCAGAAGGGTTTAGATACCCATTATGGAATAGCAGGTCGGCTTGTGAGAGCTTTCCTGATGCTTTGTAAGTATCTGGTAAAGGCTAGCAGTTCAGCACTAAAGAGTTAAGGTGCAAAATCAAAGAGGAAAGGGCTCCTTACAACCAGATCTTCAACTCAGAGCAGCTTTAACCTCACTTGGCGAGTAGTAGAGGGGAGGGAAAGGGGAGCACAAGCATTGCAGAAGCAAAGCCCACATTGTGATCCACCGGGGGAAGTGGAAGCGCCACAATTTCTCCTGCACATCCCTGTTGGACGTACCATCGCACTGATGGCAGGGGCAGGATGGGATTGCAGAGATGGGATAGAGCAATGAGAAGGGTCAAAGGAGTGAACGAACCCTCATCTCTTTCTTGTACAATGTAATGGAAGCACAAGCAAATTCTGCAACAGGAAGGGCTGAACTACTGGCAATACTAACAGTGTGATTTGCGATCACGTTGTTTTTTTAAAAAATTAAAAACCCACAGCCCCCTCACACACCCATGGCTATTAACGTTAGGCGGGAAACCCTTGGTACCTCCCGAGTTGATCTGAAAAATACAGGTGCCATCTAGGGAGGTTGGACAGAAGTTGCCCCACCTTGGGTTTCAGATCCTCCTCCTCCTCTTCAAGAGTGGCCATGTCTGAAGTAACCAGGGCTCACTCTACTCCCTAGGTGACCAAAATGGTGTCCCAGCTGAAAACAACAACACTACAGTAATTGAAGAACATGGATAAGTCTTCCAGAAACAGACCAAGTGCCCTGTGGAAAAGATGGACATAGTCAGTTGTTTCCAGGACTCCCAACATAACTGCTTGGTTTTTGGCAAGAGGAAGCTGTCCCATAAGAGAGAGAGAGGAGAGAGAAGAGAGAGAGAGAACTACCTCTATTGACTCTGGAGCTTTAAAGCACATGTACTGTCAACAGTAGCCTACAGGTGGCAGCAGAGTGTTATCAGCCATTTAGGGACTTCGGTCATTTATATGTATCCTTATCTATCTATCTATCTATCTATCTCCAATTACAGATGGGAAATCTCTATGTCCGGTTGTTCAGGGAAAGAGGTCCTGACCAAAAGTTGGATTTGTGGAATATTCAGATGACAAGGAATGCATGACTATAAGAAAAAGGCACAATGGTTGTTGTGAAGGTACTGGGACTGGAGGTGTGTGTGTGTGTGTGTGTGTGTGTGTGTATCTGGATTCTGAATGGGTACAGTGTTCCATCTAGTGATGGGCGATCCAGCAGGATGCAACCTGCCTCCAGCTCAGTGGATGCTGCCAATGTGCTCGCTGAAGCTGAGCCAAAAGCGGGTGTGTGCTGTGCCGCTTGCCGGACTTCTGGGTTCCCGGCTGGCTGCTGTTTACGTAGGAAATGCCTTAATATACACCCAAAATGGCCACAGTTTGCACAAATTGCAGCCATTTTGGGTGTATATTAAGACATTTCCTACGTAAATAGCGCCCCCCCCCCCGGGAACCCAGCAGTCACTTCCCCAGCTCGACTCAGGAGAACGCGAGTCAGCGCTGGGGGAAGCAGCAGGTGAGGCAGCATCTGAGGGGTCGAACTCCACCACCTGGACGGATCCCTCACACATCCCTAGTGCCATCAGACCTGGCCCTAGTGCAATAGGTCATCAGAGATTTTAAAAACCAGACATATCAATTAGATGCTTTATCACAATGTCACCAAAATGCCCACAGGGGCTGCTGCTGGATCAGCCAGGAGGAAAGTGACCTGTGGTGGCGATACTGATAATTTAGACCAGGGGTTCTTAACCTGTGGGGTACGCCTTCCCAGGGGAGGTTTGGATTGACTCCAGGGGAGGTGTGAGTAGCCCCTCAACTATAAATTGTTTATTTTACAAGTACATAGCAGCGCAGCTTGGCGGTTGGCCCAACCTTATTTCTTTCTACTAATCTTGGGAGCTACGCCGTTCATTTAATTGAATATGCTTTTTTTTTTTTAGTCCAGAGACAGAGCATAAACTAAAAAAATGCAAACTCGTCCTGCCTAAGCCTAAATTTTGGGCCGTTAACACATGGGAGGCATGGGTCATAAGATTTTTCACAAGGGAGGTGTGACACCAAAAAGGTTAAGAACCACTGATTTAGACATTTTCACATCTGAAAGAAAGAATGAGAAGGGATCTCCCCTGCACTTGTTATGCTAAATGCCCCCTTTGGAATCACTCAGTGACTGGGTTCGCACAACACGCTAAGTAGCCACCATGGCGTAGCGTGTTGTGCAAACCCAGTCAGTGTTTCTTAGCCATGGCTTCAAAGCCACCCTTCAAAGCCATGGCTTGTTCTAGGGTTCACTGTAGCCGCTGTGGCTTAGTGTGTATTGTGTGAACCCAGCCAGTGCCCAGCTCAGCTTGCTTCTGGGTAAGCCCCAGGGGTGGGGTGGGATAGTATGTTTCTTTTCCCCAATCAATCACCCTTGGGACTTCCAAGAGGTTGGGCTACATATGGAATAGGACAAAAGAGTTATAGCAGGATGGGCTGGTCAGTTGTGGGCAGAAGCATGGGGTACACAGAGATTCACTCCAAGATATGCTACAGATAACTTCCCCAGTCCTTTATTTGAGAATGTTAATGACTTCTGTCCTTGATGGAAAGCTTTGTTAAAAACACACACAAATGGTACTTCCTGTTTAGATGGTAAACTTGATGCCATTTGCCTCTTTGGGGGAAGGGGTGTGTGTCTGCATACAACATAGGAAGGTAGCATGCTAGCAGCTGAGTGTGTGTGTGTGTGTGTGTGTGTGTATTAACACACACAGTTGCATAAAGCTGATAACAGGGTCTCAGCTGAATAACACAGACATGAACCATTGTGTATACCCTTTACAGGCTTCAGGTTCTATTGCCTGTGGAGAGTACAATTTTTTTGCAAAGATGTGCTGTTCATTCATTCATTCATTCTGGGGGGAAAAGTCCTATTGGGCTGTAGCGACAGTAGATGCAATTCAAGATTGCACAGGGGAAGACAGGAAGGTTAGCACTATCAAGGAGAAGTGTGATAACATTTATCTCTGTGTTTCCAGGAGCGCAAGGGTAATCGGCTGGCAGCTCCATGACCTACAAGGCAAAGAAATTTCAGCCGCTTGGGGTTTTGAAATACACAGAGGATAACTAAAAGTGGGAATCACAGAAGGTCAGTTTGCATTTCTTCTCCTCGATAGTGAAGAAAAGCTACAATCACGCATCCTGAGCGCCAAATTCAGTTTGGGAGAAGCTCTCGGGAGCCCCATTCCAGTGGTGGGTGGGGCCAAAGGCAAAAGGGGCGGGGCAGAGGCAAAAGGGGCGGGGACAAAAATACCACACACACACACACAAAAGAGCCAGCATATTGTGGCTTGTTGACAGTAACTAAGCCTTAGGAGAAGCATTTCAACCTTTTAGAATGGGGTGGGGGAAGCTACACAAAAGCTGGGAAAACACCACATGGCCGGTGGTTGGGGGAAACGGGGCACGGCTGGGGGAAGGGGTTGGAGCCATCTGGGGAACCCCAGAGGACTTGATTGGGACCCCAGACAGGCCAGATTTGGCCCCCAGGCCTGATGTTTCCCACCCGTGTGTTATGGGTTGGGGGATGAGTGTGAAATGTATTGTCATCTCCACCCTTATTTTGCTCTGATTCTTATTTATTCCAATACCTGCCACTTGGTATGGTCCTGTAGACAGGTGAGTATGATAGGATTCTTCCTGAATTTAAATTGTGATCTTGCTACATAGTCTGGGCAAGGCATCCTCCCTCAAAGCATCCGTGCTTCTCCTTGTAAAAAAGATGATTGCTGACAGGTCTGACTATTATCAAGAGAAGCATGGCCAGTTGCTCCCTAATAACATGTGAAAATAATAGTGACCTACTTTACAAGTGTGGAGAGAAAGCCTGAGCACACTGCTGAATCCTGACATGTTTCCCCCTTTCCGCTGTCAGCCTATCACCCCTCTGTCTGCATAATCCCCACCCGCGGCACAGGAGACACAGTTCTGGGCAGACCGGTTATACATAAGCCACATCTGCATACCTTCAAGGGGGCACGTTTACACTTACCCTCAAGGAAGCGCATAACATTCTGGAGGGGGGAGGGCACAGTCTCAAAGAGCTGCAAAGTACCCCAAAGTACCCAAGAGATGCCAGCACCTGAAAGGCGCCACTACCCCGTGGGGCGGGACCAGCCCACCTGATCATCAAGGGTGGGGAGGGGGCGAGGGAGGGTAGAAAAGATACGTGCCAAAGGACAAAGGGTTGTTGGGAACACGGTGCAGGCTTGCACAGATCAGGTCACTAGCTCCAGCTAGAGCCAAGCAACTTCTAACCCCGGTCAGGGTGCCCGGCGACCAGCAAAGCAAACTGCTACGCTAGATCTTAGAGTCAGATTCTTTGATGTAAGGTAATTCTCTGCATTCGAGCTAAGCCTACCTAGAAAGCAAATTGAATACTTCGTTCCTCTATCTGTATTGACTGCTATGTTTATACTGTGAAATTCCTGTAGTCTATTAGTTCAGCTCCATTAAACCTTTTTTTTTTTTTTTTTTGAAACTGACCAGATTGCAGGTTCCTTGTATCTCTATGGGATTTCGTGTCAATATCACTCGTGGCTAGAAATAAAGTCTTGAGAAGCCGCGTACAGGGCACAACTTCAGTGCTGGTTAACCCTTAAGGTACCGAACCCGCGCAGCAGACCAGGTTCGGTCCGTCACAACAAGGTTGTTGTGAGGATGAATAAGATGAAGCCCATGAAGCAGTTTGAAAATTAAAGGTTTGAGAGAAATGAATGGATAGACTGAATGAATGAAAGTCTGACTGCCAAATGGGGGTTCCTTCGAACATCAGTCTGTTTTGCAGTTCTTAATTTGGACAGTGTCATCTGGTTGCAGAATTACTAAGAGCCCACTGCACTGTGAATCGTATTACACAAATTACTCAAGAAAGACAAAGGTGCAGCAGGCTTGAGATGGAGCTTCTGTAGTACCATAACAGTGAATACAAATTATGGTCTGCTGTCACAGTATGTGTTTTTCTCACAAAAGCAAAAGCCAACTCATCAGCTGGTGTAAAATCAGTATCACTTCCACACCTTCGATGGAGCTATATTGATTGAACCGTGCCATTGGGCAATCCGGCCCTGGGAGTCTTCTTGCAATGAAAGCTCTGCATTCACTAGCAGTCCCCATTTATCTTTCTCGTCAGCTAATACAGTCTAACTTGAGTACTGATCTCAATTCAGCCGGCACCTTCACGTTTCTTTTTGGCGATCTCCCCTTCTTTAAACATTCTCAACTCAAGCTTTCATCATCTGCCAGTTAAGTCAACTAATTTTCTACTAAACCCAATTTCACTCATGGTTGGAGTGAAATCTTGGTAATTTTTCCTCATGCCATGTACTATTAATGGCGCTTGAAATTATGCAAATAAAATTGAATACAAATGCTTTCTTCGCCAAGGGCTTAACAGATTTGTTTAGGGGCGAAATGATCTTTGCATCCAGGACGAGCCACTTCTGAAAACTTAATCTTTAAAAAATGAAGAATTGACTAGTAAAATCTGCCTTTGACTCAATTCTCATGAATCTCCTTTCCCACAGATGCTACAAACCCCTTACGAGGAGATCATTAATTAAAATTGCTCTGGAACGTGCTACAACAAAGCAGATGAGCAGATGAGAGTCTGCAAAATGGGGCTGGGTTGCGTTTATTAAATAAGAGCCAATATGAGTGATGGCTGACATTGTTTCCCCTTTAATTAAGCCAGTTAAAGGCATCCTCTTCACCTATACAGCAAAGCCTTATGTGATGGTTTTGGACATCTGTCTTGAACAGCTGCACATATCCCAGAATAAATTTGCAGCAGGCTTTTCTCCCACTATTTCCCCCTTATAGGTAATTTAACCAACCAGGGGACCCATTCAGAAGCTGATACGACAGATTCAGATTACAGTGACTTATCTTCCCATCCCATTGACCTATTTCCAAATTAACTAGAGTTTTGCTTCCAAGTTATTGGTCCCTGAGCTGAAATGTCCAGCACACAATTGATCTTGGGGGAACTGCTGCTTCCTTACAGAGGACACAGACCAATATACTAAGATCAGCATTAATTGCATCTCTGCTGCTATCCCTTAACTATCAGTTATGGTAACATCGGAAAGGAAAGGAAGAAAAGGCTTCATACACTGATGATACAGAGCAAAATAGGCAGTTTTAAGGTACAGTAATACCTTGGATTACAAGTAACTTGGTTTGAGAGCGTTTTGCAAGACAAGCAAAATTTTTAATATTTATTTAAATTTTTTTGACTTGATATACAAGCGTCGTCTTGCAATACAAGTACTGTAGTACGGCTTAAATTAAAAATCTCTGTACAAATTTTTTTGGGGGGATTTCGTTTTGATATAAGAGTGTTTTGGATTACAAGCACCTTTCCGGAACGAATTATGCTCTCAATCCAAGGCATGACTGTAGGTAGTTTTAAGTCTTCCCATGAAAGCTGGGGCAGGTCTCCCAAATTCAACTCCTCTGACTTTCCATTTGCCTTTTCTTCCAGTTAATCTTATTTGTTTCTTCTTATGGTCCATCCATCATATTATTTTCACCCTAATTACCAGATCCTTCACTGCTTTCTGGGCTTCCTCAAGGGACTGACAGTGCAATCCTAAGCACCAACAACAAAGAGCAGGGGTGCCAATTCAAGAAATCTCCTTTCCTCCTTTTTTTTTTTTTTTTTTAGGAGGAGGGGAGCAGAACAGTGTGATTTGGGTGCTCCATCTATTGGTCCCTGATGTCGAACTCCTTCCCGCATGAAGTCATGGGTGAGTGTGGTGGATGGGAGGAGGAAGCACTTGCTCCTCCCCCCCCCCCATGCAAAGAGGAGAGCTGTAGAATGCAATATGCAGAACCAGGGGCTACATTTATCA
This sequence comes from Shinisaurus crocodilurus, assembly GCA_021292165.1. NCBI lineage: Eukaryota > Metazoa > Chordata > Lepidosauria > Squamata > Shinisauridae > Shinisaurus > Shinisaurus crocodilurus. The sequence goes on along the minus strand of CM037881.1, from coordinate 68,502,545 downwards.
TTCATTCCTCGGAAATGCAGGAGTGTGCCAGCCATCACTCGGGAGTCGGGATTGCTCACCTGAGTAATGGGAGGAGAATTATATTGATTGCACAGACCATGGCGGCTCCTCTGTCAACTGAAATGGAGGTTGCAGCAGGTATAAGGGAGATCTTTCTTCCCTGAAGCATGTTTGACACTTTGCACAATCTAGAGCATATTCAGAAATTGCTGCCTGTGAACCCCAAAGATAAGTCATCTCTGGCAGAGATGGATTATGTTACTGCATCCCAAGTGTGGAACGAAATCCACTAGAGAAGGTGGAGGTGGGGGGATTAAAGCAGTCCTTCAGTGTGGCAGTGGAATTTTAATAAAAAGGCTTCTGCCTCAGCTGCCTTCGGTACATGCTTGATTCACGCTTAATGTCTGCTTTGCTGCTCTGCTTCTACTCCCCCTGGTGTGGACCCATTTTGGATGTACACAGGTGTCGAAGGATGACTGATGACAGAGCAGGGGATGCTCGCTGCATCTAAGCTCACACAACTGCCTATTTAAAATACAAGGCAATTATATAATGAGGCTCTAGTTAATGTTTATAAGTAGAGACTCCCCCCCCCCCCCGCTGCAAAGAACCCAGTTAAGTAATCCTCATCTGGTAACAGAATAAACATATTTCACAAAGAAGGAAAATGAAACAGCTCGCTGATTCATCCTTATTCCTTTTCTTAGAGAATCCAACCCAAAAGAGCAAAAGGTTCATCCCTTTCGGAATTTACAATGGCATTAAGCTGTATATATATCTCCATCCCTCGTGCAAGTGCAGTCAATGAATCTAATCAGTGACGTGTTCCAAGAAAGTGAGTTGTCGCTTTAATTAAAGGTATAGCTTTTATACTCATCCTAAACTGGCAACACCTGGATTTAAACAGGCGTTTTTACAGTTTGGACATATACCATGGAATGTCCATTGCCAGGGGGTTTCTGGACAACAGGCAGCAACTGTACCTGCCAGGGGAGAACCACGAGGGGCCTGCCATAGACGGATGGAAGAGCCATGCAAGCTACTGCAGTGTTCTTCCACAGGGAACTATAATATGATGAGCTGCTCTGCTCAGGGCCAGACTAGATGTGCCTGTGGCAAACACTTGCTTCTTTTTACATGGCTGGCCCATTCACATACGTGGGGGACACGGATCTGGAATCAGGGCTGGGAAGCGAGAAAAGTACCTGGAGCAATGGACTCCCTCCTGAGGTGAAGTGAGGTGAGGTAAGGGAGGGTTCCCACATGCTCCTTTTTGCACACCTCTTCACAACAGGGCAGATGCATGAATGGTGGCCCTGTCACTCCTAATTTGGCCTCAGGGTCAAGCTAGATGTTATGTTAAACATTGTCTTTGCTAGGGATTCTCCTCCTCTTTTTAGAACTAACAACAGCCATGGAGGGACCTGATCCAGATCATAACCATGGCACAGGGGAAGGGGGGGTTCCCCATGCCAGTTTCCAATGCCCTCCTCCCACTGAAGCTACTACTCTGGCAGGGGGTGGGAATGGGAAGTGGTGTGTGTGTGTGTGTGTGTGTGTGTGTGTTTTGCATGAAAATGGTGTGCAAAAAGGATTAACCACCCTCTACCCCATGCCATGTGCCCAGTCCACCTTGGAGGGACCATAGAAGATGATACTTTAAAATACTTTTTAAAAGGAGGAGAATCCCAACCATGAGAGTAAAAAATGTGCTTAGTGCTGTGTCTAATTTGAATCTTAGAGCTAAACTAGACGATATATTAAATGCATAGGGTCTAGCAGATCCTATTTATTTTTTACTTTAGTGTAATGGTGTGGGGCCTTGATATGGATCAGGACCAGCATGCATGGGTAGGGGATGTTAAGCCTTCCCACCCAGCTGTGTTTCCCCCTAAAATTCACCCCCTCCGCACAGGGGTTAAAGAAAAATACATCCACTGGCACCATTTCTTTCTTCAATCCCCACATGTGGGTGGGGCAAATTTAGGGGGAAGTGGCTGGGTGGGAAAGTTTAACCCCCTCTACCATGCATGGTGATCCCAATCAGGATTGGGCCCTGCCTGCTTATATTAGGGTTAAAAACACGTCAGAGTAGCAGAGAAGGACAGCCATTCAGCACCAACAGCCCTTGGACAGCTCTTCAGTTTGTCAGAGAGAGATCTAATAATCCAGGCAGTCAAAGGCAAAGCCACAATACCCAAAGGGAGTGTGAGTGAGACACCCCTTCCACCCCTGCCCCAAATATGGGTATGGGGTTGTGCTTGTGAGGAACTGGAAGTAATAGAATCTCACTCATCTGGAGTCCCAGGCAGAGGTGCTGCTTGCCCAACTGCAAGCCTGAGCAAATTGCACCAATCAAACCTCACATCATTGAAAAGGAAGACATCAATGTAAGGGCCAGTCCTAATTTCAAGCAGTACACATCCTGCCTAACCTCTTTTTCTTGCTCTTTCAAAGATGATTTACCAAGGGAAGAAGGGAAGAAGAGGGGGACTCTATGCACACCCAGTCTAACTTTGCTACACATCTGTGTTGCGTTTCCCCACCCCCTGGGCAGCCATTTAAAGCAGTCCAACTTCTAGAGCTAACACTATTCCGTCTAAACAATAAATGCAACTGGGGCTGGAGACAAGACTCAAGAACCCGAAGGGACTGTTATAGAATCATGGGAAAGAAAAGGCAGGAAGGGACGCACATTCCAGCTAATCTTGTACCTCCTGCATGCTGCCAGGATTCTTCATACCCAAAGGCTTCCGACACACAACACTATATTGCAGTCTATGATCTTCCAAATTTTAGCACATATGTCACAAGCAAAGAGCAGAGGAATGGCAGCAAACTGCACTCAAGGGGCAACATGGTAGGATATTTGTTACATAAAACAAACACAAGCGGTTTAAAAACATTCAGTGGAGAGGCACGCACAAGACACGAACCACGTGCCATTTAAGGTTAAGCCTTGGAGCTTAAGCAATAGATACCTATTTTCCAGTGTATATATATTCTGTCTCAGCTACAGCATTTCAGTTACTATATAGCATTCCTTTCTGCTATACATTTGGCCAAAGCAAAAAAGGAAATCATGCCTTACATCTTTATATATATATATATATATATATATATATAAGAAAAGTATCTGAAATCCTTGAAATACAAATACTACATATTCTCTATTTAATAACCTAGGATACAAAGGGACAATTCACACATATTTTTTTTGCGTACACCCAAATATTACCTGGCATGCTGACACGGAAAGAGAATATAATGTGTGAATTGATGGGTACCAGATCTAGCCAGTAACAAATTCCATTATTATGGCATCAGAAAACAATGCCCACCATTTGCTGCTTCATATATTTGAAAAACAAAACCCAAGCCTGGGTCTATCCAGATGCTCAGACATCTCCAGGCTGTAGCACAAATGGGACACATACAGCCAACTGTCAATCACTCTAGTATTTTCTCTCTCTCTGAAGACACACTAACACCCAGCACACGCAATGCAGGTTGCCTTTCCTGTTCTCTCTTACACACACACACACACACACACGGACATGCACCTCAGATTTTCTCAATCTCTTTACTTCATTGCCACTTACCAACTTATAAATTGATCAGCTCTATTACAGAGAGCAATGCAAATGGATTTGTCTGTACATAATAAGCAGACTGGAAGCAATTGCATTTAGGAGGAAATGTGAGTCCTGAGCATTAGCTGTTAATAAAGTTATGTAAATTTCTACCAGCTAAGAATCTTGCTATTAATAAAAAGAGAGAGACAGCAGGAGGGAGGGAGGGAGAGCAAGAGAGATGTGGTCCCTTGGTAATATCTCCATTAAGAGTAAACAGGTGTAATTATACCATCAATACATCTTGAGGTCTTACATTTTCCTGGAAAATGCATCATCTTTCATCTGTGCCAATTGGGAGGCATTAATTTATTGAGAAGCACTACATTGACAGTAACACTCATATTCTGCTCCCTCTGCCTCATCTTCTCTTCAACTTACTTAAGGTGTATCTGCATTTGAAGCTGCCCCCCTGAATGGGTCTGCTACTCAGGGGGCCACCAAAGTGGTGGATCCTAGTGGTACGTGATCATTGCTCTTCCAGTGTAAGCTAAATACAGAATTGCAGTTGATGCCCCACACTTTTGGGGTTATAGAACTTTTTTGTGTGCACAGAACATCCTGCTACCGTAAGTTTCATGCAAATTGATGAGCATGATTCTCTTGAGCATGACCATTTAAAAAACCTTTTCCCAATCATTAAAAAAAAAAACATTTAAAAATTTCACTATAGTGCTAGACCCCAGGGCCATCTAATAAAGCTGAATGATATGCAATTTGCTTCCACAAGATGTAGTGATTGATTGTAACCAACTTAGATGGCTTTAAAGAGGGACTAGACAAATTCACGGAGGACAAGGCTATCAGTGGCTACTAGTCACGATGGCTATATATATATATATATATATATATATATATATAACCTCCAGTATCGGAGTATGCCTCTAAAGAGCAGTTGATGGGGAACATGAGCAAAAGGGCGCTATTGTTCTCCTCTTGTCCTGCTTGTGGGCTGGGCTCCCTGGAGGCATCCGTTTGGCCACACCATGAGAAAAAGGATGCTGGACTAGATAGGCCTTTGGCTTTGGACTGGGCCAGCAGGGCTCTTCTTATGTTGCTGAGAGATTTAGAAGAGCCCCTCTTATCCAAATCTTCTTATCTGGATTAACGCCCTTCGCTATTTGAATTTGCCGTGCTTATAACATGATTTTTAAAAGAAAATTAAAAAATATATATCCCTAGTTAGAATGAAAAAGACTAGCCTGCTTATAGCCAATGCACTTCATGTCTGAGCAGGGATTCAGAAAAACAAGTCATTGCCTCCAAGACCAACACACTATATACTACACAACACTGACCCACAATAATAATACTTAGCACATTACTGTTGTGCATTTTTGGGGGGTGAATTTTACAAAGTGCCCTAACAGTGCCTCTTCACACACACACACACACACACACACCCATGAGAGCTCTTCAAATCCCCAAGTTCAAAAAGTGATTTGGCGCTAGAGTAGTTTAAAGAGAAACATGGAAACCAAGAGAACACGCATACTGGTGGCAGCTGCCCTTTAAACTGCCCTTGCAAGGAGAACCAAAAGTGCGCATGCTGGATCAGGAGAGTTTAAAGCAGTGTTCTCCAACCTTGGGTCCCCATATGTTTTTGGCCTACAACTCCCAGCATGCCCCAGCCAGCGCAGTGTTTAAAGCAAAGACGTTGAACCTCCTTCAGCCTGAGAGCCGGATTCCATTTCCAGAGAAGCTCTCCCTCTGGAGCAGCATTCCAGGGGTGGGCGGAGCCCAAGGCAAAAGGAGCAGGGCCCCAAATTAGCAGCATATGTGAATTTAACGCTCTAACTGCCAGTGATTAAGCTTCCTTTGGAGAGGCATTTCAACTTTTCCGAATGAGGGGAAAAGTACACAAAAGCTGGGAAACCACCAATCGGTGGTCGGGAGAAAGAGATGGGGGCATTTGGGGAACCCCAGAAAGCTGGGCTGGGGGCTCAGGTGGGCCAGCTTTAGCCTGAGGTTATGCACCCCTGGTTATGACTGTGGAATCCGCACATGTGCCCAGGGGAGGCTGGTGGCTCCTATTTCGGTGGGGCTCCTTATCCATTGCAGGATTTGCACCTCTTATCTGGAGCTTTATCGGAGCAATCCATGGTGCTGAACTCCATCCCCAAGATATGTTCACCACCATGGATAGCTACTATGAAGCTCCAAATAAAACCTGAAAAACCTGCAATGGATAAGGAGCCCCACCGAAAAAGGAATCATAGAATAGTACAGTTGGAAGGGGCCTATAAGGCCATCGAGTCCAACCCCCTGCTCAATGCAGGAGAACAGATGTGGGCAGCCCAGGCAGTCACCCATCCAAGCACTGACCCGGCTCATACCTGCTTAGCTTCAGCATGTGGCCTGCACTATGTGCTCTCGACGCCACCTGCAGGTTTAAGTCACCAGCCTCCCCTGTATGTGCTCTTTGGATCACAGCCATGTTTTAGAAGCCCAACCAGCCATTTGGCAGGGTGGTGGTGGTAGTATAATTATGGCTCAAAGACGTGGCTTAGGTTTGTGGCTTTTTTGTTGCTGTTGTTCATTAGCACAAACAATGGATTGATTTGTGTGCGTGCTCTCAGTGCAGGTACGTTCAGTATGTAATGTGAAGTGATTTAAAATTCTGAGCCTCAACGCCTTTCTTGCTTTGTGGGGAGGGAAAACAGACTACAGAAATAAAAAGCTTTCATCTGCCAAAAATAATTAAAATGCCTCACTTTGAAAGTTTGGTGCTTGCCTATGAGCCATGTCTTTCTGTAGCATAATAAGCTAAACAAACTGTGGAAGGCATAGACAAATGCAGCCTCTATAATTAAACAGGCCCCACACAAAAGGAGGGTAGTCAAAGCTTTGTTTGCACTTGTTTTGTTAAGTCTCCATAGACGGTTCCTTTTCTTGGTGACCTCTAGAATGATGCATGGAATGGAACAGCATTGTTGTAACTGGGGATGCCCGAGGATTTTATTTGGTCTGGCGATTTTAAGTGAATCAACCAGATTTGCACTTCCTAGACTAATATGCCAATGCAGTTGGCATAATGCATTGGCATAATGCAGTAGTTATCTTTTGGTTTTTGAACTTCTCCAAATATTATGCTATAGCTCTCAACCAAAACCCAAACCAAACCAAAATGCATAGCAGAATGCACATTTTAGGATAAAATTCACACAGGAAGTGTGTTTTAGGGTAAAGATGCATACAAAAATGCTTATTTTGTGGGGAAAATACATTAAAAATGATGTGAATTTTCATGCGGTTTTATTTATTTTTTTAAATGCAGATTGATGTAGAAACAGGGTGGAATGGATTCAAGAATGAAAGTGGCACTGGCATTTCCTCTACCTCCACAGAGTCAATGTGATCAGTGACACTTTCCCATGAGAACTCAGGGTCACAAGCAGCTACACTAAAGCTTCATGCGCAAAGGGTAGATACAGGGGATAACGGGGTTGATCTTCCACTTTCTGAAGGGAATAGCAGATGCCCAGCTGATTCTACTGGCGGCAGAATAAGCTAGTTCTTAAAGCAAGCACATCACACATTTTCAAATCTTCGTGTCATCTCCGACTCCAACCCCCTTTTGCAAAGCCCAATTTGTTTGCATCTTTGTTCCGCTGGCGTGTGTGTGTGTGTGTGTGAGAGAGAGAGGGGGGGGGAGGGAGGGAGAGAGCTTGTCCTCCATTGTGCAATGCTCCATTTCTGACTGTGGACTCTCCATACACAGCACAAAAGTTAGCAGCGAAGGAGTCTCCTTCCGACCCTAACAGATTCAGCGTGACACTTGCACTCTCTTTCCCGGGAGCTGCAAATTGCTGCTGATGTTACAACCTTCCTTAGCACGGTTTGCACCAGATAATCATGTACGTTTCACCTCTTGGCTGTCAGGATGCATAAAAGGAAAGCTAACGAGTTCACCAAGAAATGCAAGGGAATGGAAAAACAATGAAAAACATGCAGTCGACTTTAACTACAAGAGCCAGGGGGCAGCCAGATGTTTTGTCCTTCCCATCACATCACTAACTGAGATCAGAACTGCTAGACATACAAAAGGAAAGAAAAAAATGCTAACCCTTCCCATAAGACTTTAAAGCCAGGACCTTATGAAATTCACACAGAAGGAATATACTATATTCAAGTACGCTGTTGAGTTATTTGACCAGAATTTATTGGGCAACTTGAGACAGTTATGCAAATGTGTTTAAGCTGCAGCATTTGGGCTCTCCGAACCGAAGCTTCTGGTGAAACTGGACTTTGGGGAGTGGAATAAATTAAACAGAGGAATCAGTGGCTAGAACTTTGGAAAGCACACACAACCTGGAAAAGAAACCTGGCTGCCATCTTTTGCAGTGGAATTATAATTCTGTGGCAGTGAATACCCACAAATCCTTCCTTTTGAATGTTAATTTTCTTGACTCACTCACGGGGAAGCTCTGCTTCCTGAGCAGTGTGGGTGGGGGAGATTCTGACCCTTTCTGAAGGAAGGGAGGATGAGCCTCCAAGACTAGAGCTGGGCCAGCAGGCAGCCCTGAGTTGCCCGGTCAATATGAAGCTAGTGTGGATGCACAATCTTAAGTCAGCAGTGCCTCAGCCGGCTGCAGCAGCCCACCCAACTAACACAAGATTAGCTAGTTGCTTTTGGGAGCCAAAACTGATTTTTTAAAGGTGGGGGGAGTTGCCTGCTTACCCTATGGAAATTATTTGGGTGGGGGCTACTGTACAGTGCTGGAGGAGGGCCAGGAAGAACTTAATTGGCACATTTTATTTTATTACATTTATCTTATTACGCTTATATCGCACATGGTCACCTCCCCTCACAACAAGAAGTAGGGAAGGAGGTTAGGCTGAACAGCAGTAACTGACCCGTGGTCACCCAGTGAGAGCTTCACGGCTGAGTGGGGATTTGAATACGGGTCTCTCCAGTCCTACTCCAATGCCCTAGCCACTACATCATACTGGCTACGGCAGCTCATGGCTTCATTAGGTCACAACTGGCAGGCTCTGTGCAGGTCAGTGAGCAAGATGAGAATAGTGTACACTGGAGCTCACCCCAGGGCATCGTGCAGTTTAAGGGAAACTTACTGCCCGCACACGACTTCGCACAGCTTACTGGCATGCAGGTGCTGGGACGAGGAGCTCCCTTGGGTCTTGAAAGACTCGCTGACCCCCGTCCCCAGGCTTACTGCCATGGGGATAATACTGACACTGCCAGTGCCTCCTCAGCATGCCATTAGTTGTAATTACTGATCCAATGCATTATTATTATTATTATTATTATTATTATTTACAGTATTTGTATACCGCTCCACATCAAGCAGATTCCGGAGCAGTGAACAATAAGCCAGGATGTGGTTGCACAACCAAGCCAGGCAACAGGAGGAGACACTATTTGTGAGCCCTTTGCTTTGGCAGCAGGTGACCCGCACTAAGGAAGAGGAAGGGCAGCTTTAACTAACAGACTCCTTGAAGGTTCAGCAAAGTGAATTCATAAAGTTGTGTCCCTCAGTTCAAATCATTTCCTTTTGCCTTGTGTTCTCGTTCCATCTGTGAAGGGCAACAGCATGTTCAGAAATAGGGCTTGTTTGGGATGTCAATTTTGATGAAGAAATGAGACACTGGACTGTGGAATGGTGGGAGATTCAGAGTACTTCTTCACATGGCACACCGTTAAACTATGGAATTTGCTCTCACAAGATGTAGTGATGGCCACCAACTTGGATGGCTTTAAAAGGGGCTTAGACAAATTCATGGAGGAGAAGGTCATCAATGGCTACTAGTCAAGATCGCTATATATTACTTCCAGTATCAGAGGCAGTATGCCTCTGTATGCCAGTTCCTGGGGAATGCAAGAAGGAGGGTGCTATTGAGCTCATGTCCTGCTTGTGGGCTTCCCCATAGGCATTTGGTAGTTGGCCATTGTGGGAACAGAATGCTGGACTAGATAGGCCTTTGGTTTGATCAGACACTGCTCTTATGTTCTTATGTCATGTTCACAATGCTTGGAAATTTCCCTTCCAAAGGCTACAATCGCTCCTTGCTCTACTCTACCTAAGGTCCTGCCTGAAGGCATAGTAGCGGTAATTAAGTACTTCACACCCTTAAGTGCTACTGCCTACTGGGATGTGTGACTCATCTGTTCTGCTAAAGTCCCTAATAGTTACATCACCAGATGGCCTCAGTCCTAACCGTTCTATTGGTGTATTATGCAGCAAGTGGAAATTATTTGCAAGGAAAATTCCACCTAGAGCTAGAAAGCAAATAAAATACAATTAAATTAAAAGTTAAAAAATGGATCTCTGACTTCACTGAACACAAGACCCTTCTCCTGCCCTTTAAATTTTACAAAAGGAGATGCTTCATGATTTTGCTGCGTTACAAAACCTGAGCATGCCACAGTAAATTAAGAGAGGAGCAGAAGAAATTATGCTTTTCAGATTCTCTGCTCACAGGAAGCCACTTGCAACAGGAGAGTCCACAGTTAGGTTTGTGACTGGAAGAGAAAATTGAGTCCAAGTGAGGGAAATGGCAGCAGCCTGCTGAAAGGGAAGAGGGTCCCCTAGCGGTTGCATGGAGAGCTGATGAAGTTCAGGAGGACAGCTAAGTGTCCCAGAGGCACCAGAGAGTGCCCCCACGGAGTAGTGGTGAGAGTGTTGGACTGGGACTCGGGAGATCCGGGTTCTAGGCCCTGCTCAGCCATGAAACTCACTGGATGACTTTGGGCCAGCCACTGACTCTCAGCCTAACCTACCGCACAGGGTTGTTGTGAGGATAAAATGGAGAGGAGGAGGAGGATTGTGTAAGCCGCCTTGGGTTCCTTGCAGGAAGAAAGGCGGGGTATAAATGTAATAAATAAATAAATACTGAGGTGCAAAGGCCAAATCCCCTTCTACCTAGAACTGTTCTGTGAGAGGAGGCTTGAGTTGTGCCAGAAAGTACGAGAGAAAGGGCTGCTGCTGCTGCTGCTGCTGCTGCTGCTGCTGCTGCTGCTCTGCACGTTTGCTAACACAAAATGGAGCCCCAATACAAGACTGGTGTAGTCACAGATCAGATGTGGTAACCTGTGTCCTCACTGAGGGAAGCTGTGTGGATGCTAGAATTGGCCTCCACAGTCACTTACGGACCCATCGCTAGAGCCTACACAATTTTATACAATTTCCTCTTTATATAATTTTCTTTTCGTAATTTTATCCTGCAAGACAATTTTACTCGGTCACGAGCGATCGCCTACTACTACAACTACTACTACAACTACTAGTAGTAGTAGTCACAGATCTCAAATGAAGCACTTCATGCCCTTTTCACCGTCTCCCACTTCGTAATAATTGTCTTGACATCATTTTCCATGTGTTTCTCCATCCCAGCTCCACAACGTTAATGATGTACAGTCAGTCAGCCGCAGCAGAAATTGGGGCCGGGGACATGGACATGGGTCTCTCTCTCTTGTAACATTTCACTTTGTTTCTTGTAACATTGACTTTGGCGGTAAGCTTTGTTTTGTTTTGTTTAGAATGGCAAAAAGCTAGGGCCGATAGATAAGGGAGCATACTCTTCAGACTGAATCAGCAAATGTTAAGTACTAATCAGCACAGTCCTGCTGTGATCCTGTTTGCTCTTTCTTGTTCTTAACCCTCATCAGGAGCAATCCCCATTATTTAGGATAATTGCTTTCTGTAGCTCAGTTGGTGGAGCTGTAAGTAGTGCTGAGCTGAAGGTGGGGAGGGAAGCGAAATCTTCAGGAAGGCTTTAATCATGGGAGATCACTGCAGAAGAGACAAAAGTGCTTGCCTGTTCAAAAAGCATTGCCTCGAATAGGCTTTATTTGCCCTCACATTTCTGATTGGCTATGATAGACCCATGTGACCAGTCGCAGGAAGCATTGTTTCCTCATGGTAAACCAACTTTGCTTGCCCTCAGCAGTTACAAAGTATTGTGACAACATCAGTTTCACTCTGTGAACCCTGATTAGCCAGGATCATACTATGAAGGAGAAAGAAACCCCTAACGGGGGGAGGGAGGGGAGTTGTCCAGATGCGGCAACAGGCTAGCGAAAACAGAGACAGCGAACAAGCATGAAAAAGGCAAACATTTTTAGTGGCAAGGGTTTGTTTTGGGAAATATTTCAGGGCCCCTGAAATCATGATTTTTGGCACAGCCCTAGTTATGAGCAGGTGATGATGTTATATGAGAAGCTATTGTGCCCTGTATTGAGAAGGGGAACATCAGTTGTGGCCTTAAACACATCATAGCTCCCTGCTCTCCCCCCCCCCTTGGGAGGTGGGTTAACCACATAAACAAACATCATTCTGCCAGTTTGCATGAGTTGAATGAAAAGTGTGTGAGGAGGTGTGTGGATAGTGTCATTATACAGTTTAGTCACTAGGTGGCACTGGACCTGGAGTCAGGTGTTCCCTGGTCCTGTTCTAGCTTTGTTGTAGAGAAACAATAAATTTCTTGTCTAGCTTCCTCTAAGCCAGATGATGCTGGCCTACAGCTCCCAGCATACCAGCCGGCATGGCTAATGGCAAGGGATTCTGGGAGCTGTAGTCCAGCAACATCTGGGGACCCAAGGTTGGAGAGCCCTGCTCTAAGCCTTCAATGACATGGGGGGTTGAGTGCATCATTCCAAACCTCCTGTTTCTAACTCTGCGGGTCAAGCACTGTACTTATGAGGAGAACAGACGAGGTGGACCTGAGATTTTGTTTCCAAGGCCAGAATCATTTTTCAACTCGTGTTTCATCAGCAAACCCACCTCTGGAGCTCTTTCAAAGAGACGGTGATTTTCAGGCTATGGCCCAGAATGAAAAGGACAGCTAAAATATCTGCCCATTGGACCATCTCCCCAAGGGGGCCCCCCTTTAACACACGGGGGCTGAAAACATCTCCGGATTCTTCCGTCAAGAAGCCAATGTGGATCAATATCTAGGGGAGGAAAGACAGAGGGGAAATGAGGTCTTAATGTTGAGTGTACAAGGGAGAGGGGCTGCTAAGAAGACAAAACACACTGACAGGGCACATGGCAACCCAAACTGTCAGCCTGACCCTGATAATACAACAACACACAATAGACAATTTGGTTTGCAAGCCACTGATTTGATTTTGTACCTGCTTCTGATCTCTCTGTTTGCCCTCCAGCTTCTGTTCCAGTTTATGCGAGGCCCTCAGCCACTGCGCGGCCATATGCCGGATCCTTTTCTTCATAAAGATCAAAGACTCTTTGCCACTGCCGATCAGCTCCAGGAGGTAGGAGAAGTCTCTCTGAAAAGCTGCCTAGGGAAAGAACAATAAGAGCAATAGACTCTTCCTTTTAATGCAAGGCCGAGCAACCCACCCTCACAGAGACCATCTGAGCAAAGAGCTCTCTGGGCCCATGTAAGTCGCACAGGTGGGCACAACAGGTTTTTTGTTCTCTCCGTTGCCTGGGCCATACCTTGGACAAGGCTGAAGATGCCTCTGGACCAGAGCTATCACACGCAAACACCGAGCGTAGGGCGGAGGCAGGCAATATGCTGAGGGCCATCTTGGAAATTAATTGTAAGATGGAGTCCACAGCTAATTTGTACATTAAAGTAATACAAATGGGACCTGCAACAAAATGTCACAGTGTGGAGTGCTTCTGTTCAGGGTTCCAGCCAGTCATGCCCTCCTCCCGGATACGCCATTCTGTTCCCCCCACCCCCACTGGTTTTTCTATTTCCCACCCTGGACACACACTCAGCCTTCTGCGGCCACTCCAGTCCACATTGGGCTGTCTGAGGGGGTTGCTGTTTAGTGGCTTTTCCTACATTTTTTTTTTTGTACTTCTGCAAACCTCAGGGTTCCCCTGAGCATGCTGATGCCTCCTTCTTCTATCTCAGTGGCCCCGTTTTGGCTACAATTTTGAGTTCACTCTAAGTGCGCGTGATCATTCAATATGCCCAGTGGTGAGCAATTTGAACATAATATGCTATCAATAGATATATCCAGGGCACAATCCTATATATGTTTCAACAGAAAAAAGACCTGCCGCTCCCAGCATTCCCGAGCCAGCTGTGCTGGCTCGGGAATGCTGGGAGCGGTAGGACTTTTTTCTGTCGAAACACGCAAAAGATTGCGCCCTTAAGCACTTGCGAATATGTATAAAATGTGCATGAACACACTGGTTGCTAAGTCATAGCTGGTCAATACTTTATATTTCCCCCCTGTGGTGTAGCATGAGCCATAATTCTTTGGCTCACACAGCGTTTCACTTTTTGGAAGCAAACCTGCAATAATTGCCAAATTCCATGAAAATGTCTGAGACTGGAGATCTGTAGCATTCGCTGGGATTATATTCAGATATTAGCTAATTTTTCTTTAATCTAAGAAGAAGCTAGGGGCTGCAGGACAAAGGAAGACTGCAACTAAGTCTTATGGTGATTATACACCAGGAGAAGGGGGTTACAGGGGGAGTTTCTAAGGTGGGTGGAATGGTTTTTTTGCAATATTTCCACTGTGGTCCCATTGCTTTGGGCCGCGCTATTTTTTTTGTTACTAAATCAGAATCTCAATTAAGGTTGCTTGAGAGATTGAGGATAGCCTTCTCCCCATTCCACTTCCCCCCTTCTGACAGATGGTGGAGTCTCCTGGGACCAACTACCGCAGCCACAGCAGACGCCCCTAACCCTACTCCTGCCCCTGGCATTCTTCCAAGAATACTGATGGGTGGGCAACGGCACCAATCCACCACAACAGCAGGAGAAGGATGGCCACGAGGAAAGAAATCTATGTATTGTTACACCATACATAGATCCATGACCTCCTTACTTGTGCTTAGCCCTGACTGGAGCACCCCAGTATGAGTGCGGATGGAAGGCTGTGTCCTGACTAGTCCCTGACACATAACCAGACAGAGATCAAGCTCTCACTTGCCCTTACGATATTCAGCCTGAAACAGTAACCTTCCTTTTACTTTGGGCACAATCTTACGCAAATTTAGACAGAAAAAAGTCCTACAACTCCCAGCATTCCCCAGCCAGCATGGCTGGCTGGGAAACGCTGGGTAGCACTTTTTTTCTGTCTAAACATGCATAGGATTGCACTCTTAAAAGTTTTCTGCACAGGTGTTCTCTTGGAATCCTGTGGTCTATTACTTTTGCCTGAAAACATGTGAACCCAACCCACTAGTTTGGGAAAAACACACCTTTTGACAAACAGATGAGAATGTCCCTTGACTGGCACAATCTGAGGCCTGAAAGTCTCACCTGCACCCTGGGAGGTGGCTTTGTGGAAGGTGCAGCTGCTGTCTGATTTCGCCAAGACAGCACAGGGCAAAACCACTCAACTTCGCTGAGGTAGATGAGGAATGAGCATTCTGTGCCGTCCACACCAAAAAATGCATAGCAGGGGTCCGATGTCCACCTGGCCCTCATCCACTGCAAGGAAAAGGAGGTCACAGTCAGGTCAGCCTTTAAAACATGTAGGAATCAAAGGATCTTTTTTGTGGCATAAACAATATCAAGAGATCATTGGCTTATGACTAAGGTGTCCATTGGGAAGAGGCTAACATTTCTCAAGGTTGATTTAGGCTCTTTGGATATGATGTGCAAATTATTGTTTCATAGAAAAAGCTAGTCACAAAGAACGTGTTGCAAGACAAGTATGGATCTTGTTTAGGGGAAGAAATGATGAAGGAGCAGTGAAAAGGCAAACTTTTGGACTAGAAAATTGTGGCCAACAAAATCTCTCCTGAATCTTTTGTCAAGCGAGCAAATTTTTCTCAATCAAAACTGTCAAAACAATTTTGAGTAGCCAAAAAATAGATGAAATTCTGATAAAATTTGCTAATGGCACCAATCTAAGGGATAAAATCCCCACAGATAAAAGTCAGACATACTTGTATACATTCATACACAATGGTATACTATACATGTTTTCCCCTTCCTACATGTAAGTAAAATGTCATGTGTGAAACAGCCCTAAGAAAATGAGTGAACAAATCTACTGTTAACCTCTTCAAAGCCTTTTATCTAGAATGCAAAGGAGATCTTGCCAAAGAGCTCAGATTGGATCTATCAGTTCACCTCTCACAAAGCTTATCTTGCTTATCACTATGGTCATTTGGCACTGACCAGCACAAGTTGAGGAAGAAATACAGTCATGCCTTGGACTGAGAGCGTAATTTGTTCCGGAAACGTGCTTGTAATCCAAAACACTCTTATATCAAAACGAAATCCCCCCAAAAAAATTTGTACAGAGATTTTTAATTTAAGCCATACTACAGTACTTGTATTGCAAGACGTCACTTGTATATCAAGTAAAAAAAAATTAAATAAATATTTTAAAATTTGCTTGTCTTGCAAAACGCTCTCAAACCAAGTTACTTGCAATCCAAGGTATTACTGTAAACAGCTTCATATCATAGCACTTTAGATTAATCTTGCCAGAACAAAAGCAAACTGGCTGGTGAGTGTCAAAAGCAGCAAGGGGAAAGATCGATCAGTACTAACACTGGCATTCTTTTGCCCAGAAACTGGCATCCCTATGCAAAGGAAGCAGAAATTTAGCAGGGTTCTCAGAGGGTGATTTTGCATGCAAAGCAATAACCCCAAGCTTCTCCATGTAGATCTATCATCCTCAGTAATTGCTGGTGCCAGCCTCTTCCAAACTTAACTACACAAACAAACTCACTCAGGAGACAGCCCTCCACTCCCAATATGTAAAACACACCAATCATCCAGACAGGAGATCGAATTACAACAATTAAATTACACTTAAAATTTAACCTAGCCATGGAAGAAGATGGCAGAAAATGACTGCTATGTAGCTGGGACAATCTGAGTAATGCAACGGTTGTGTCTTATTAATCTGGCAGTTAATTTATTTTGTCATGTAGCTGGATCAGTAGCATGCAGGTTTAAATAATGGTTGAAGTTTCTGGGGGAGGGAGTAATTAATTCAGGTCCACCTTATAGTTAAAATAAACAGGGTGTGTGCAGATACAGAGTTGAACACAAACCCAATCAAACGCCTGTGTTGTGTTCAAGCCAAGGCAATGTGCTGTGCTAAGCAGAATGTGGTACTGTACTTGAAACCAACATCAGGTTACAATGCTTAGCTTGTTCCCCAGGCCAGAGAAAACACTTCAGATTAAAAACAAGCAAGACAATAAATCCATGGGTGCTTCCTTTGCATTGCTTGCATATGAATAATTAACTTCGATATAAATGCTACATTAGTGCATTAATCATGCAAGGCAGGGCAACCTAGTTGCTAAGGCGTTATACAAAGAAGTCATGCATCCTCGCTCCCTCTCAATGAATATTTGTTTTTATTTTTCATTATCCTAGCCTGCTCCATTGCTTGATTCATTTGAATGAGAACCATAAAGTATTCTCCTGTTTCAACAGTGCACGTACCAACAAAAAGATTGCATCCTCCCAGGTTTGTCTGTTAATCATCTCTTCCTTTGGAAAACCAATGTCAGTTTCACCCTAATTAAGATGTAACTTTTTTTTTTAAATTAAGAAAATAGATTTTAAAGGTTCATGAACAACAATGGCATTTCAAATCCCTTTGAAGAATCTTCAACATTATGATTTCTAGTACGGCTGAGATAAAATGCTCTAACCCCAATTTCGCCATCCCATCTGCAGGCAGCAGTCTTGGAGGAGGGGGGTTATTTCAGCAATTTTGGGGTGGGAGTGAGAGAGTAAATCTACAGCCTGCAGTGGGTATTGCACTTCCTAACATTTTGGCAGCTAGTGGCTGTCATTCCCCCCCCCCCCCCGCAGGCAATGTGAGGGCGGGAAGTCTGTTTTCAGGATGATGATGATAAGTCATCATGTAGTATCATCTTGAAGCAGATCAGAGAGAGGGCAGTGCTTTCCAAACTCATTCTTCTTGTTGGGGGGGAAGGCAGGGATGGTGATCGCTAGCCGCTGAGATACCAGGGACAGCCATAACCACCACCACCAGGTCTGCAAAATATGCAGCAGTAGTGGAAAAAAGTGAGCTGGAGGGATGTTCAGCTTTAGTAGCAATAGTATATGGATTTTTAAGGGGACAACCCCATGCCTGTTTAGACAGAAAAAAGTCCTACAACTCCCAGCATGCCCCAGGCAGTTCCCAATTCCCAGCCATGGCTGGGACATGCTGGGAATTGTAGGACTTTTTCTGTCTAAACAGGCATAGTGTTGGGCCCTAAACCACCTTTCAAGGTTTACCCCCTCAAGGTGGTTTACAAATAGAAAATAGAACACTGTAATAAAATTACATGTTATTAAACAATGAAATACCAAAAACAACAACATTAAAATAGAAAAGGACCTTTGGATCCCACCAAACCCCACCCCGTTTTGAGCCTAAAGGACTATCAAAAGAACCTTCAGCTCAGCCTTAATTTCTGGGTACCGGGAAAATGAGTTAATGCATATATGACCCCATAGTCTAGGGAAAGAGCTATTCCCTTAAGGACCAGAGTACACCTCCAGAGCCATAATCAGCTTTCCTTACTAGGTGGAGCTGCCACATTTCCAGGTAGCCTTCAAAGAAATGAAGGAATTTCATCATTACCAACCTGACATAACTCGATCACCAGGCCCAAGTGCCTACGTGTATTTTAACGCCTACAGCTTCTAGGGTGGTGTATTTCATTGCTTCCTCCTTCCCCTTGCAGCCCATTGTGCCCCCTGAAAAGCTGCTCTGCAGGGTCAGGGGACCCCCCTGAACAGGCTAGGGGGTGATCCTGGGGGCTGCAGAGGGAAGGAGGGATCAGCTAAAATCCCTGCCCTGCCCCCTTCCTAGAGGCAGCAACCTCTGCTGGATCCTGGTTCCATCCATGAACAGAAGGAGCCCTTCCATTTGTGGAGGGGTCAGTCTGGATCCAGAAGCTTTTACCCATTCATAATGAGCCCCTTCCTTAAATAAACTGGAACTCCCTTAAGTTATCGCTCACCTTCTTTAAACACCCTGCCGCCATGTTTCACAGTCATAGTCGCTAAAGGGGGACTTCAGGATCGATTAGGCAGGATAAGGATCTTGAAAAGTCCATCCTGAGCCACAGGGAATCTTGAGTGGGCAGAGAGGAGCAGGTCAAGTAGCTTTTGTCAGTTTGGAGCACAATCACTTGAAGGGAAGGGAAGAGGCCTGTGGCTCACGCTGGCTCAGCTTGTCTGAGTGTGGAAAGCTAAGCAGGGTCAGGCCTGGTTATTACTTGGATGGGAGACCCCTCCTCTAGTTTCCTGCATTGAGCAGGGGTTTGGACTCGATAGCCTTGTAGGCTCCTTCCAACCCTATGAACTATGAAACTATTTAACCAGAAATTTCCCGATTCTAAAAATAAGTCCGCATTTTGTCATTTTAAGTCTGCATTTTGAAAACAATTATTAGATTGGACAAATCCTATCCCACTGGCCCCTTGTTGGCTCATGCATGTCTTGGATACATACATCTGAACCGAACCACAGTGAAATCCTTCGTTAGGATAGTGGATTGGGGGGATGTATACAGGAGGACCGTCTTAGTTAGCTGAGATAAGCACAAGCATTGTGCTTGTATGGTCTTTCCTCACGCCACCCCTTTCATTCCCATTTCTTGTGATGACACAACTGAAGGTTTTCTGGGTTCATGAACCACAATTCCCCATTATGTCTGAACTGGGAAGCTATGGTTACCAGAATCAGAAGATACCAGAATCTTAAACCAACTTCAAACCAGATCCTGGTTTGTTACAAACCTGGAAATCATGGGTTTCCTGGTTCTGGTGGAATGGTAAACTAAGGTTAATTCAGCCAGGAAATCTTCAATCATGCCATACTGGGAAAGGAGGAGGGAATGGGTGGTGCAATTATAGAGAGTGAGGGCACAAGGCTCATGCATATCTTGGCTTAATAAACTGAGATGCATATATCCAAACTGAGCCTAAAGCTCCTGCTAACCTGACATTATAGTCCTGTACAGGCCCGGTGCAAGGCAATTTGGTGCCCTAGGCAAGATCAGATATTTAGCGCCCCCCCTTCCCACTTGAGCCCTCCCTCCCTCCAGCCCTATGCCCATTATGAAATAAATTTCCCTCCCTGGGAACTGCCGAGCCCCATAGAAAAACTTTGTGGACTTTGAGACTTTTCCTTTGTGTTCACTCGGAAAGCAAAGAGGCAACATCAGCCCAGCTATGCCAGGAACTCCCAAGGGCCTTCTCCTACTCCATATATATGTAAAAGCCTGTCTCCTCCTGCAGGCAGCACAAGGGATATGAAAAAGGATGTGAGAGAGGTGTGGTGGCGCTACCTGTGAGGAATAGAGACAAAAGGGCGTCTTGCAGCCTGTCCTACCTCGCAGGGTGGAGGTGCAGAGACACCGGTTTGACTCGTACACCTTCTGGGTTGCAGGGGGGGGGATGCATGTAGTAGAAACATAGCAAAGAGAGAGCCCGTGGATCATCTGGTTCAAATTTAGGAGGGGATTTACGAAACTTGCTACTTCCCCTCCTCTCTCTATCACTTTGTTGCAATATTTCTTTATCAGAATAATGTATATTATCCTGTCTTTCCCTTTACCAGCCTAGTGCTCAAGGCAGACAACAATATTCAAAGTACAGTAAAGAAAACATCAACAGCTCAGGGCACAATCCTAAACACGTTGAGGCAGAAAAAAGCCCCGCAACTCCCAGCATTCACCAGCCAGCATGGCTGGCTGTTGGAATGCTGGGAGTTGTGGGGCTTTTTTCTACCTCAACGTGCATAGGATTGCACATGGCTGGCTGGGGAATGCTGGGAGTTGTAGGATTTCCCCCCCCTCCAAACACGCATAGGATTGCATCCTAAAACCATTTAAAACCAAAACACAGAAACAGCATGGTAAATAATTAAAACATTGGAGCCCCAGCTAGCTTAAAATACCTTTCCCTCCCTCCCTGGTTGCTGGAAATAACTGCTTTCAGGGGACTTTGAGCTGAGGAACCTGAGGCTCACGCGAGGGAGGGAAGGCGAAGGAGGTGTTTGCAGGTGCATCCTTGAGAGGGAAGGCGAAGGAGGTGCCGCCCACCAGCCTCCCATCATTGGCCCCTGCCCGCCTCCCCTCCTCCAGTCTGTAGCCTTCTCTGCCTCTTTTGATGCTGGTTGTGAGGAGGAGCCTGCCTGCTGCTGTTCCTGGTAACGAGAGGGAGGGGTGCGCTTCTTTCGCCTTCCCTTCCCCACCACAGGACATGATTGGTAAAACAAACTTGGTAAAATACGTGATGTATTTTTTTTTCCCCAAGGCATTTCTGGCGCCTCCTTTAGCCCTGCGCCCTAGGCAGCCGCCTAGTTGGCCTAATGGTAGCACCGGCCCTGGTCCTGTATATGAAAAGTCTACACCAGTGATGGCGAACCTTTTTGAGCCCGAGTGCCAAAACTGCAACACAAAACCAACTTATTTATTTCAAAGTGCCAACACAGCAATTAAACCTGAATACCGAGGTTTTCATTTTAGAAAAACAACTCATACAGTTGTCTGAACTAATTAACATCTTTTGTCTTTAAAGAAAAACACAACAGAGCTTTCAATGATACAAACGGGTTTTTGTTGAAAAAAAAATCAACTCAAAAAATTATTATAGTACTACATTGTACACATAGCCTGAAGGGAATTTATACAAACTTTTTAAATAATTAGGCACATGTATTTTTGGATAAGGGATTCTCAACTTGTAATATGATTATATGCCAGACTGAAATTGTATGGGGCAAGCTTTACCCTGGGTCCTTTCCTTGCTTCTACAGGTGTCGGATTAGTAAAAGTAAAAGTCAACCTGTACTAGGATGAGCAAGATAAACAAGAAAACTAAACGTGCTTAACACATTTTAAACACTTTATGTCTTGGACTGCAAACACTGCATTAGGTAAAAGTTTGCATTGGGCATTAATGTGATTTTTGCTATTGCATGCATGCTGATAATTTGTCAAACCTTGGCTCATACTCCGTTAGTTTGAGAGCAACACATGCAGCACTTAGGTCAACTGTTAGGGCTTTACATCCAAGCTATGCTGTGTGCATCATTCTTCAAAATCTTTTAAATGTGATAATGTAGAAAAGAATTCTGTAACAGGAATTCTAGAATAAAATCATTCTGTTCCACACTGTGAGAAAGAACAAGATAGTGTTTTGCAGAAGGGGACGGTCTTTTCGCGATCTGGTGACCAATGGCTCGAGTGCCCACAGAGAGGTCCCTGCGTGCCATAGGTTCGCCATCACTGGTCTACACCCTTTGCCTCCCCTTGGCACAGCTAGCTAAATTGTTCAGGGCTTAAGATGCAATCCAGTTGAATTTCAGTTGGGCAGTGAGGTACTGGTAACCTTTGAAGTGTCATCCAGTGAGAGAGATATTATCTTGTTGATTCCTGCATTTATTCTGGTCAGAGCATGCATTTGAATCTTGCTTACTCACCTCCACTTTTCCAGAGCAATCAGGGTACTTGGGGTCCCTGGGCACCTCACACTGGTCTCGTCTGCCTTCTATTGCTGTTGAGTACAAATATACAAAGGATGTATGTAAGAGAGAGGGTAGTTATTCCAGGATCTGGATTCTGGTCCAAAAAGTAGCTTCCTAAGAAAATCAGCTTTCTTTCTTTCTAAAGGAAAAATTTAGTCCTCACATTATCTAATAAGAAAACCTTGCTGCTCTTTGCAATAGCTTGTGTCCTCCCCCTCCCAACCTCCCACTCCCAGTTTGGATTACCAGCTGACCAGGCCCACTGTGGACCCGCCCCAAAACTGCTGGGTTCCAGTTCTATGAATTCACACCTGGACCCATGCTGGACTCCTCCTCCTCCTTCCCAAGAGGCCTCCCCCAGGCCTTGCCTTGGAACCACTTTTTTTTTTTATTTCAATGGCTGGCAACCCTACCTCCTCTAAACAAAATGATTTGTGATCTTGCAAAGTGTAGCAATCAGGAACTCAGCTCTGGACTCTCAACTGGAGTATTTAAAAAAACAAAAACAAAAAACACAAGACTATTCCTATGGGCATGTTTCTCTTTTAATGTATATGTATAGCTCCACAAAATTTTCATGAGTTGTGAGTTTCTTTATTTAAATTATTTATAAGCCGTTTAACATTCCAAAATACCTATGCAGTGCACCAAGTAAACATCAGTTTTAAATCCCACAAAACAATAAAATATAAACTCAGTGTAATGCAGTGACTAGTAATATACCTAGCCACTCTGGGAAGGCTTGCATGAATAGAAATGTTTTTAACATGCACTGAAAACCCAGTATCATTGGGGCACACCTTATATCTGTGAGAATAGAGTTCTATAAATCTGGGTTCCATCCTTAAAGGTGGTTTAAAAATAATTTCAAATAAGTAAATAAATGTTGTTTTATTTAACTCAAAACCCATTCAGCCTTAGATCACAGCCACACCAACGCTGTAGCTACTTGGTTCCTAGGTGGTAACAACAACCCTCAGACTTCTAGAATGCCCAGGTTTTTTGAAGACACGTATCTTCCACCAGTCCCACATCACCAATGACATCTAATCCATTCTTGGTCAAGTATGGCAGCAATCTAGTCAGGTTTCACTGTTATCTACTAGGGCCTTGATATGGGTGCACAATTCACCTCCAATCAGCCTTTTGTACACCTCAGATGTCTTGTGGGGCTGGGCTGGAAACAGCTGCACAAAATGTGCCCTCACTGGCTGGATAGAATTTCCCCAACTATGTAGCAACACAATTATATTCTGAAATGTAATTAATCATGATCAGCTCGGTGCCATAAATACTCTATGTTCCCTTTCCATTCCTTAAGTAAGAAACAAATGTATTAAAAACCTTCTATGACAAAACAGTGTCATAGTCCATTACAAGTCAAGGAACGCCTGTGTGAACAAACATGTCTTCAAGAGGCTGGCCACTGAACCATCTAATAAGTGACATGACTTTAATAAAAAGAAGTCTCAGGGAGGGGTGGGGGTGAGGGGACAGTGAACCCTAAAAGGTTTCTGTGGTATAAGCTGGAAAGGGTGGGATTAGCCTTCTGCCAGTCACAGATATGCCTGCCTGGTGAACCCAGCACCTTTACATACATGGAGGTATCTAGTAAAGTGGTGGCAGTTTCCACTTCAGATCTGAGGTGCTCGGTGCACGCATGAAAAGTAATACAGCCTAATCTGGTTTCCATTTGTTTAAATCGCAACCAGGCAAAGCCAATTCCAAGTTTTGGGGGCCCTTGGGCAAGATCAGGGCCAGCCCTACCATTAGGCAGAGTGAAGTGGTTGCCTCAGGTGACAGATGCTTGGAGGTGGCAGTAAGATGTTAGAGGTGAGAGCTGTGTGTTATGTGGCCTGCCCTGTTACCCCTAAACTAGCCTGCTGCCTTCAGGTGCAGTGGAGGATGCTGTCCCATCATCCGTGCTGAAGACAGATTCAGCTGGCTTTTGTGCATGGGATAGGAGGAGGGGGTACCCTCTTGCTCTTTGCCTCCGGGAGGTAAAGGTCTTGCTCCAGTCCTGGGCAAGACATTGTCAGTGCCCCCCCTCCCTCTCTGAGGGTGTCCCCATCTCCTCTTCCTCACTGCTGCTGTTGTTGCTGCCTATTCCCTTGCATGTCCCTCTGGGACGAGAGACAGAGAGGACAAGCCATGGGGAAGCCATGGTTTCTTCTCCTTGCTCCTCTCACTGCTCGCTCACTCGGAGAGGGTGAGTGAACAGGCAACAACAGCAAGGATAAGAAGAAGCAGAGCCAGAAGGTTCTAGGGATCGGCAGTGTCCCTCTTGCCCTTGACTGGGCTGTGGGCTTCGGCAGTTGCCTAGCGATGATGAAGACCCCTGTTACTGACCCTGAAACCAGGTATGCCAGAGTAAAAAGCGTAAGTGCTACCGCTCCCCAGGCAATGTGCTCTACTGCTCTGTGACACCAGCCAAGCCCAATTTTGGATAGTTTCTCCATTATTCATACACTGGGAAAGTTAAAAGGGGGAAACCAGGAAGGGCGTTATAAACTATTTATAATGTGCTCCATTTGTTTTCATGAACAAATTGCTGAAACCTATGCAATTATTCATGTCCTTAATGTTAAATAAGGTCTTTGCCACCCCTGGTTCATTAGGAACCCTAGCTGCAGATTAAAGAGAGACATTAAAAATTGATATTCAACAGAAATGGACAATCTTTTATTGACTTTCTTACACCTCTCCCAGTGACAGGGAGAGATGGCTGTAAAAGCCATTTGGAGCATTGAGCCACAGCTGGACGAAGAACAATGAGCAAGCAAGCCAATATTTAATACTTGAGGGTCACAGCATGACAGCATGGTGAGACAACCAGTCATAAAATTCTCTTGCATCTGCCACATTAATCATCATAATGAAACCCATTTGCAATTTCAAAGATTTAGTCTTTGATTCAGGAAGGCAAAGGCTTCATCTCCAAGCTAAGATGATAAGGATCTTTAAAAACACACACACAGGGTGGTCAAGTGGCAGGGATATGAGTCTCTAATCTGGAAAGAGTAGCATAATGATAGTAGGAACCAAAGTATTCTATGAGTGGGTACGTGGAGGGAAGGAGTTCTGGGGGGAAAACCAGCAGACAACTGAAAAACCAGTTGTTGTAATAAGAGCTGCAATGTTTTTGTTGACCACAATTTGTTTTCTAGAGGCATCATATTACAAAATCTTCAGCAGCAAATATGTGGAGTCAGAAGAGTGAAAGTTATTATATTAGCCTTTTATATAGCACCTTTAATGTGCATGGTGCTTTGTAAGAAGAATCAAAAGACAAGTCCCTGCCCCAAAGAACTTTCAAGCTAAAATTTTGCACAGGACAGGCATGGAAAGAAGATAGAAGCAAAGGTAAGTGGGGAAGAATGCTTCCACATACTTAGGGTTAGGTTTCGATCCTCCACCTATTTACCTGGGAGTAAGCTCCATTGAACTCAGTGGGACTTACTTCTGAATAGACATTTATATGGGATAGCACTGTTTGTTTCAGTAAGGGAGAGTAACATGACACATAGGGATGTGTGAGGAATCTGCTGGGAGATTTTCACAATTCAGCCCTCAGGATTCCACTTTGCCAGCCCTGCGCTGGCTCCGACTCACTATGGTGCAAGTCGAGACCGCTCGCAGACTTCCATCTCTAAGACTGGCCATGATTTACGCATGTTAAAAAAAAAAACCGCTAAGGAAATTTTTGTAAATGTACACAATTTGTGCAAATTGGCACCTGAAAAGCACATGGATCATGGACAGTTTGTGTAAAATCAGCCAATTTGCTCAAATCAGCACTCAGAAAGCTCATGGTCTTCGTATGATTTGTGCAAATAGGCCAGTTTTATGCAAAGCACACTAGATTCACATGCTTTTTTTGTGCCGATTTGCGCAAAATACCATGATTGTGTGATTTGCACAAATTTCCTTAGCATTTTTTAAAAAATGCAGAAACCATGGCCCATCTTAGAGACAGAAGTCAGTGGAAAAAAACTGACTCAGTCCGCTTCCAGTCATCGGATCAGAAGTGGACAAGGAAGTCCATTGAGCTCAAACGAGCTGAACTTCCCAGCCAACACAGCAAAAACAAATGGACCAGCTAGACCAGGGTGGCCAACTTATGGCCCTCCAAATGTTTTGGCCTAGAACTCCCAACATGCCTCACCATTGGCCATGCTGACTAGGACTGATGGGAGTTGCAGGCCAAAACAACTGGAAGGCCATTGTCCACTCCTGAGCTAGACTGAGCCTCCAAGAAGTTGGTGTGTAGGGCATGCTGCAGGGAGCAGAGATGGTGCAGACAGGTTTTTGAGTTATACTGCATTGCAAGTGGAGGAAATGAGAAAGATGTGAGACTTCAGCCAGCACTATTTATTTATAAGGTAGGTGAAGAAGCAACAGTTATTTAATACTTTCAGTTTAAAGACAATGCAAATAAGAAATAATCCAGTTTTGGCTGATAAATTTGAAGCATACTGTGCAACCAAAAGAAATATTATGTACAAATGACTCAGAATGATGTCAGAAGGAAGGAGAAAATGCAGGCTAATACGTGATTGCTTTTAAGCTGTTTGCACAAACTGGTGAATTTGGGGAGCTGTGTGAATCATTTATTACAGATTACACACTGTGTGGCATAAAGTCAGGGCGGCTGAGATCTATACTGCTGCATGAGACTGATTTAACTCGGAGGTATGCACTGGGTATTATCAGGCGAGCAGAGCAAGTGGCTGCAAAGCAGATGAGACCGCTGGGGGCAACTGAAAACAAATTGATTCCCTACAGTGCAAAAATATTTGAAAAAAGCTAAGGCAGCCCAGCTTCAGAACACAGGACGTTTGAACACTTAAAAAAACAAAGGGAAACAAGTGCCATTTGTAGAACCAGCAGTCTGTTCCCAGGCCTGGACTGGAGGACCTGGGCAGGGACATCTTTGAGGGACAGCTGGAGGAGGAGCCACATCTGGGGTAGCGTGTGAAAAAGAACTACATACGCTGGAGTCAGGGCCGGTGCTACCATTAGGCCAACTAGGCAGCTGCCTAGGGCACAGGGCTAAAGGGGGCGCCAGAAATAGGGAGGGAGGGCTCAAGTGGGAGGGCACTAAATATCTGATCTTGCCTAGGGCACCAAACTGCATCAAACTGCCTTGCACCGGCCCTGGCTGGAGTCTAGGGTGGGTGGGGCTTGGACTT
This sequence comes from Shinisaurus crocodilurus, assembly GCA_021292165.1. NCBI lineage: Eukaryota > Metazoa > Chordata > Lepidosauria > Squamata > Shinisauridae > Shinisaurus > Shinisaurus crocodilurus. The sequence goes on along the minus strand of CM037881.1, from coordinate 68,475,301 downwards.
AGGTATTTCAGGCGGCTCCGCCCTGCCATAGCCCTCTTTCCATCCAATTTGGGGGGGGGGGATTAGCCGATCACCTATTTAGTGGCCAAGCAGGAATTTTGGGCTCACTAACTCATTGGCTGGGATGGTGAGTTTATTTGCTTGCTTGACATGGACATTGGAAAGGATTGATTGGTTTGGAATTTGTTAGTTTAAGGGTACAATCCTATGGTCCCTGGAGAGCGTCCCAGGGACCATAGGATTTTTTGGATTCCCCCTCCCAAAGCCATAGTCACTGCAATGACTTCTGGAGGGGACTCCATAATCTGTCCTGCTCCCCCATAGCCACCATGGAAAGAGCCGCAGCGCCTGCTTTCCAAGGTCGCAAAAGCAGTGTCAGAGGACCTTGTAGGGGTAAAACTGGGGGCATTGAGTGGGCAGGGAGGGGAGAGGACAGGATACAAAAATGTATATGGCCTCTCCAGCCTCTAAGGGTGCAACGCTATGGTTTAGACAGAAGTCCACAGAGTAATCTTGGAGCTCCTCAGGAATTCTATGACAGTTGTCCAGTTCTGTGCCATGCCAAACAAGAAAGGCAGGCAGACTGTGGGAATCTCTCTATAGGTCAAAATATACATTAATTAAAGTTCGCTGCCAAATTCACCCTGCTGCAGGACAAAGTCAGAGTCACAGGCCATGGTAAGAGGAAACAAAATGCAAATAAAGAAAAGCTTTACAGGGAGAGGTTTAAGGGTACACGTGGGATTCACTGCAAGCGTTTTTAATGGTGCCTGTTGGGGATTATTTCCTTTGGTGGACTAGCAGGAGACAAACACATCATTGTTGCATGATTAAAGTGATTTCCGCAGTAATCCCCTTCTTAGCACATCAACTCACTGGAAGGTGGGGCGTGTTCCTTAATACACATGTGCCAGGAGGGGTATAGAAGGCAGACAAGCAGCCTCAACGTGTATGTGTGTGTGCTGCCAGAGGAACACGCGCCCTCCCTGCAGTGTGCTGCTGCTGACTTGGGAGCTGGCTTGGCAGTTTTGAATGTTAGCATTGCCACTAATGATGTATGGTGCCCCGCTAGTCAAGTGCTTTGCAGACATTAACCCCTCCTTCACTAGAAGAGCTGTGTGAGGTCCAGCATTAAAGGGTTCTTCCACCACACACGCATACACACACACACACACACACACACACACCACCTAAAGAAACTGAATGTGCTGCAGATTCCAGTGACACAATTTCCGCAGTTTTTCAGCATCTGGTACAAGGCAAAGTAGTGAGATTTGTGGGTATTTTCTTGTAGCGCTAACCACAGCAGGAAGGGGCAGAGGTGAAATGGTGGTGATGCTTTATAGAAATAAGGTGCTTGCAGACAGAGGGCTCCTAGTGCTACCAATAAAAGGCATTGTGCATTCTGTCTTTCCCTCCTCAATGATTTTTTTGTGGTAAGAAAAAAGATGGAATCAGCAGTGGGAAAACGCCGGATGGTTACAAATGGAAGACAGTGTCATCCAGAAACACCCCCCACCTCCCATAAAATTCCATGAGTGAGGCAGGACAATTGCACAATAAAAGCGTTGACATGAAGCACCCATAGCTTTAACCTTTGATGTGTGTGTGGGGGGGGGGGATAAATGACTGAGAGCACTCCTGTAAATAGCCTTCTGTTCTGTAGAGAATGTATATGGCAGAGGAACATGGCAAGAATGTATTAACCAAGTACCGTTCCTCACACACTTTCTGAAGTTGCTTGCTTTCTATTTTTGGAATTGTCTGAGGCATCCTTGCTCATACATGACTTGGAAAACATTGTGAAAGCCAGACAGATGTCTGGTTGGAAGATACTAAAGCTCCAAATTGCATGTCACATACAAATGCATGTCATGTAGCCCAACAACTCACTTAGATGAAAAAAAAAGCTTCTTAGGGTGCAATCCTATGTGTGTTGAGACAGAACAAAGTCCTGAAACTCCCAGCATAACCCTTAACCCTTTCTCTGTCCATGCCCTCATGCCCCACCAGCTTCCTGTTGCAATCAGACCAGAGCCAGATGAAGCCTCCTCCTCTGAGAGGGATCCTATCATTGGCCCTCATATATATGAAGATCTAGGGGAGTCAAGGCTGAGTGCCCCTAAAAATACAGTGTTGGGAGGTGTCATACTCGGGGAGGTGACAGATGTGGTGACTGAATGACATACTGTATCTAGTTTTGCTCACCCTTTTTCAGACTGGATGCAGATGGTGCAATCCATCTCTACTCTCAATTTAAGGCACATGGGAATAAGTGACATTACAGGCAGGCTGCAGAAGAGTGTGAAAGATTTGAAGGGCGTATCCAGATTGCCCTAATTCAGGGAATTGGATGAGCTGTTTATTTATCTTATTTATTTAATATATTTATTTACCGCCCACCAGCCAAAAGGCTCCCTGGGTGGTTTACAAGAGAAACCGGATAAAAACAATAATCTTAAAACCAAAAATATCATTAAAATAGAAACACAAATACAATATAATACAATACAATAAAACAAAAAGCAGCCAGATGAATCAGAGGGAGGTACAGTCGTGATAATAAAAATGGGAATAAAAATCTAACCATTAAAATATTGGGTAAATAAAAAGGTCTTCACCTGGCACCTGAAGGAATAAAGGGCAGGCGCACCTCCTTGGGGAGTTGATTCCAGAGATGATTGAATCCAGAAGCTGTTTGAATGCTTCTGGTCCTCATGATACAGACATATGTAATATTTCTGCTGATATCGGTCCCCCTCCAATTCCACACAACTGCTGGGGGACAGCAACAAGTTTGCAATGTTTGTGCAGTCTGCACAGCTGCTTTCCCATATCTCCCCAGGGACATTTACTGTGGTGATTGGTTACTGTAGCTCTCAGATGGAAGCATGGAAAATTAGCATAGGGAAGCCATCAACAAGTGGCTTATTCTACATTGTCTTCATTCTATTGTCTTCAATGGGATTTCACTTAAGATAGCCAGTCACACATATATATATATATATATATATATATATATCCAATGCCATGAATTGATCACACAAACATTCAAATATAAACAAAACCAGATGCTGGAACATTTTATTAATGAGTCAGAAATACCCAGGTAATTTAGAGAACAGTCTATTAATGCTACTAGGGCCAAATTGAAAATGAGGCTAAGAGTTATAGAAATAATTACTATAATGTAAATAGAAATGCAATATATCTCATCATAGTGGGGAAGGCTGTGACCAGGTGACCTGTGTGACTGCTCAGTCTGCTGTTGATGAGCAACTTCAAGCCACACACACACACACACACACACACACACTTCTGCTCTCCCTTCTTATGTTTCTTTATCTTTAAATCAGACTTGGACCAGAGGGCCCTTCACACAGAGGACTGTCCTCTTTAAAAAGTAGGACACATGGCCACAGTCCTTGAATGCCATCATTTTAAATAATTATCCCTTATGGTTGGCACATGGCACAGCCATACAAAGCGTAATAGATTTCCTTTATGTGAGAACATTACACCTTCATAACCAGTTGCTTCTAAAATAAGAGATGCCAGGGTTCAAGCTTCCTGAAAGTCATGTACGCTGACTTAGAAGCCCTAGCATTAATCCCAGGAGTTGGGAAGGAGGAGGCCGGTTTGCTTACTCAAGTACTGAGTAAAAAGCACCCTGCACATACTCCAAAGCACTCTAATCAGAACAGAGTCCAGGACTAAGCCCCAGCCAGTCCTGGCTTAAATCAAGTCCTTTGCATCATACTGTATAATAAACAGACAGAGGCTACAGTCCCCACACATCCCTTCTTTAAAAACCTGATGGCGCTCTTACGTTTTCCATTTAGGAGACTGTTGCGAAGAATCTGATCCACCTTCATTGCGATGTCTGAGACGTTCTGAGCAATTGCTTGGATCCTCTCCATCAAGTCAACTGCTGGATGGAACCTGAAAAGTAAGTAAATAGATACAAGCCATGATTCATTCTTGTCAGGCATCCAGACTTGTCAGAAAGAGTGACGAGAGCCCCAAAACAACAGTCCTTCAAAATGGCAAAGCTGATTGCCAAAGAGAACAGTGCTGGCAGCCAAAGGGGTATTGAGGGGAGAGGCTGACAGATGAAGACTCCAACAGTATTTTTTGTCAAACTGGCTGCAACAAGAGCCTTAATTTGAGGCAACAGCAGAACCAGATCAATGACCATTTCTGAATCACACACAAATCTGTCCCCATTCTGGACTTGATTGTATCCTCCATAAGGACTGGTTTTTCTCTGACCAATCTGTCTATGTATTTCCCTTCCCCAGTTATAATTTGGCCAGCCTTAACCTGTCTCTCAGGTGACTTTACATGCTAATTTTTAAATTACACTTTAAGAAATTTCAAGGGTGCCTCCGAACAAGGCAAAGTGTGAATGCAACAATCATGTGCTTGCAAATATATGTTTTGTACAGGTACACTGGTCAGGGAGCTGTGACCTTTTGCCCAAGGAACACAGCATATCTCTGGGTAATGTGTGAAATGGCCCCATTTGCCACCCTCAAGGGAGGATAAGTAGAGCAGACTCCTGAAATTAAAGCTGTGTCAGAATGTGCTTTTATACAGATTAGATGTGCCAAGCAGGTGAGATGTGCATTATGGAAGCCACAAACAGAAATGTGGCTATGGAAAATGAATGTAGCCATGTCCCCTCTGTGTGCCTCCCTAAGGGGAATTGAAGATCTTGGATTAAACAGACAAACAAACAAAAAGTACTTTAACCCCCAAGGACATTACTCTGCCAAGAGATTCTAGCTATTTTAAGAATATAAACCAAGGAGCAATTATACCTGTCGAATTTTTAAACTTTTATGGTGTTAGTAAAGACACCTGCATGACAGAGGTTTGGACAGATCCATTACTGCCTGGTATAATAATTGGCACTGAAAGCAAAAGAAAGAAAGAAAGAAAGAAAGAAAGAAAGAAGGCCACATTAACTATCACTGAGTATTTTGTCTCCTTCTAGTGCCATGACTTAATTCAAACTCTATCTTGGCAGCTATCTTTCTGTTACAGCTAACATCGACAGTGAAATCCAGCATCGTTTGAGCTCCGCAAGTGCCGCGTTTTCTCGAATGAAACATAGAGTGTTCGAGGATCGGGATATTTGTAAGAAGACCAAAACACTGGTGTATGAAGCCATTGTATTACCAACTTTATTGTATGCCTGCAAAACATGGACTATCTATAAACGTCACTTCCACCTCCTTGAAAGATTTCATCAACGTTGCCTCCGGAAAATCCTGCGAATTACTTGGGAAGATAGGCGAACAAATGTCAGTGTACTGGAAGAAGCAAAGACTACTAGTGTTGAAAAAATGATCCTTCAGCGCCAACTTCAGTGGACCGGTCATGTTGTTCGAATGCCTGACTGCCGTCTCCCAAAGCAGTTACTTTATTCCCAACTCAAGGATGGAAAGCGGAATATCGGTGGTCAATATAAGAGGTTTAAAGATGTTCATAAGGCTAATCTAAAAAAATGCAATATAAACATCGAAAACTGGGAAGCTCTGGCCCATGAACGATCTAAATGGAGGTTGGCCTTTCACAAAGGATCCATGGACTTTGAAGAAGCCCGAGTGCAAGGTGAAAGGGAGAAACGTGCTAAGCAAAAAGCACGTCAAATGAATCCTTTACAGGACCATCTTCCATCTGGTAACCTGTGTCCTCACTGTGGGAAGCTGTGTGGATCTAGAATTGGCCTCCACAGTCACTTGCGGACCCATTTTATCCTGGAAGGAAGACAATCTTACTCAGTCACGAGTGATAGCATGATGATGATGATGATGATGATGATGATGATGATGATGATGAGTGTTTTTTCTCATTTGAAACATGTGCAGACATCCTGTATTGAAACTCCATCCCAAATTTGGAGTCTTGCTTAGGGCACAATGTAGAAAAATGAGCACTAGAATCAAAAAGTACCGAATCCATCTCCTGCTCCCAAATCCAGAATTTTAAAAAAGCATCCAGGAGCAGAGTGGGAGATGTGTGAAGAAACAGATAAGCTGTACAGCTTATATTATATCCTGGATATCCTTTAGGGTTAGAGATTCTGGCTGCTTTTGCATGGCACAAATTTCCTCCCAGTTTGTCCAGTTTGGGGGCGGGGGAGCAGTAGGAATCAACTACATGATCTGTAAATTTGGTAAACAAAGAGCAAAATGATAGCTATTTTCTGATAGCAGTTAACTATATCGGTGCTGTTAATAAATCCTTACCGGTGCTGTTAAATCCCTTCAGGCAGCCTTTTCCAACCTGGTGCTGGCCAGTGTTTCTGGACTTCAACTCCCATCAGCCTCTGCCAGCTTGACCAATGGTCAGGAATGCTGGGAGTTGTAGTCCAAAATATCCAGAGGGCATCAAGCTTTTGAGTCTAAGTACCAAGCACCATATTAGTAAAAAATATGAAGAGACCTCTAGCAGAAATTGCCCTCTATTTGGCATTATAGAAATGGTTCACATCCACGATTTAATATTCCAGAAAATGCAAATTATCTTTAGCTTATGTATTGTATCATGTAACTATCAGTATTTTTTTTTCACATTTGTAACCTTCAGCTTTCATCTTGTTAACTTGTGCCCCCACCTGCACCCTGTGTACCCCCAACCTGTGCATATGTATATGCCTCCACGTTCTCTGTGCATTTCATGCAACTGATGATGCTACACAATCTCAGTCCACAATCAACTAATTAGTTCTTAAGGTGCCACCAGGACTCTCTCCATTTTTATGCTCGTAGAGACTAACAGCATTAACCCTCGGGAAGCAGCTGGCAGTACTTGTAGTAGAAATTATGATGACCGTGTTGTGTGGGGAAATGTTTCCTTGAAAAATGTTCACACACCACCAGAGTTAAGGGGAAAGTGCCATTTAAAAGCTGATGTCATTATTCCGCCACTGTTATTAAGCCTTCTGAGAGAGCATGTCAGCAACCAGTTCAATACAAAACAGAAAACAAACAAACCAGCAAGTGAAATGCTTGTACTATTCTGTGTATTTGGTCTAAATGGGGCGGTGGGAAGAGGAGGCTTAAAGGGTTGTGCCTTTCTTCATCTTGTAATTCGAAGAAACTTAATAGCATTTAAACAGCAAATATATATATATATATATATATATATATATATGGGTCTAAATAAGTGGCTCTCTGGAGATGCCTTCCAGGTGTTTTGCACTTCAACTCCCATCAGCCCCAGCCAACATGGGGAATGCTGGGAGTTGTAGTCCAAAACATCTGGAGAGCACCAGGTTGGGGAAGGCTGGCTTGACCTTTTGGCTTCACTTACTTCTCTCTTTCCCCTTCATTTCATGGAAGTAACTCCTCTCCTTCATTTGATGGAAGGGCCTCTGGCCAACAAAACCTGTGCCACAAATATATTTGTCAGTCTAGGTATGAGACTTGTGATGGTTTGGACAGCAAAAACAAAAAACTAGCTACATCCCTCTTTCCTTTGTTGTAACTGCTTGGTCACTAGAATGGATATGTTGCTGGCGGATGCCAACTTTCCCTCAGGATGCTTCCCCTGTAACGAAAGAGCAGTCAGGTGACATTTCTGCTCTGTTTTTCAGGGTGCAGTCCTATGCATGCTTAGACAGAAAAAAAAGGCCTACGATTCCCAGCATGCCTCAGCTAGCTATGCTGGCTGAGGCATGCTGGGAGTTGTAGGTCTTTTTTTATGTCTAAACATGCATAGGATGGCACCTTTAGTGTTGCCAGAGTAGATCTAATCTTTGAATAAATACCACACTGAGCTCAGTAAAGGTAACGATCAAGCAGTCTTCACAAGGAAGATGTTCTAATTGTCAAGGATCCAAAGACATTTCTCATGTAATCTCAGAGCAACAGCAAGAGCCACCTGGCTGTTTGTTTTTTTCTAAGATGGATGTAATGCAGCAAGATGGTGTCAGAAGGAGAATAATTAAGATCATTATTAATTTGTATGATTAAGCCTGGCAATCATAGGCAGACTGACCTGGGAGTAAGCCCAATGGTACTCATTGAGACTTATTTCTGAGTAAGCATGCATAGGATTGTACTGTCAATGGTTTTGAAATGATGGGATGGAACCTATTCAGCCATTCAAATGTGGGCTATAGGATTTGCCTAAAGTTCAACGAAGAGCTTAACAGCACATGTCTACTCAGAAGTAAATGAGTCCTCCTTGAGGTTTCCCACAGGCTTCTGGTTGGCCACTGTGGGAACAGAATGGCCTTTGGCCTGATTCACTATGGCTTTTCTTGTAGCTTGTCCCACTTTTTGTATCCTGTCGATGAATTTTAGGGCAATTATATTTTCTTTCATTTATTACATTTCTATACTGCCCAGTACCCAAAGCTCTCTGGGCAGTTTACAGAAATTAAAAACCTTAAAAAATACAATATTGTACATAATATAAAAACATTTTACATATAAACAGACAGCAGACACACATAAACACACACAAACAATTTTAACAATAAAATCCCATGACCTGATTAAAAATCTTATTATGTGCTGCCAAATGCCTGCGAGTAGTAGAGGAAGGCCTTAACCTAGTTCCAAAAAGATAACAATGTTGGCGCCAGGCAGGCCTTGCTGAGGAGTTCATTCCATAACCAGGGGGCCACCATTGAGAAGGCCCTCTCCTTTGTTGCCAGTGCCATCTTCCAAGCCTCCCTTAGAGGAAACACCTGGAGGAGGGCCTTAGATGATCAGCATAGTGTATGGGTAGGTTCATACCAGGAGAGGCACACCATTAAGTATTACGGTCTCAAGCCACATAAGGCTTTATAGGTCAAAACCAGCACCTTAAATCGGGCTTGGAAACATACAGGCAGCCAGTTCAAGGAAGCTGGAATCAGTGCTATATGTTCAGACCTTCTTGTCCCTGTTATCCATCTGGCTGCCTCATTTTGTACAAGCTGCAGCTTTTGAACTGGCTTCAAGGGCAGCCCCATGTAAAGTTCATTGCAGTAATTTAACTTGGAGGTTATCAGAGCATAGACAACTGAAGATAGGGGGATAGGGGGATAGCTGGGCTACCAACTGAAGTTGGTAGAAGGCACTCCATGCCAGTGAGGCCACTTGAGTCTCAAGTGACAAAGATGGCTCAAGCAGAACCCGCAAGCTACGAACCTGCTCCTTCAAGGGGTGTGCAACCCCACCCAGAACAGGTTGAGCACCCTCCATCTGCTCAGAAGAATCACCCACTAACAGCTTGTGCAGCCCATCAGTCATGTGTGGGTGGCCCATCACGGGCTAAAGAGATCTTCTGATATTGTTGCCTGCCTGGAATTGCAAACAGAAAACCTGGGAAGTGAAGCACCTGACAGGCCACACAATAAATGGCTGGTGGGCTGTATTTAGCCTGATGGACCACACAAGTTCCGCAGGTCTTGATTAGAGGATTAGATGACATCCACAAATTATTATAAAGTGGCTCTTCTTGCCCTGAAAAGCTGCCTCCAGGCCATCCAAATTCAGCCTGTGGGTAAGGAAGTCATGTGCACAGTGAACATTACCTGATGTGTTGCGGTCCATAGAAACTGGCACGCCCTAAGCACAACAATTAAAGGCACAACCTTGTGCGTGTTTAGAGGGAGAAAAGTCCTACAATTCCCAGCATGACCCAGCCAGCACGGGTAGCTGGGGGTTGTAGGACTTGTATCTCTCTAAAGATGCATAGGATTGCACCCTAAATGGCTCAAGGTAGATGTCTATATATTTTTTCAGCCTCTATAAACATTTATGATATGCCAAGAATTTGGCAACATTAAGAGTAGAGACAAAACAAATCTGGGAGAAAAAAGTTGTTTGCAGCAGCAGCAGCAGCAGCAGCAGCAGCAGCAGCATCGTCGTCGTCATCATCATCATCATCATCATCATCATCATCATCACCACCATCATCTTTCAGTGGGTGAAATCCAACATTGCATGAGTGGAAGGCAAGCTCTTTCCCCCTCCTCCACCAGCAGCCTCCTGGAGCTCCCCCAAAGCCTTTCCAGAGGGTCGGGAGGACTGACACAACATTGTAAACTGTGTCTTACCCGGCTACTGTAGGAGGGGGTAATTGCTGAAATTACGAACCTTGCACTGCTGTTTCCTTGTAATGACAGGCCTACTGCACTAAATACTTTGCACTTCGCTTGCTTAAAGGAGGCCTGAAACAAGTCGTCCCCCCCCCCCCCGCGCCCTCACATCTCAATCACCATGCAAAGGATAAAGGAAGGCAGAGCCCATGGAAATAGTGTAGTTGGGGCTGGGCAGTGGGGTGTGGGGTGGAGAGCCTCAACATTTGATACCCATTTCCCTGTTTATATATAAAGTCACCTACAAAATGTATCCCAAGCAGGCAGAGTAGTCTGTCATCCTCACCAGAGCTCGAAATTCTCACAGAAAACTGAGGCAGAACGTCTAAATAAACTTGCGGAGAAACGCTGTTCTTCTTCCTTCAACTTTCCTGCTAGATGTTTCCTGTCTGTACTGTTGCCCTAATTCATCAAAACATTTCAGTATTTTATTTGTATCGCAGTATGCTTGTGCTGCTGTTCCTTTGGCTTGAGAATGTGCTGAACCGGTTTAACAAGCAGAGATGGACTTGAGTTGCACACGTTTTGTGTCAGAACAGTGCTTAGGCCTGGGGTCTCCAACGTGGTTCCCACAGACATCTCTCTTGGCACCCACCAGCCTCCCTGCCCCTCCTGAATTTTATTTTATTTCTTAGGACTTTTTTCAAATTAATTTGGTTTTAACTCGGAAGGTGGCAGGCATGCTGCAAAGCAAGGTGCTACCCGCCAGTATCATGGCTGTTAGGGTCTGCTAGGCCCTTGACCAGAGAGCAGCCATGTTAGGCCTCGGAGAGTATTTCCTGTGTCTCTGTCTCGCTTGACCTGACTGCCTGCTCCTTCAATACAGCCCTCCCTCGTGAGAGTGAGAGATGGGCCAAAGGACTCGGGCAAGCTTTAATTGGTTCTTGGCATGCGAAGTGAGCTGCACTTATCCGTGTGTGTGTTTGGGCCTACTATGCTGAGAACTAACACCAGGTGCACCGACCCAATGGTCGGCTATGATGAGAACTCACCCTGCTAATTAGCCTGCCAATATTGTTGTGCTTAACTGTCAGCTTCAAGGCCTAGTAGCTATGATGATGTATAGCTTAGCTGCTAGCATTAAGTGTAAACACTAGAAATGTATAAGAAGCTACCGCCTCCTTTGTTTTGGGTTCGGACCCTTGAGTGCCGCCTGTGAGCCACGCTGGTCCCTTCCCGGCTTGTTTGGGTATGCATGCACTCTAAAGTTACTCAATAAAGCTGTCTCTTGTGAGCAATCTTGGAGTTGACTCCTCGTTTCCTTGGGATCAAAACAAACAGCCCTGACAAGCCCCTGGTTCTCCAGGTGTCAGGTGTGATACAGCTGTTCAGGTTCAAAGGAGTGTTTTTGCGTTTTGGAGCTCAGGCCCTAGCTCCACCTTGGACAAGTTACGTTCCTTTTAGTTCCACAAGTTTGCCTTCTGGAAAATGAGTGTATTGTGATCAGCCATGTCCATTTGCACTAGTGCAAATTTGTGCAAATTTGTGCAAATCCCGCCACCAAGTGAAAAAAACCACCTGCAAGTCTGCAGAATCCACGTGACTTGGAAAAAGCCCATCCGATGTGGTATCCACAGGTCAGATTCATAGACATTCCAAACTCATCTGAATCTGTTGCAGATTTCTCCAACATCCCTCGCCCATACTATTAACAACTGTGCAATGAGGGAATTTCAAGACATGAAGCTTGTTGTGTCACCATGCTGTGGGGAGCTGAAAAGCTGCCCCTGAACCTACACAACTGCCAAAGGTACAGCGGCCATAATAACGTTGAAAGGTTGGCTATCCCTGTTCTATAGAGTGCCTTGTTAAAACCAAAGAGTCGTATTCTTGTTGACAGAATGGGCCCCTGCCTAAGTGGCATAACACGTTAGAGAAAGGTTAGTGCAGTGGTGTGGGCAGATGTGAATAGGAGTTGAAGCTATGCTTGTTATCGTAAGAGTGACTACAGGGAGTCAGTGCGGTCCTGTGCGGTAAATGCTGGCCCTGTACTAGGGAAAATCTCGATTAAAATCTCAGCTCCGCTCAGCTCTTGTTTCCTTGGATAAATCGCTACCTCTCCGTTTTTCATTTCTCCAACTGTAAAAACAGGTCCAATAATTGGGCTACTTCACAGAGTGGCTTTGCTGCTGAAAGAGCTGAGCAATTTCAAAGCACTTTGTGGATTTTGTGCTAAATGATTAGTAATAGCAGAGTTCTTCTTAGACCCAGGAGCAGAAGCTGTAGGTTCCTCTTCTCCCCCCTCCCCACCCCCACCCCTGAATTACTGAGAACAGGGCAGGGGGGTCCACTTTGTTCTCAGGAACAAAGAGGACAAAAACAACTGAATAGGCTGCACTTCTTATATACAGAATCTAAGAGGAGATTATCCCTATACAAGACCCTATTGTTCTGGGCCCATTTCTCTTCACCTAACATGTTCAGTACAGCTGTCCTGAGTGCAGAAGGAGCTGGATTTTATTCAGAGGCTTTTCAGGTGGTCTTCCATGCGGCAGATGTAACATTTTCCAAAGTGTTAGTGATTTTTAAATCATTGTCTAACTGTGACTTCAGGTCCCCCATGAAAATAATGGAAATAATGGGGCGGGGCAGGCGGGGAGAGACAGTGAAGGCCTTTTTCCAAAGCAGTGGCCAATATTGAATTAAAACTCAACTCCTTCTGCATTCCAATGCAGCTGAAGCAGAAGCAGAAGCAGGAAGGCTTTGCTACGCTGCATTCTCAGTTGCTGCGATATTCACCAGTCAGTATCCAATTCCTCCGGCCTCTTTCCCTTCACCTAGCATGTTCGGTACAGCTGTCCTTGGAGCACCAAAGGAGCTAAATTTATTCAGAAGCCTTTCAAGGGCCAAATCCAGACCACCTGGGGTCCCAGTCTTGCCCTGTGGGGTTTCCCAGGTGACCACACCCCCTCCCACTGGCCCCACCCCCTTCCCCCAGCTGCTGATCATTTGTTGGTTTCCCAGCTTTTGCGTGGGTTTTTCCCCATTCTGAAAGGTGGAAATGCCTCTCCTGAGGCTTCGTTACTGGCAGTAAGAAAGAGCTTTAAGCGAACACATGCTGGCTTCTTGGTATTTTGGCTCCACTCCATTTTGGGCCGCCCACCACTAGAATGTGGCCCCCGACAGCTTTACTGAGATTGAATTCGGCCCTTCGACTGGAAAAGGTTCTACACCTCTGGTGTAGAGTAAGAAAATGTGATGGTCTGCCAATACCAGCAAACTAGAATACTAGTCCCTAATACAAAGTTTAAGAATCATTGTCCTATATAATTAAACAAGGACCACTTCATGCATTATGTTTTTAGGTGTGCACCTATGAAAATTTACATGTACACCTAAAAGTGTAAAGTGTGAATGCAGCCAACACATTGGTGCCATGCAAATCCATTCGTTAGAGCACCAGAATTGGCTGCAGCTCCTTGCACAGTGTACACTCAGTGTCAAATCTGGGTTTGCTGATGTGTAATGTGTGAAATGGCCCTTATAGAGAAGGAGAGTTGTAAAGCATTCAAAGGAGTGGCTAGATCTTGAGAATAAAAATGTTTTATTTCTGGAACTTCCTTAAGCTGTAATCCTGTGGGCACTTACATGGGAGTAATTCCCACGGGACTCACTGGAAAGTATGTCTAAGTAAACATGGATAGGAGGATCAGGATGCAGCTGTCTTAATTGGGATAGAAAAGGGCAGAATAATGGCAAAGGGATCCGCAGTTACTTTTATATAGAAAAAAATGTATAAGGAACATCAAATAAGGAACATCCCCGAGTGGTGATATCTGCTAACAGGGAAATCCATCATCATGTTTTCATTGGTAATATTTTGAAATGAAGTGAAAAATCCTTGTTTGTCTGACAGCATATGGGATCCAATGTTGTTGTGGCAGATAAATGTTGGGTGACTTGGGTCTGAACAGGATGCCCAGCTGGGCAAGCCAGTTACATCAGGCTTGGTAAAGACCTACCTGACATGGGCTGCTTTATCAAGTATTTTGTATTTCAGCAAAGTGCTGTAGAAATTACAACTATCTCTCTATATATATATCTATATCTATATATATCTATATATAGGCATCAGACCAGTCATGCAATTGGAATAAAATTGTCAAGAGTACAAACTTGCCACTGAAATATATTACTCACTATTCCTACTGAGGATGAATATTGCAGTAGATCCAATCCTGTCGTTTCCCCGTCCCACTAGCATCATGCATGTAGGACTTTTCTCAAACTATCCAAATAGTATAAATACAAGAAAATGCCACTGCAAATGAGGAAAACTTTAGGAGGGCTGTCCTGGGTTAACTCAGCAGGAAAATGTGTCCTGATTTCAGGTCCCTTCTGTTTAAGTGTTATGTTTGTTCTTGAACAAATCAGTGAACCTGAAGGCTGGAATTTAAAGTAGCTCAGTCTTCAAGGCTAAAAAAAACCATCCTGCCTCCGGTTTTATGAACCTTTGCAGCTCGAGTGCTTGATTTAAAGGCCACTCTCTGGCAGCAACCAATCCACATTTCCCCCTTTCAAGGTGGTTTACAGCTGCCAATATTGGCCCTTCATGCTACTAGAGGAGAACTACATATCCTGAACTTCCAAAAAACACCACAAAAAACACCATGCAACAATCTATTTAAAATCAGAGGGGGAGATTTAGAGCTCTTCCAAGGAAGTGGCGTGACAACTGTACATTATACCTGACATTATTTATGGCTGTGATCCTATATCCACTGCCTAGAAGTAAGCCCCCTTGAATTCCGTAGGACTTACTTTTGAGTTGACATGCATAGAGTTCCACTGTAAACTATTAGTGATCTTGTCAATCCATCTCCAGTCAAGAACCAGAGATAACGTGACTTACACAGCATGCCACAAGAACACGACATGGTCCACATCACTAGATGAGAAACTCTCCAACATCTTCAGCGTGAAAACCCCACTCAGACTATGCACTCAAAATCCCACAATACTCAGTGGTATTTAATTTCTGAGTAAACATGCATAGGATTGCAGGTGACTTAATTTTCTTCTGTCAGCCCAATGCTAAATGTTTGGTTTGGAGGGATTTGGCATTTTGGACAGCAACATGGGTGCTAAAGGACAAGGGGCATATGGGGCCTCTGCAGATCTTTCTGTCCTTCCTTATGGCTCCTATGATGGTCATGTGTCCCCCTTTACAGAGGACAGCCCTTCTATTTGACGGCATCCTCTATTTAAAGGGCTGTCCAGTCCAAGTCTGGTTTAAAGATAAAGAACCATCAGACGAGAGAGCTGGGCCTTGAAGTTGCCCACCAACAGTGGTCTGCACCTGGACAGCAGACTGAGCAGGCACACAGGTCACCTGGTCACACTCTTCCACAGTGTGGTGAGATGTACTGTATTTCTATTTAAGTTATGACAAATCATTTCTAAATTTGCATATATATATATTAGCATATACAAATTTTGTGAAAATCAGTTTCCTCTTTTGTTCTCTATTTTGATGATGCATTTCCTCTCTGCTGTCCATTCATAAGTGGCTACCATAGGCTCCAGGCCTCTTTGCCTTGGAGCAGGGGAAAAGAGTCTGGAAACTAATAGGAAGGTTAAACTGCAGTGCCATCATGCTATGCCTATGCTGGCCACCAGGAGTCCCATACTGACCTCCGTCTTCTTTCCGATTACTCCTCTGTTTGTTTGTTTTGCTGTTCCCTAACATTCTTGGGAGAACTTTCTTTGAAAATCTTGCAAGCTATGAGGGCTTTGTATCCAACTACAATCCACTTGAATAAGCTAGCTAAGTGGAAATGAACTTTTGCTATTAGTATTCTGATCTGTGCTAATTCAGATGAAATCAGAATTGGCTTCTGGGGAAACTTTTTAGCTGGAAAATGGGTTACACTTCTAATGAGGCCTAATGGTCAAGACTCCCAGCTGGTACAAAATTGCTACAGCTCAATAAAAGCCCCCATTTTACTACAGATGGCAATCTGGTCTGTTACTCACACAAAGAGTTTCACCAGTTCCATTAAGTGTCAGCTGTTCCTTTATCAAAAAGTATTAATTTAGAAATGAATGTTCGGCTATCATGCTGAAACGCTCCTTTCATTTCTTCCAAATCAGAATGTTGTGTCACATTAGCTGTTCCACAAGATTTTCTGTGAATGTGCTACGGATATTTCTTTTAGAGACAGACATCAGCGTCTGGCCAAGAAGGCACAGGAAATATTGTTTTCCTTTAGCTATTTAGGAGCCACATAAGGACAGATAGTTTCTGATGTGCATTTTGTCACATAACTGTTGAAAAACGATATTTTAAGACAAGTGATATCAATTTTAGACCCACCCTATCTATCTATCTATCTATCTATCTATCTATCTATTCTATTTGTTTATGAAAAATGATGGTCCAGCAGCTAGGGCACTTAGATGCAGGTTTGATTTCATCTGATCTTATAATGGGTAACTAAGGGCCAAGCTATGTGTTACATTAAGCAACGAGCATGCTGAAACTGGCCACTTTTGTTTTGCTCAAACAAAATGTGGCATCAGCACCCATCAACATTTGTGGGGGTCAAATGCTGGAGCCCACCATGGCTGATGCCAGGCTTCCTCCTGCTTTTTTTATTTGTTTTAATGGCCCAGTGCTTTTTTAAAAAATCTAAAATTATTTTTAGGTCGCCTTTAAGGGCTTCGCTTTGCAGCACTGGTCCAAGCAAGCGCTGCAGCTTCTGCCATCTTATCTTCAATGGGCCCCACCCTCAAGTTGTGCATATTCCGGGCAGGGCCCAGAAGCATCAGGAATGAGGAATATAGAGCAAGTTTCAGCTGCCTGGCGCCCATAGGTGCAAAGGGCTGAGCTAGGTGGCCTAATCTCCCTTATCCTCAGTGGTTCTTGGTCCTACTGGTGGCAGCCACCTGGCTCTCAGTGCTGTGCTCACTCAGCCTCTCTATTGCCCATCATCACCTGCCCCCACCTCCATCTTTGTCAAAGGCCAAACTAGACATATAAATACACAGAGATGTACATACATGTACATACCTAGAACAGTCCCTGTTATGTAGGAAGAGAATGTGGAGTCCTATTTAAACAAACAAACAAAAAGGGGTGTGTAGGGAGGTGATGTGAAACTCTCCTCTCAGTCTGCTGCTTTTTCTCCTCAGCTGTAGAGACATGAGATAATTTTAGACTCTGGAATTAATGGTCTTATGGGGGCTCCTCTCTTCATGATAATGGCCCAGTTTGCATGGCACAAGAACCCAGGTGTTGGGTTTTTTTAAAACTCTGGGTGGTTGTGAACATGGCAGCATACCCAAGCACTCCCACTGCAAGCAGGAGTGGCTAAACAACCCAGGGGGTTGCCATCGCTGAGTTGTTTGTCATGGCATGTGGACCAGGAACTCTGGCTTGTCTCTCCCTCAAAAAGCTGATGGAATGTCCCTGCGTTGTCTAACTGCTCTCACTCGCAGAGGGAGCAGTCAGGCAGCATGTGAAATGCTGCCATGTTCACAACAATTAAAAAAAACAAAAGCCTGGGTTGTTGTGACATGCAAGCCAGGCCCATGTTTATTACTTCACTTACTTTAAAATGTAGTAAACAAGCTCTGCTCCGTTTGCGGGGGCCCTTCTGCTCCTTCTACTGAGTGGGACTCCTGTTCCAAAGTCCTGCCCGGCTGGCACCACTGCTCCTCAGTCATCCTTCAATGCTCAAAGTGAGCTTGGCTAGGAGGAAAGAGACTATGATGGGCCGCTCACACCATCCGGGCCTCACTGGTGGCAGCCACCTGGCTGGTGCTGCACTGCTCACAGCACTGCAACCACCCTCTCTCTCTATTGCCCATCATCACCTGCCCCCATCTCCATCTTGGCTAAAGGCCAGACTAGACACACACACACACACACACACACACACACGTACATACACGTACATACCTAAGAACAGCCCCTATTATGTAGGAAGAGAATGTAGAGTCCCATTTTAACACACACACACACACACACAAAGGGGAGGGGGTAAGTGCAGGGGGCAGGTGATACTAAACTCTCCCCTCAGTCTGTCTGGTGCTTTTTAAAATCAGCAGTGCATGCCAGTGCGTGCTGGACACCATTAGCCTAATTACCCACCCAGTTAACAACAGGCCATGGGTTATTTGAGGGTTGTTTCCCCCTCAAACAAGCCATGCCGCCCAGGTTCGGATGACATGACAAGCTGTGCCCAGGTGGGTAATAGCGCTTGGCACGTGCTTGCATGCACTGCCAGTTTAAACAAGCCACTGTGTTGGGGTTCAGTGTCAGCAATACAGTGGGCCTTCTAGTATTAGGCCCACTGTGTTACTGACACTAAACCCCAACACACTGTGGCTTAAATGAGCCACCGTAGCTTGTTTGATCATGCGAACCGGGTCACTGTGGGGATAAGCTGTGGGCACAAGAAGGATTAGTTATGTATTATTTGTTTGTTTTTATTCCGCTTTGCAGGTAAAGCCTCCCAAAACGTTTCTTGGAATTTAAAAACAATCTATAGGTGTACAAATAAAACAGCCCACACAGCCCCAGATTGAATCATCTCCTTTCACCTGTGCACCCCTTTTGTTCAAGAATTCAAACTCCCATCCCCTCTTCAGATATGACAGGAGTTGGCCCTGGTTTTGGCAAACAGGTCTGCTGCTGTCATGTCAAGTTTGGACTGAAGGATGAACAAATAATGCCAACCTTTCTCAAATATAGTTCTTTATGTACAGATATCCTCTTTCTTTCTTTCTTTCTTTCTTCTCTCTCTCTCTCTCTCTCTCTCTCTCTCTGTGTGTGTGTGTGTGTGTGTACATCTCCATCATCATAAATGAAGAACCATAAAATCCCTGTTCTTGGATTAACTTCTTGGTGCCAGTATTATTAATACCCATCCAGTCAAATATGAGTTTTCAAAATAATCGAAAGCATAGCGTGGCACAGTTCACAGAAATGTGAAACCAACAGTGACCACACCACACACACAAATGCAGCAGAAGGTACTGCAGTAGCTGGAATTGCTGCATCCCCAGCATGCCAGGCCAGCACACCTTTCTGGTACATAAGTAAGCTAGCAGTAGTAAAGGAAGAAATGATGTGTGTTTATATATCAGCTTGTTCTGTGCCGACAGTATAAATCCCATCAAAATGTTCTGGGAACTTGCCAGCTATTGAAATTATAGTAAATTACTATAGGTTCTCTCAAATGATTTTTTCCCTGGGACCTTCAAAATGTTTACTAACAAAAATATAGTACTTTTATTAATATAGTACTTATATTTATTAAAAAATATTGATTTTTCCTTTATTATTTTTAGATTTATATTTCCATGTCTTCATTAAGATTCAGCTCACACTGCAGCTTATAATACACGGAGTACAGTATTTATCATCCTTCCAAAACTCCCAGGAAGATATATCTTTCCCCGTGGCAGATCATTTTCACTACAAGGTGACTGGGAGTTGACTCTTCCGCTTTTCCTTTTTTTACACATTAATTTAATTCTCCATTCCCCATGCTTTGTCTCATATCTCCAATTTTGCCACTCTGGCTTAGTTATAGCATGTTTATCTCTTTACAAGATGCTGTATCTTTATTGCTGCTTACAAAATGGGCATTACCAAAAGATGAATCTCTTTCTATTTGTGCATTGTCTCCACAGTACAAACTCTAAATACATTCTCAGCCTAATCTGGTATTCTTAGCAGCTCGTTGTCAAGAGCAGTGATTTCAGTGCATGACAAATACAAATGGCAGAAAATAGGTATTTTAAAGATAGAACATGAGGGATACAGGGAAATTGAACTGTTATAAATATATCATTCATTCACAGCTCTCAAATGTCCCTTTATATAATGTGCAACATTTGCTTTCTTAACAATGAAACTAAGGGTGGCTTAAAAGAATCACTTGCAGTGTGGTAGCTGCCAAAGTTCTCACCAGGTGACAGCTCTAGTTTTGTAGAAAGCCAATCTAGTGTTTAGAACACAAGAAGAGCCATGCTGGATTAGAACAAAGGTCTATCTTGTCTGACGTTCTGCTTGCACAGTGGTCAGCTAGATGCCCATGGGAAGTCCACAGCAGGATATGATGATGGATATAGTATCATCCCACTCATGTTCCCCTGCAACTAGCATTCAGAGACATACAGCCTCTGATACTGGAGGAAATATATAGCAATCAGGAGTAGTAACCATTGATAACCTTATCCTCCATGAATTTGTCTACTCCCCTTTTAAACCCATCCACATTGGTGGCCATCAGTACATCTTGTGGTAGTGAATTTTGTAAGTTTTCTTTTGCTCTGTATGAAGAAGTACTTCCTTTTATCTGTTCTGAATGTTCCACCATTCAGCATCATAGGATGACTCCAGATTCTAGTATTATGAGATCCACTTTCCATACCATGCATCATTTTATACGCTTCAATCATGTCCCCCCTTACTCGCCATTTTCTAAGCTAAAAAGCCCCAAACACTGACTGGGTTTGCTCAACATGCGAAGCCACGGTGGCTTAGCGCGTTGTCTGAACCAGGGATGGCTTTCTCAGGGTGGCTTAAGTTTGGCTTCGTAGCCACCCTGTGAAGCCATGGCTTGTTCTAGGGTTTGCTTGACCCTCCATGGCTTCCTGTGTCGTCCAAACCCTGACGACATGACCCATGGGGGGGGGCAAGCTCCATGACAAGCAAGCTCCTTGCCAAGTGGCTCCCGGCGAGTGCTGATAACAGTCGCCCACACAGTGCCCAAGTGGCACTTACTGGTGGCTGTCATTGGCTTCCACACTGCCGCATGCTGCCTTCCCAAACCCCGCATGGAGCTTGAGGAGGTGGCGTGTGGGGGTGCCTCCCGCCCCCGCCTGCCACTGCGATCACAGGGCAATTACCCTCTTCACTGGTGCCCTCTTGCTCCACATAAACAAATAGTGAAGAAATGCAGAGAATATTCTGCAAATTGGCCTTCTAATTCTAGGGGCAAGAAAGAAAAATCTCAGTACGTTTCTGTGGAGAAAGACTGCAACTGTCCTTCTTGGCGGGTTTGGCCACTCAGGGGTTAACCCGGACTCGGGTAGCCCTCTATCAGCGGTACGCAGCTCTCTGGCAGAAGCCGCGACCAATTATAATGCAGGCAAAGCGAGGAGATCGAGTTTTGAATGGACGCTACTACACTGTTATGGGTAAACAGAATTTAATGGAGCGTAACAGAACATATACAAAGCACCACGCTAAGCACACACCTACAATTGAGCTGGTAGCGAGCCGCAAAAGCAATACAGCCAGTCGTACCTGGAAATGCCTTGTTCCTAGAAAGCCGCTTAACTCCAAAAGGGCTGTTCTATGTTAGCGTTGTTCACTGGGAGCTCCCCCAGGGTTGAAGGTGGTTTGACCTGAGCCATGGACCTTGCAGCTTGCTGCCTCACGACCAACAACCCTTTTCCCGCCACTGACCCTGGGCTTTATACCCTCCGTTGGGGCCCCTCCTTCTTGTCGTGCCCCCTCCTGGCACAGCTGGTTTTTCTTGTTTGCCCGGCACCTAGGAGTCTTTGGCTGTTCCTTTCTTCTACCCAACACCTGGGAATGAATATTCCACAGCTCCTTCGGCTGCCAGACCAGGGACTTGCCAGGGGGCATGTTAATGACTCCTATTGTGATTCTTGGGTGTCTGATGCTATCTTGCGGTATGTGTGCATATATGTGTGTGTGGGGGGGGCTATGGCTTTCTCTTCACAGTTTCTCAGAAAAGTGTTTTCTGATACATTTTTGCTCAGCTTTAGTTGTCATTCTTCATGGTTCAACTTCTTCCCCAGAGTCTTACAAGTGTTACATTTTTGAGGGGTGATTGTGGATACGGCAGGCGCCATTGTTGAGCGGCAGACGCTGGCAGAGTGCTAGGGGCAGGCCATGCCGATTAAGGGGAACAGGGGATCGATGCTTAATATCTATCCCTTGTTCCAGGCCTGCCCAGAGCCAAGGGATAACTGGTGTGTGTGTGGCTCCTTCCCCACCCTTGAGTTTGCTGCTGTGTAATGCCAGGTCCGTTACCCAAAAAACATCTGCAATCCATGACATGATCCTGGATGAGGGTGCGGACCTGGCATGTATTATGGAAACCTGGCTGGACGAGGCCGCTGCTCCAACTCTGGCGGCCTTGTGTCCGGCCGGTTTCTTGTATGCCCAGCAGCCAAGGGTTGGGGGAAGGGGAGGGGGAGTGGCTGTTATCTACCAGGAGTCCTTGGTCCTTACCAGACTCCCTCTCCGGGAGACCAAGTTTATCGAGTGCATGTACTGGAGGTTGGGTCCAAAGGGCAGTCTGGGGATTCTGCTCGTGTACCGTCCACCCCGCTGCATGACAGACTCCCTGGCTGAGGTGCTGGAGGTGGTCTCTGATGTGCGTGTGTTGTCCCCCAGGCTCTTGGTGCTGGGGGACTTCAACGTGCATTCGGGGGCTGCCCTCACGGGGGCACCTTGGGACATCATGGAGACCATGGCTTCCTGGGAGCTGCACCCTGTATTAACTGGACCTACCCATGTAGCCGGTCATGCACTGGACTTGGTTTTTGTTTCTGGAGAGGGGGGAAATGATCTGGAAATCGGGGGTATATCCACCACCCCCTTGTCATGGTCAGATCACTATCTGGTGGGGTTGGATTTCTCGATGCCACAACCCCTCTGCAGGGGTGAGGGACCTATTAGGATGGTACACCCCAGGCGTCTTATGGATCCAGATGGATTCCTGAACGCGCTTGGGGAATTGGAGCACACAAACGGTAGCTTGGTCAAGACCCTGGTGGACGACTGGAATGCTGCAATCACCAGGGCATTAGACTGAGTTGCCCCGAAGCGCCCTCTTCGCCTAAACAGAGCTCGCGCGGCACCATGGTTCACTCCGTCGCTGCGAGCTCTGAAACAAGAGGTGAGAAGGCTAGAGCGCAGATGGCGTAATTCCCGCTCCGAAGACGATCGAACACAGGTCAGAGCTGCATCTTCAGCCTACCGGGTGGCAGTGGAGGCAGCAAAAAAGAATTTCTATGCTGCCTCCATTGCGTCTGCGGAGTGCTGCCCCAGGAGGTTGTTCCAAGTGGTTCGGAGCCTGGTCGGTCCAGTTGCTCCAGATCCGATGGAACAATCCAAAGCCTCCTGTGAGGCTTTAGTGAAGCACTTTACAGATAAAATTGATCGGATTAGGAGTGAGATTTCGCGCGTCGTGGATACAGGAAGTGAGTGGGAGGAGGCCAATGGTAGACCGGTCTTGTGGGATCAGTTCCAGCCTCTTCCTTCTGATGAAGTGGACAAGGTGCTTTCATCTGTGAAGCCAACCACCTGCTTGCTTGATCCTTGCACATCCTGGCTCGTTATGAGCTGCAGGGAGAGACTGGGTGAGGGGATCAGGGCGGTGGTGAATGCCTCCCTCGATGAGGGAGTGTTCCCATCAGCCCTTAAGGAGGCTGCAGTAAGACCACTTTTAAAGAAGCCCTCCTTGGATCCCCAAGACCTGAACAACTTTCGCCCAGTCTCCAATTTGCCATTTCTGGGCAAGGTGATTGAGCGAGTGGTGGGGGCTCAGTTGAAGGCACAACTTCATCACATTTGGATGAAGCCAATTACTTAGATCCATGCCAGTCGGGCTTCAGGCCTAGACATGGGATGGAAACGGCCTTGGTCGCCTTGGTGGATGATATGAGGAGGGCCTTGGATAGGGACGAATGCTCCTTCCTAGTCCTCCTTGATCTCTCAGCGGCTTTTGATCCTTGATCAAATTGAAAAAGAATGGTTGAAAAAAATGTGGAAGACATTTTCAGCACAGCAGTACATGGAACGCACTAATAGCATCCCATAAGAACTGGTTTGGATCAATGGGTTCGGGTTTAGCCTTGCATCTGAAGTTTCTCATTCAGCCATGGAATCATTGAGTCACACGAAGAAAGTTGCTTATACTCAGGTCTACGAGTACATATGTAAAGCAGTAACAACAACAGTGAACCCTCTTCCAGGATCATGTGGAGGATGAATGAGAGGTGGATATAGTGCACATGATTGATGAATAATGTTCAGATACTCTGAAGCATAATCTACTTTAGAACATCATCTAGACTGGAAATCAATAATGTCAGTGCAGTTCTATGGAAGCAGAAAATCTCTATGTGGCTGCATCAATAAAACCACAGGACATGGCTTCCAAGTCGGTTGCATTCACTGGCTTTTATGCTACTAAGGGCAGTGTCATGCTTAAAAATTTCTAACATGGAGACTCGTGTTGCGCGTTGGCCTCTTGAGACATGTACTCATGGCAGAACTGCACTTTGTACATTGCAACTACAACATGCACACATTCCTATATTATATTGAGAGGAATCTCTGTGTGGGAAATGGTGCGTATGCAGCACGTGTTTATATGGCCAACATTTCAAAAATAAATAAATAAAGACAGCCCACTTTCTGTGTTATTTATCTGGGAGCCTTACCTGGCAAATGGCATTTCAGTGGTCGATTTACAAGGTGGGGTGGGAAGCAAACACCCCACATCTTTCTATTACATGTACAGGCTGGGGCTGTAGTAAAATCACTACAGTTACAGATACTGCTAGCACTGTTCTTCTGTCTTTTTCAAGAGGCATGTTTTTGACGTGGGCAATAACACATCGGGCAGGCTATGACAACTCAGCACATACTCACTGTAACCTTTGCAGGGAGCACCATTTTATACCCTGTTAATAATTTTTAATCAAATGTTTAATTGGCACGAAAACGCTTTTCCAGCTATAATTTAACAAAAAAAAACATATAGCGAAATACTGCTTAAAGAAAGGAGTGTTACAGCATTGTAACACTATAATGCTAATTTTAAAAATAAAGTGTGGAGAGGGGAGGGGACTTTCCAGTCACCACAACTTTAGCAAGATGGTTTTTCCCCTCATTAAACACTTTCAGTCTACATTTCTGATGCAAAACAAACATTAAAACTTCATTTTTTTGACATTTCATGGCCAGTCCCGCTTAAGGGCTTAACACTAGATAAATAATTGTTCGTTTTGAAGGATCTCTCAGATTTCTTCCCTTTAAATGGCTGCTCAGGTGACTTGGACCTTCCCCAGCCGCAGCCACTATGTTATGCCTGCTTGTGTGGACAGAACATAAAAGTTCGATATCCCAAAATGGTTTGGGAATAGTCTATAGCAATTCCGTTTGCAGCTTACAGCAGAAGAACAATGATTTATTAGTGGTGGGACCACTTGTCTGCAAGCAGCCACACTCATGCTATATATTTAGAGTTTTTCTCCCCTGCTTCATCCGTTTCTTCTCTCAAAATTCGGGGAAGCTTTTGCTATAGCTGAAATGACAGGAAGAGCTATGACACCACAAGAGGCAAATGACTCATGTACAAAGCATTTTTTCTGTCTTCCCTTAGACATCAAATGACTCTATAGAGGTCCTGTGGGAACAGGTTAAGCAAGAAGCAGGTTTCTGGGAGGCTCCAGTTTCCCTGCCATGTTTTCCATCGTCATCAACCACTTTATGGGTGGGAAGGTGGGGGGAATCATTTATGCTTAAGTGTGTCCCGTGCTGGGTGCCTTCCAAACAATGAAAAAGAGCCATTACTGCATCTGACAAGTTGGTGTAGATGAAAAAAGACATGCTAGTGGCTTCCAAAACAGTAAAATGTTTGCAGACTTTGAAACCTACCTGGCTGGCAGCTTGATGTCTCCAGAAAACTCGGTACTCCTAAAAAGTGTCCCCGCCCCCAAATTGCCTAGCCAGGCATATGGAGCTGCGTGGCAGAAGGCAAGAGTGGGAAAATGAATCAAGAGGTGGTGGGTGATGATAGATAGCAGGTGAACCTTGTGCAGGCATGTCACACCAGTTGTCTAGACTAGACAAGGTGGGAGGTAGTTGAGAGAGAGAGAGAGAGAGAGAGAGAGAGAGAGAGAGAGAGAGAGAGACTTTGTCTGGCTTTCAACCACTTTAGAAAAGCCTAGCCTTTGCCCAAGAAATTCTCTGTTCCAATAGCATTTTCTCCACTATTTGTTTATGGGTGGTGTGGCCACCCTTCCATCCCCACAAAATGCCCCAGAAAGATGCTAAGAATGGGGCATTATGGGGCACTTGGCTTTTTAATCAGAGTGAGCTCCTTTTCTGGCTGCTAGGACCTAGTCCTAGAGGGTCTCTGCTGTTTTATACCATGGATCAGTGGTAGAGCACCTGCTTTGCATGCAGAAAGTCCCAGGTTCAATCCCTGGCATCTCCAGGTAGGACTAGGAAAGAATCCTGCCAAAATCCCTGGAGAGCTGCTGCCGATCAGTGTCAACAATACCGGGCAAGATGGACCAAGGGTCTGACTTGGTATAAGGCAACTTTCTATGTTCCTATACTTAAAGAATTGGCTGTTGTTGGTGGGACAGGACACCAAGCAAGTAACAATCCAGTAAGACTGATTTTAGTTTAAGGACTCTGGCATAGAGCAAGGGCAGGGAAGTGGCATGGCGCCTCTCGACAATTTATCGAAAGATGGTCTATCTTTGGCAATAATTTAGAAATGAATGGCCCAAAGCTGACAGGAGATTAGGTACAAGAATGTTTCCCATTAAGTGTTACATAGTGAGCCATTACATGCAAGCAAGTGGGATATGGAGTCAAGCGGCAACTAGTACAGAAATGAATGCGTAAAGCTTGTGGAAACTGGAAATTAACCAAGTTCTGGGAACAATTAAGTGTCAAGATTAATTGGCCACTAGTAGAGCATTATTTTTGGAGGCCTTCCATTAAAACAGAAATCAAACAATTAGGTTTCTGTATGCAAAAAGCACAACCAATTCGTATTGTTTTACTGTATTTCGTATTGTTTTACTGTATTTTAATTGTACATCGCCCAGGGTGGCCTGGGGACCGGCCAGATGGGCAATTAATAAATATAAGAAATAAATAAATAAATAAACCAACGGTGATGGTACAGTTGTAGTGGGGCAATCCAGCCTTAGCGTCAGCTTCTTCCAGGCAATGCTGTTCTGCACTAACAAGATGCAATTCAGGACAGATATGAGTAAAATAACAGCTCTATTTATGCATATTACCCAGGATTCTGCAGCCACAAAAACATTCAGAACTTGCCCACTGCCACATAACCCTTCCAGTTTGGAATACCAACTACTATAGCCAACTGCAGCTAGCTGAATAATTAGGGCTTTGGGCCACTGGCTAAATTTTAAAGACATATTTGGGAGCAGTTTGGCTCTTATGTAGAAGCCTTTGATTCAAACAAATAACTAAATTCCTGCCAGCCTCCCACCACTGTCACTTCCCGGTGGGAAAGGTGAAGGCCAGGGGAAGCTTGATCACTGGGGAGCCATAGCTTCAAGATGCTCCCGCCACCTTGAAGTGTCACTTCCCCAGGGCTTCACTCGCCCCTTACCTTTCTTTTGACAGGAAAGGCGAGAGGGTTGATCAAAGGCAGCTCAGTTGGGAGCTGCTGCTTCAAGGCCACACCTGGCACCTTGAGGTGGCAGCTCCCAAAGGCCCCAACCACCTCTCACCTTTCCTAATGGGAAAAGTGAGGGGCTAGTGAAGCTGACTCAGTGTGTGACTGGTGTGTGTGTTGGAGGGGGGAGTATGCCAGCAGTGGCCTTATTCACTTTGGGCTGTGACCCCGCCCACTGTTAGCAGGTGCCCCCTTCCCCAATATCCTTGCCTGGGGCTAGTTTGACCCTCAGGCTGAAAGAGACTCCCCACCCCTGAACAAAAGCATCTGTTTTCACACCAAATACTTCAAAAGAGACCTTAACACACATACAGCAAACATTTAGAAGGAACTGGAAACCATCTGGCTCGGCCCCTACAGTGTACCAGGACCTTTACCAGCCTCTCTAATACCAAACTTGGGAGTTGAAATGCCT
The DNA here is from genome assembly GCA_021292165.1 of Shinisaurus crocodilurus. Lineage (NCBI taxonomy): Eukaryota > Metazoa > Chordata > Lepidosauria > Squamata > Shinisauridae > Shinisaurus > Shinisaurus crocodilurus. The sequence goes on along the minus strand of CM037881.1, from coordinate 68,447,334 downwards.
ATCAGTTTGGGAATGAAATGGGGCTACCCAAAAATAAGGTTGGGCATGGAGGACCTCCCCCCCCCCAACAAGTACACTGAAGTATATTACTTTATAAATTAAAAGAAAAATATTTTTAAAGAAGCAATAGACTGACAAGGGGTGCTTCGAGCTGAGGCTTTCATTGTGCAATTATTGCCTTGACTCATTCATGGAATTTTATAGGTGGGTCCAGAAGAAGATCTTCCATATGTAACCATCCCATGTTTCTCCACCTATTTTTTTTAAATCAGAAAAAAACCATTAAGAAGGAAAAGATTGAATTGTTAGCACTAGTAGGAGCCCTCCATCTGAAAGCACCCTAAGACCTGCGCAGAGTGATTTCTGGAAGCTGCAGAACATTGAGAGAAGTTGGCAACAATGGAAGCTTCCCGCCCAATGTAAATAGCAGCCACTGGGGGCCCAATCCAGACTGGGAATGTGGTGGAGACAAAGAGTTAAACTCCACTTTCCCACTCCATATTTCCCACCTGCATGGCTGCTACTTAAAAAACACACACCATACAATTATTATTTATGTGGATAACATCACATCTGGTTTTTCCTGGAGACAGCTGGACTGGAGGGAACTTGCTATCTAATTCAGCCCTTGTTTCAAGGCATGGCATTGGCAATCCACCCCCCTGAGACCGCAATTAAACCACACAATCTGGATCTCAGGGCTTTTTCACACATTACTTTTGTTTGGCTGTATACTTGAAAAACCTTACGTGTGGATGTGACAACAAGCAGGTGTGAAAATGCATGAACCAACAGGTAGACTCATCAGAGAGACAGATTTTTCAAATGCACACTTGCACAAAAGTATTTCTGCAAATCCCCCCTGAAAAGTAAAGAAAAACAGTCCGCAAGACCGCACAACTTGGAAAAAGCCGGAATCTGCGGATCGGATTCATAGAAATCCAAACTCACTTGAATCAGTTGCGGATTTCTCCCAACATCCCAAATGCCACCTCCCTGTGACATCCTGTCAGGGTTTCAGCATGGATAATGAACGTTGTGCTCCTTACTCCAGTCCCTCCTCCTCAGTGCAGCAACAGCAGTGCTTTGCCATTTGCCTAGACACCCCTGTTGAGCCATGTTGCTGCCTCAGGATTGCTGCCATGTCTCCACCCAGGAGGTGGCTGCATGATGTGTGCAAGGTGACTGAGCACCCTGAGGTTCCTGACTCGTTCTTCTTTATGAAGCTGCCCTGAACATTGGAACCCCTGCAGTTTGATTTGGGGATCCGCATTTAAGCAGCAGCAGAGCCTTCCACAAAAACCAATTTGGATAAAAGTGGTATTGCAGCAGGCTGCTATGTTCCAGGAGCCCAGCAGAACAAGGAAACGACGATGTGCCAATATTCTTAACTAGAAACGTCAAAAGAGGTTCCCTTGTAATTAACACCATTTAATTGCATCTGTTTGCACCTGAGCACTGGAAGAATTAAAAGTTTCTTGCCAGGCTCAGTTTGCCTGGCCTCTGAGAAGAAGAGAGCTACGCAGGTGAGGCCAAAATCAGGGCATGGATGGCTCGAGCCATTTTAAATACCCTGGATGAAGCTGCCCCATTTATGTCCTGAACTCCCCAAAATAACGACATGCCATTGGTGAGGGTCTAGCTTGGATCCCCCTGCCTGCCTGCCAGCAGAAGAAAGAGCAATATTCTTCTATCCAGTCAAACAGCAGACAGGCTTCACTAGCAAAGACTGGGAAACAGCCAACCATTCCTCCGTACAGTCCTGAAGTTGGCAGCAGTTTCTTCCAAGCCGCTGCAACAACCCACCAGGATGCTCTGATCGAAAACTCGTCGGAAGAACTCAGCTGAGGAGAAATGGGTCCAAGTCCCCATAGTAGCTTAGCAGCTGGCAGTTGATGCCCCCGCAAATCTGGCACTCTAAACAGCTGGTACAACTTGTAACTTGTGGAGTGGCAAAGCCAGTCTTGGTTCTGGGAATCAGAAGGCTGGAAGTCTATGACTCCCCCCCCCCCAGCCTGGGTTACCACTCGCTTAAAGGTATTTGAGACCCCACTCCCCTTTCACACAGGGTCTTACACACGGTGACTTAGAATTCCTCCTCTAGGTTTCCCCCACAAAAATAAGTAGCTGCTGGTTGCCACCAGCCACCAGTGTCCTATTCTTTCACAAAAGGCACAGGACCCTCCTAGTGGTTTAAAAGAGTTCACTGTGGGTGGGCCGATGGCTCCCCCCACCCCACTTCCTCTTGGAAGGAAGGCTTTCCAACCTCGTGGCACCCGCTTCTACTCAGGCCAGTAACATTAAAGAGCCTCTATGCACGTTGGGTATTTATTCATTAGTTTAGCTCTTACATTATACACCAGGCTAAAGTGCTCAGAGTTTAAAGAAAACATATTTTATTGGTAAACACTGAAAGATTAAATGCATCAGCAGAACAAGCAATTTAGAGCGGGGGATGGGGAGCGGGGGAGAAACTGCAGGAGAATTTGACTACGTATTCTACTGTGGCTCAGCGTTACAAGCTGGCCCTAAGACTTCATGGCCAGGCTAAGCAGCATGCTTGCACCTTGATACCAAATATGATTGAAATAAGCTAGGGAGAGCTTATTTCAAATCAACTGAAGGCAGAGCTCTTCTAGCTATACAGAAGTTTCATAAACTTCAGCCTGTATTTACTTCATGTGTGTTGTTGTTGTTGTTGGTGGTGGTGGCGTTTATTGGATATTTAGAAAACAGATAAACACACTATTCTTCTACCAGTCTACATATCCTGTGCATTAATGTGATGCTTCATTTGTCTCCCTAATACCATATTAAATACCCCAAAGATTATCCAAAGCTGGCTGATGATATGAGGAGGGCTTTGGATAGGGGTGAATGCTCCTTTCTAGTCCTCCTCAATCTCTCAGCGGCTTTTGATACCGTTGACCATGGTATCCTCCTGGACCGCCTGGAGGGGTTGGGCGTGGGAGGCACTGTATTGCAGTGGTTCCAGTCCTTCCTCTCTGGAAGGTACCAGAGGGTAGTTCTTGGGGAGGAGGCTTCGGACAAGGGAAGGTTAGGGGATGTTGACCTGGTGCTGAGTGGGGTACATCTACCCCTGAAGGACCAGGTCCGCAGCTTGGGGGTCATTCTTGACTCCCAGCTGTCCATGGAGGCTCAGGTGTCAGCTGTGAGCTGGGCAGCACTGTATCAACTCCATCTGATACAGCAGCTGCGCCCCTACCTTCCTAATTATCTGCTCCCATCAGTGGTTCATGCCTTGGTCTCCTCTCGCCTAGACTACTGTAATGCGCTCTACGTGGGGTTATCCTTGAAGACGGTTCGGAAGCTACAGCTGGTACAGAACACGGCGGCTCGCCTGGTTAAAGGCAGCCGCCAGTGGGACCGCATCACGCCAGTGCTCAAGGAGCTACACTGGCTACCAGTTGCTTGCCGAGCCGAATTCAAGGTGCTGGTTTTGACCTTTAAAACCCTATACGGCTCCGGTCCAGTCTGTCTCAAGGAGCGTCTCCAGCAACACCAAGTGGACCACTCAACAAGATCTGCCACAGACAGCCTTCTCCTTGTCCCTTCAGCCAGAGCAGCTAGACTGGTCGGGACGAGGAAGAGGGCCTACTCTGTGGCGGCCCCCGTACTGTGGAACTCTCTCCCAAGTGACCTCCGCCATGCCCCCTCTCTGCTGAGCTTCCGCCACTCACTATAAACTTGGCTATTCAGGCGGGAATATGGGGTGGGCTAAGATTTTAAAATTTTATACTGTTTTAATGTATTTTATTCTGTTTTATCTTCTATACTGTACATCACCCAGGGTGGCCGGTTTGCCGGCCAGATGGGCGATAAATAAATGCAAATAATAAATAAATAAATAAATAAATAAAGGTACCCCTCCGCCACTTTCCTAGTCATAACATCACTCCTGGTCTGCAAAGGGTAGCATTCTGATTCCCTTTCTAAGATTAGAAGAAAACATAGATGAGAGGAAGGACGAAGTCAGGGAGACCTTTAATCTAGGGGCAGCAGCTTCTAGGCAGAGAAAAGTCCTGGGGGGAGGAGGAAAGATTGCCAAAGTACAGCAGCAGTCAACTTAATACTCCTCCATCCAGTTATTTGCTACTAACTTAATCAAAGCTTAACTTCAAAGCAGCCTACACAGCTGCATTAAAGAGGAAATTGGTCTCTGTCTCTTTCAAAAACAGGCTTGGACCATTGAACTGGAATGAAGCCAAAGACCAAGGGCTTATTGTGTGCTTCCCTTCTTATTGGGGCTTAGCGTCTGTCCATTGGAAGAACTAGTGGTGAGCAGCCAGTCTCTCTCTGTACTACAAGCCCTGGAGGGAAAAGAAAATAAGATAATTGGGAAGGAGCAGCACTGGGTCCCTCCATGGATTTAGACTGCATAGACTACAATAATAAGCAGCTTAGCACCTTTGGAAACTCTCTATGGAGTTGCATTGTGTTATGTGTGCTGCTTTTTTAAAAATGTGTGACCGCTCGCTGCTAAAGCAGAACTGCATTTACCTCCTAAGTCCTTCTCAAAAGTTATTGAGGTCCAATATCTGCTGAATATTCAATATCTAACATCTGAGGTCAGTTTGGACTTCTGGTATTTGATAGGGTATGGTATTTAGTATTTGATAGCTACTTTACATCTGAGAGAGTTTTATATTTGATGGTCAATGCTATTCAGTATTTGAATTTCCGTCATTACTAGCCTATACTTTTAGGCATTGGCACCTGAATCCAATATTCTATACATAATATGCAATTCAGGCTGCAGTCGTGTGCACACTCGCCAGGAAAGAAGCCCCAATTAATCCAATGAGGCTTACTTCTGAGTAGAAATGCATAGGATTGCGCTGTTGTTCTTGTAACCATACATTGTTTTGAAAAGAAAAAGGGCCCACATGAAAGCATATGTAGGTAAGCATTCCTATCATACATTTTTTTAAAGCCCTTAAAAAAAATACTAAATGCCTCAAGGCAATGGTCCAGCTAGGGCTGGACTTCGGGGCCAAAGTCCAGGGTCCCATGACCACACAGAGCATGCCAGCTGATGGGGGAAGGGCCAAAGCCAAACAGGTACAGTGGGCAGTATCCAACAGTGTCATTCCGCAAACTCAAATAGTGCTAGCAGAGCTCTGGCAAATCTTTCTGCAAGTTGTTGCCCCTTACATTTGCTCAACTGGTTGTGCAAGTGGTTGTGCAACTGATTTGCAAAAGCGATTGTACAATGGTTTGCACAAGAGTTATGCACAACTGGTTGCACAACCGCTTCTGCAAATGCAACATTAGTTGGGTTGGATTCTCCTCTTTTGCATAATTCAGAACCTAGTTTCCACTAGTGCAACATCATTTGCGCCGCTAACGGAATGACACAGTTGGATACTTCCCAATGTCAGCTCCGGGGCCAGCATAGGCATGCCCAGGCTGACACTGGTCTCTGCAGCATCCTTTCTTTCTTATTTTTTTTTTTTAAAAAAACATCCTACAATCAGCTGGGCATGCCTATCGTTACAGATGCTCATTTTATTATTATTTATAATTTTAAATATATATATTAATTTAAAATGTGAATCTGCATGTGCTCAGAGTATTATTTTTTTAAATCACGGTTGGCAATTTTTGTTTGTTTTTCTCGAACGTATCAGGAATTTAGAAGCAGTTGCAAAGCATGGAATGATGGGGCAGGGAGAAGAGACACATTGGGTTGTGTTGTGTGTGCTTCATAACTGAAGTAATGCACATGGCCATCTGAAGGGGGAGCCCTTGAAGCCATTAAGTCCAGGGTCTAAAATTACCTAGCTGCACCACTACCTTAAGGCATGGAAAACCGGAATCTAATACTCATAGATTTCATAGATCATAGAGTTGGAAGGAGCCTACAAGGCTATCGAGTCCAACCCCCTGCTCAATGCAGGAAACTAGAGGAGGGGGTCTCCCATCCAAGTAATAACCAGGCTTGACCCTGCTTAGCTTTCCACACTCAGACAAGCTGAGCCAGCATGAGCCACAGGCCTGTATGATGAACACTATCCAGTAAGTGCCTATGACAGTCAGTCTAAAACTTACATGCATCTGCTGTATGTCAGCAGTAACAACTGCAAATCTGGGAGCTAGTTTGAGTTTTCCAGAGTAAAAGCGCTAGAAACACCTGCAAAATCAGTTTGACCAGAGACCATGGAGAGAAAGGAAAAATAATATATATACCATGGAAAGTATTGGCTCTGCAATACCACTTCCAAGTCTCCGAAAGCCTGGTGGCCTCAACCCAGGAGAAATTTGTTGCACTGAAATTCCATTGAAATCAAACAGGACAAGATAGTTGTGAATAAAGTCTGATTAAGTTCAATGAGGTGTAAGCCCAACTAACTTTCTCATGATTGGAGCCACTGTCCGTACTCAGCCTAAGTAAGCAAGTCAAATTTATTGTCTGAATACACGTAATACTTTGAGAATAATGAGTGAGAATGAGAGGGGAGGGAGTTTCTTTGGACTAAACGATTGTAGTGTTAATTACTTTGGATATTAATTTTGTTCCATGACAATACCCAGCTCAAAAAAAAGTTATTTCCATTGTTAACAATTGCGCAGTCATCAGAAATTAATCATCCACATTCTCAAGAGCTAGATTAAGCTGAAATCAAATTAAAACTCTTTTAAAATGTACAGTCAATCCATCATACAAAGTAATTGACATTTTTAGCCTTACTAAAAACTACATTGCACTTCTAATCATTATTTTACGCCCACTCTTTTACATGGTGGTTATTATTCATTTTATGGTACTTATAGCATTTCTAATTCATCCTTTTCTGGAGGTTGTGAGATAGTAACTTATCCAAGGGTACTTACACACAGTCTAGAGTTTAGTTTTGGATCGCATCCAGAGAATAAATAACTTTGTTCGATTGCTCTTGGATTTTTCATGTTTGTGAATTTGAAACTCAAAAGCCACCAGTCTATTGGAAAGATCCAAAATGTGTAACCTACTGTTAGTGAATATACTGAGTTGTCAGATGGTCTCAGCCTGGAGAAATGTACCTTACTAATGATGCAGCAAGAGATGGTAAAGCTGTTGCACACACCTCCCATCTGTGCCTCTTGCTCCTTTTGTTTACCCTTCTCCCTCCACTCCGAGTGAGCGATACGGAAGTCTTGCTTGCTAAACAGGAAGACCAGAGAAGGAGCAAGAGGGAGGCATGGAAGCCGCAATCTCCCACGGCATCATTAACCTCAAAGGTAACACGTCTGGTTCTCTAGTTGCAAGCAATAGGGCAGTCTTAAGAACAGAGGTTCATAGTGACTCACCTGATTATTTAAGCCATACTCTTGATCCCATAACGTGCTGGGCACAGGCACAGGTGGTCAGAATCAGTGTGCTGAGATTGAGAAATGGGGCCATGAGGCATTTGGGCTAATCAGTCCTTTATAAAGGTGAACTGCATGTGCAGAAATGGGTTTCGTTTAGCTCACTTTTGTAGTCCAGAGGAAGAGGATCCTATTTTAGAGATTCCCAGATCAACATTTCAGACCTACTGGTACTAACCTGTCCATAGGGAAATGGACCTCTTCCCCTTTCCTGAAGTCCGTGCTGTTCTCCAGCCTGGCCAGCACATCCATCCTCTTCACCATCACCTCCAGCATATCACTCATTTTCCTCAGCACCCCTCTGGACTCCAGGGCACCCATCACTGCAGTCACACAAAAAAGCAAGAGAAAGAGAAAAAAAGAGAAGGGCATTCTACAGTGGTGTGCAGTAGGCAGCAGAAATGCATTCAGACAGACTTGCAGCAGTGGTGCTGTCAGGGCAGGACTTTGGGGCAGAAGTCCAGGGCCCCACTTAGCAGAATGAGCACGAGGGCCTGCAAACACAGCAGAGCTGGCAGATCACATGCTGAAGTAAGTGAAGTAGTACGCATTATCATCTAAAGATTGGGGGGGGGGGGCTCTCTAAGACCATTAAGTAGAATCTAAAATTACCTAACTGTATCACTGACTTTCAGACTGAAATGATGAGCATTGCTTATTGTGAAGAAGATCATAGTAAGGTGGGAGAATGTGGGAAGGCAGTTCAGGAATTACAGACAGTGTTCAAAACTGGCCCACATCACTCCTTGCCAGCAGTATGCTCCTGGAAGCCCGCGGTTTGAATGTGAATAATGATGATATGAGAATAATATTGTTCAAAATGTGAATAATATCAGTGATGCAGTGTGTCCAGCATTTAGGCTGCAGTCCAAAGCACACTTGCCTAGGATTAAATTCCACTGAAGTCAGTTGGAGTTACTTCTGAGTAAACATGCTTAGCATCACATTGCATATATCTTACACTCAGATTCTTTAGCAAGATGACTGAAAATCCGATAATACAGAATCCATTAAATTAAAGGGAGGTTTGGAGTAAATGCCTTGATGCCCTCAGCCACTGACCAATGCATGTCAGCTGGTGACTGGTGTGTTTTACCCTGGTCCCATCTGCTTGTTGCTTTTAGTATCCTTCCTTTTGTCTATTTTAGCTCCACCTCAAGACAAACAATCTTTCATGTGCATACATGTAAAAGTAAACATTTCCACATATACTTTATTTACTTGGAGAAGTAGCAACTCTAGCTTTTAGTGCCAAAATTAACTCTAGAGCTTTAATTCTAACATGAGCACTGAAATCTGAACATCAGTTTAGGACAGGCCTGTGGCTCATGCTGGCTCAACTTGTCTGAGTGTGGAAAGCTAAGCAGGGTCAGGCCTGGTTATTACTTGGATGGGAGACCCCTCCTCTAGCTTCCTGCATTGAGCAGGGGGTTGGACTCGATGGCCTTGTAGGCCCCTTCCAACTCTATAATCTATGAAACATCTTTTTTTGAGGATCAAGTTTGGGGTAGGGTGACCTGATACAAAGGAGGACAGTCCTCATGTACCTTTCACAGTTGCGTAGAAAAGGTTTTGGCAAGTGTGGTTTGTCATGTGAGGGTGAAAGGGTCAACTTAGTATTGATTCCTAAATCAATATTTGAATTTCAAGCAGGCAAAACCAATCCAGAATGTTTCACTGATGGATTGGAAAACCTGACATCGCCCTATGCCTCAGAATATTCACGATGAGAGTTCCATCCTATAGCTGCTGCTCCTTCTTTCCTCACTTCTTTTTATCTGTCATATAAATGCACACACATCAGTGCCTACGCTGGGGTGATCTGACAGCAAGACCACCCTGTAGTTACCTGTTCAGACATAACAGTGGCTTTTGGCAGCAATTTGTGGGTTAATTAGAACAAGCCGTGGGTTAATTTGGGATTGTTTAACCCCCGAAGAACCCCATGCTGGCTGGGGAATGGTGGGAATTGTAGGGTTTTTTCTGTCTATACAGGCTTTTTGTCTATACAGGCATTTTTTCTGTCTATACAGGCATAGGATTGCACCCTTACTTAACTTATCTTCTTTATTCCACTCCTGTGGACTCCTTTAAAGTGCATTTTCATTTTCAAAGCAGCAGGAGGTTAGAGGACAAGAGAAGCAATTTGAGTCTTGCAGACCTACAGTTATGCAATGTAAATGTATGTTTTGTAAATGCTAAACACAGATCTGCAATCTGGAATTGAATTTTTGGGTATCCCAAAATCCAGGGATTAAAGGAAGAGGCTCTTTCCACTGGCTGTTTGATTCAGAGGGCTTATGGAATCACAGTTCAGAGGTATGCCTCCCCACCACCACCATCTCAACATTATTATCTATCTACATGAACTTTGGTTGCCAGCTTATTTCCTTGCAAGGCTCCTGTGCCACTAACCGCTACATGACAAGCAGCACAAAAATTACCACATTACACTTCTCCTGGAATACAGATGCCATGGCAAGAATATCTTTAGCTGTTGGACTTCTGCCTACCTACCTACCACGAAGCTGTTATACCCACAGGGACTCTGCCAGAAACATCTTGGCTATCTTAACACGAATAAAGAATTATGAAAGGGGTAGACAAGCTTTTTGGGCCTGTGGACACATTTGGCAATTTGAGAAAATATCATGGGCACAACCACAAAATGGCTGCCATGGGAGGTGTAGTTAGTCAGAAAGAACAAGTAACCTGCCCAAATGACTGTGTACAAGGCAGAGGTGGGGTCTGAGCCACAACAGACCAGACAACTACTTTGAACCCACAATTTTCAGTGCCAACAGAAACCGATTTCACAAAAGGCAGATGGCTACCAGGAGGAGGGCCTTTTCTGCTGTGGCACCCCGGTTATGGAATGAGCTCCCCAAAGAGGTTCGCCTGGCGCCTACTTTGTATTCTTTCCGGCGCCAGGTGAAGACCTTTCTGTTCTCCCAGGCATCTTAATCATTTTAATCTTGTAATTGTTTTTAATTCCGTTATTGTAACTGCTGCTGCTAGCTCTGCTGTTTGTCTTTAATCTGTGGTTTTAAATTTTATATTTTATATTGTATTTTATGATTTTAACTGTTGTAAACTGCCCAGAGAACTTCGGCTAGTGGGTGGTATAAAAATGTATTAAATAAATAAATAAATAGGCAAACTCTTTTTCTCTCCCCACCTCCTACTATTCTGCCAGCCAAATCATTCCACCACCACCCCGCATCTCTCTGGATCACCACCCATAGGCGCTCTCTTGCTCTCTCGTCTTCATTTCCTAAGAATCTCTCTGAGCCCCATCATGCATCACAGAGGCATTCATGAGAAATAAAGATGGCATCAACTGGAGGCCCTCACTTTGCTTTGATGCAATCCCAAGAGCTGATAAGAAAATGTGTTTTTAAACAAAATAGGTGAAAGGGGGAGGGCATCTTGGTGGTACCGAGAAAGGTGTCCAGGTGTCCATGCTCTGATAACCTCTCATCTGGATTACTGCAGTGTGTTATACATGGGGCTGCCTTTGAAAATGGCCCAGAAACTTCCACTGGACCAAAACAGGGCAGCAAAGATTGTTAACGGAGACTGGCCAAAGTGATCATATTATGCTAGTACTTTTCCATCTGCACTGGCTGCCAGTCCATGTCCAGGCCCAATTCAAAGTGCTGGTATTAAGATTCAAAGCCCTAAATGGCTTGGCACCAGGTTACCTGAAGGATCATCTCCTCTGCTCGGTCCCTAAGATCATATTCAGTGGTCCTTCTCTGAGAGCCCCCACCAAAGGAAGTGAGGTGGGTGGCTACTAAGAAGAGGGCCTTTTCTGCTGTGGCACCCAGATAGTGGAATGAGCTCCCCAGAGAGGCTTGCTTGGCACCTAGATTGTGCTCTTTCCGGTGCCAGGTGAAGACCTTCTTATTTTCCCAGGCATTTTAGTCTTTCAGTTTCTGTTGTTTTAAATCTGTATTTTAAATCTTTGCACTGGTGCTAGGTTGTATTTGGTTATTATTTTTATTTCATACTGTAGTTTTAAACTTTTAAACTTTTTAATTGTATTTTATTGTGTTGTATTTTATGGTTTTAATTGTTTGAATTGCCCAGAGAGCTTTAGCTATTGGGTACCACAGAAATGTAATAAATAAATTAAATAAATAAATAAAATTGGTGCCCAAGGACACCAGATTTCCCATCCCGGCATGATGAGGTCATTCAGCTAAACCTTCTTGCTCACTATTTTGAATAATTCAAAAACACATTTTTCTACAAAACTGAATGCCACTCACCAGGAATAACAACCTTGTTACACATTTTTCCCGGGCTGTGAGGGAAGATAATGAAGAATCCCTAGTTTTGCTGACTTCAATGCTAGGCTCTGCTCAGGTGCCTTTAAGAGCAACATGACATGCAGAAATTAGCCACTGGAGCTTTCCCCATCATTTAATATCCAAGCCAAGAAAAAGCATGGCCTGCTTAATTTACATATATCAGGCTGCTCTTAAAGGCGCTGTTGCTCCCACACATGGGATGACAAGGCAGCAATGTGGATTGAACTAGGACCAAAACGTTATTGATTACAAATGGCTGATCTGCAACATAGTTTACTATTTAACTATCATTCTTGTTTCCATCCTTCAGTGTGGGCAATCCATCTACCAAACTGGGAGCTGGGAGAGTGTCACAACAACCTCCATCCTGGCTCCATGCCTCAGATCAGTTAAAACAATGCTTCCTTGCACCTTAAAGGAGGGGCTGAAGAGATTGTGCTGGTGTGTCAGCACCTGCCATGCAAGCTGGTAACCTTGTGAGGGGTCAGCAAGTCCAACATCACCCAAGGGTGCCTCCTGTTCAAGGCCTCCTATGCCTCAGTTGGCAACTTAGAGGCTGGTTTAGCTAAGCCACCCTTCATCAGCTGGATGCTCATAAATTTATCCTTGAAACGTCTCCCTCTCCCCAATCTTCACTGAACCAGCTGCCTGGAGGCTAGATAAAGCCAAACAGGCCACATTCAGAATAAACATCACCCATGGGATATCGCGTTAAATGATAAATTAACTTGCAGTATCAAATGTCAAAAAGGACAATTGGAGAAAAAGACTTTTGTGAGCATTTGGGGTAAAATTTTGGATTACGTGTTGGTGAGGGGGAAGGGGAATGGACCTTGTCAAGATTTGTTATATTTTTGGAACAGAGAAAAATATCTGATATCCTTTGGGAAATATAAGCATGGTCCCTAGAGGGTGGGGGGTGCACAATATTAATGTTGTATTGTTATTATTATTTTTGTATTATTGTCAGTATTTGTTATTTTCTTTGTTTGGATTGAAAAACTTAATAAAAATTAACATTAAAAAAAAAAAAAGAATAAACATCACCCTTCCACTTGATAGTGTAGAGTAGGCAAAAACTCCCTTCTTGAGGCCAATCAGGACAAGAGAGCCAAAAACAATTCCAACTAGGCCTCAATGGGCAACCAGCAATTCCTGCACTGCTTCAAGTGGGGCAGGCTGCCAAGGGAGCTCCAAAGGCTACATGGAGGGAGAAGGGGAAGCCTTAAATAGGTATCAGCAACAATGCTGTCCTCTCACTGGCTGGACAATGCCTGGGCCAAAGGCTGGCCAAGCCCCCCACTTATTCCCCCACATGCTCATGCTCCCCCAAGAGGTGGGAGCAAAGCACCTCGTCCACTGACTCAGCTCTTGAATGTGTAAACAAATCAAAAGTGGAAGTGAATTCTCAGGGCAAACTCTCACATAAACAGCCCCCAGGTCTCTTGAGGGGTTGCTCATACATTAATCTTTATTTTTATTTTGCCTTAAGCTATCCCAGACATTCAGGGATGAGGAAATAATGTTGAATGCATCGCAATTCAATATGGAATAAAATACAGCTCACTGAATGCTTGCAGTCTAAATGAGATGCTAGACAAAGGAAAATAGAAGCAAGGGGAAAGATAAAGGATGACTGGAAATATTCACAAAAGAAATACATACCTAATTGCTTTTTTAAAAACACACACACACAACAGCATATATATTGTTATGCCCTCTGCACGCTAATTCTCTGAGCAGTGAGAACTCTAGGAGCATAAGTATTTTTTTAACCCAGAGTTTGGTTTCCTTGGACTGAGGTTACTGAAGACTGACAAGCATTTTTGTGATACAGTCATGCCTTGGATTGAGAGCATAATTCGTTCCGGAAACGTGCTTGTAATCCAAAGCACTCTTATATCAAAATGAAACCCCCCCCAAAAAAATTTGTACAGAGATTTTTAATTTAAGCCGTACTACAGTACTTGTACTGCAAGACGTCGCTTGTATATCAAGTAATAAATAAATAAATAAATAAATATTTGAAAAATTTGCTTGTCTTGCAAAACGCTCTCAAACCAAGTTACTTGCAATCCAAGGTATTACTGTATATGGTTTATTTACACATCTATACAGGTTAGCATAAGTGGCGGGGGGAGCGCTCACAGCTTAAGCCCACTCCAACAGATTTCTAGAGGAACCTCCATTGGATTCTTGGCGGGAGCAACTCGTGTCTCTTCCGGTCCTACGCCCCCTCCAAAACCTGCTAGCTTCTTCACAGACACACAAGTTCATTACTTTATCTCTGGAGGTGGCAGGGGTGGGAAGAGCTAAACCCTCATTCTCAAAGGGCTCTCCCCTTCCAGAAGAGCCCATCCATTCAGAGACATCTCCTTAACAACAGCAGGGTACTTGACCACTCTGCCAGAGCCATCAAGATTATCTCCAGCAGTCCTCTTGGTTCCATAACCCAGTGGTTCTTAACCTTTTTGGTGTCATACCTCCCTTGTGAAAAATCTTTTGACCCACACCTCCCATGTATTAACGGCCCAAAATTTAGGCTTAGGCAGGACAAGTTTGCATTTTTTAGTTTATGCTCTGTCTCTGGACTAAAAAAAAATGCATATTCAATTAAATGAATTAGTAGATTAGTAGAAAGAAATAAGGTTGGGCCAACCGCCAATCTGCGCTGCTATGTACTTGTAAAATAAACAATTTATAGTTGAGGGGCTACTCACACCTCCCCTGGAGTCAGTCCAAACCTCCCCTGGGGAGGCGTACCCCACAGGTTAAGAACCCCTGCATTAACCCTTCCTGACCAAACCTCATAAGAACACAAGAAGAGCCAGGCTGAATCCATCTAGACAGGAGAGCCATGCTGAAACCATCACAAAGGGCCCATCTAGTCCAGCATTCTGTTCATACAGTAGCCAACCAGCTGCCTGCGGGAAGTCCACACAAGCAGGACACGAGTACAATAACACCATCCTGCTCAATCTTACAACCAAGAATCACAGGGCTGGACAGGATTCCTGAAAGGTCATTCAATCAACTACAAATCTCAGTACAATATTATATTGTTTGGTATCTCTGAATGTATGAGCTCTTGGACATTTGTGGTTAGTCACAACTAGAGTTGTGTCGTGTGTGTGCACATGGGAGTAGTTGATGAACAGAAGCTCTCTGGGCTGAACGGGCCAAAATCAGTTCCAGTCCAGCACTATCCCAACACTAGGGAATCCCTGCCTGTTATACAGCTGTTAAAGGCATTGAACACTGTCCAGAAAAATCATGGCAACCTTAAGCAAAACATCGTATTTTGAAAACATACTGCATATCTGGCTATTATAGGCAGAACAATCCTCCAGGAAAGTTTCTTGCAAAAGCCCCACTGAAATGAAGTTGTGTAAGATAAATGCAATTAACTAAGAAATGTTATGAGCGGCTAAATCAACCCACTGTACAGCTCAGTCTCAGTATGCTACATACAACTACATAGTATGCTCAGTATGCTACTGCTCCCAACCAAGTACTTCTTATTCTGGTTAAGGGACCAAAGCAACCTTGTGTTACTGGAATTCTGATAAGCACAGTCCCTGTCTTCAGGACTCTTATCTGCTGAATTCACTGAAATGAATAGAGTGACTAGCTGAATTGTGAAGCTGCTGCCTTATTCTAAGTCAGGCCATTGGTCCATCTAGACTGGTGTTGCCCTCTTTGGCTGGCAGCAGCAGCTCTCCAAAATCTCAGGAAGAGGTTTTTCTTAGCCCTGCTGGAGATGGTCTCCTGCAGAAGGTCCGCAGGTCCTCCATGTGCTCTACCACTAAACTACCTTGAATCCTTCAAGCATAGACAGAAAAGGTGGCAACATCAAGAGGTCTAGAGTCCCCTCACCCAAAAAAAGGATGCAAAGTCTCAAAATAATGCTCAAGGTGAAAAGTTTTATTCAGATATAGTATGGCTAATATGTTTCAGTGTATTCCCTTCTTCAATAAGAGAAAGGAGTTGTCCCACTTATTAGAGTAGTTCAGTTTTTGAAACAACATGCTTTGATTGAACTACTATAGTGAGACTGCAATCCAATAGCCACTTACCTTGAAGTAAGCACCATTTAACTCAATGGAACATACCTCTGAAGTAGACATTATAGGATTGCACTGTAAGTGGTACAAGATGGTTTTGCCCCTGAAGTGGGTAATATACCAAAACATGTGGGGCATATAATATCTTCTAATACATCTTTTTATTTCAAGCATCATTGTGAGACTTATCCTCCTGAGGCAAGGAAGTTCCAGAAGTTTTCAGGAATCCCATCCAACAATGTTACACACTATGGTGAAGACCACACCCTGCATTTTGAACATATGAAAAATTGAAGGGAGCCACACATCCATGTTGCTCCCCACAGTGCTTCGATATCCAGTTGATGCATGGGCCACAAAACATGCCTCAGAGGCAGCCTTCAACCTGCAGGCCTCACGTTGCCCACCTCTGCCATTAGGTATGGACAGATCAGTCGATTTCTGGTCCATGTTAGTTTCACATGTGTTCATTCAGAAGTCCATTCCATCCCATTTCTACTTTAATCTGTGTGGGTTTTTTAAAAAAAATCCACAAAAAATTGTATTTAAAAACATATTTTTCAATATATTTCCTCACAAAATAAAATATATTTAGAAATGTGTGTCTCGAAGTAAGCATTCATATTTTATCCTAAACTATGCACCTTTAATGCACATTTTGGTACATTTGTTTGAGCCAAGAACTTGCATCGCAAAATTTGGAGAAGTGCGAAATTTGAAGGATAACTACATTCCAATCTACATATTAGTCTGGAAGGTGCAGGTCAGGTCAGTTCGTATCAGAAATCACAAAGAACAAATTCCTTGGGCATCCCTCTCTGCCACAAACCAGCTTCAAGATGGAGGATTTCTCATATTCTCTAACTCCAGAGTTAATCAAAGCAGTTTCTTTTGCTGGGAAAGACAAATGACCTCCAATCCTCAGGAACTTGTACGGAGAACAGGTCATCACGTTGTGTCTATGAGGGCTTTAATATATTGCATCTCCAGTATATACAAACCCATTACCAGTAGACTTTCTCCCAAGGGATACTGGTAACTTGCAGCTCTCAGCATTGCACAGGCCTGCCCCAGGCTATGTCCTTGTGCATACATCATTTGTAAAATCACACAGTAACTTCCGGCTCCAGACTCTCTTTAGTTGGCAGTGATGTATGATGCAGAATAGACATCATTACATTATCTGGCTCCCAGGTAGAACTTTTAGATGCTGTATAAACAATAACAACTTTGGATGGCTGCTGAAAGAAAAGAATGGGGTGGGCGCACGGCTGGAGTTGAACAAAATACCCGTTCTCAATAGCAAAATAACTCACTCCATGCCCAGTATCTTGCATATAAAAAACACTGTGACAATGCTTGTATTTAGGTTTCTCAGATATGGTGAGGCACAGAGGTGGAAGTGGGGGCATGTGCAGTAGAGGACAGCTTCAGCACAAACTATTTATTTATTTATTTAAAATATTTCTTGGCCGCCTTTCAAGGCAGGAGCCCTCCCAAGGCAGCATACAACACTAGAACTCACATAATAAAAACAGCAACAGCTGCAAACATCCAGAAAAACAACAAACACCTGCATAAAAACAAAACCGACCACAGACAATCTGTCTATGCCAATGAAGTCACTACTGGCTTTCCCACCCACAGACCATTTTCTCCCAATCCAGCACAGAAAATCAGGTCCAAAGTGCACCCTGCCACATGTGTTGGGCCAGATATTATCCGAGATAGGCCCATGGTTGACATGGCCACCATGAAATCCTGAGCTGCTCCTGAGAAGGTAGCCTTGGCACGAATATTCAAGTCCCCCAAGACCACAAACCTTGGGGTCCTCAATACTACACTCGAGACCACCTCAGTCAGTGAGACCGTTAGGTAGTGGGGTGGGTGGTACACCAACAGAATCCCAATCCTGTCTTGGGTGCCTAACACTAAGAAAAAAACCTCAAAACTGGCTGACTGTTGGATGGGGTATCTGACCAGGGAGATGGAACCCCTATAGACCAAGGCTACCCCACCACCTGCCTGCCCCTCCGGTAAAGATGATGCTGCACATGAAACGCTGGTGGACACATTTGGCAGAGGTTAACCTCTCTTCCTTCA
Source organism: Shinisaurus crocodilurus (assembly GCA_021292165.1). Classification (NCBI taxonomy): domain Eukaryota; kingdom Metazoa; phylum Chordata; class Lepidosauria; order Squamata; family Shinisauridae; genus Shinisaurus; species Shinisaurus crocodilurus. The sequence goes on along the minus strand of CM037881.1, from coordinate 68,429,480 downwards.
TCCTACCAGATTTCAGTGACACACAGGCCAGGTTGGCACACTCTTCATGATCAGGTCAGGGATGATACAACCTTTCTCATTAACCATCCTGGCATTCATCAGCACCGCAGCACCTTCCAGCTAGAGGGGACTGCTGGCAAGTCACCAAATTACTGAGGTTGGAAGGTAGACTGGAAGGGGACAAAGCACACAGAGGTCTCAGTCACCTTCCCCTCACCTGATGTCATCACCTCCCACCACCATAACACCCAGCCCCGAAGGGATGCCCCGCTTTGGTGGTGACACACCAGAGGCGACACACCAGCTGCGGCAACCTTCCAGATAAGCCCCACCTCCCAGGAATTTCCTGTACTCAAAGAATCCAAAATAAGTCCTTCCTGGGCAGGGCTGGTTCTGCAGGCCTCGCTTGCTGGTTCCAGAGCTGGTGCTGGCTCTCTCCTACAGCAGTCTTGGCACCCTGTAGGAGGTTAGATGGCAGCACCTCCAGCCAGGAGCTGATGTTTTGGCTGCAAAGGATGCTGCTATTCTGTTCTGGGCCAGTGGCAGCCTTCCAGATAAACCCCACCTGTACTCCAAGCAGCTCAAATCAGAATTCTCCATTGCACCCCATTTTATCCTCATAAGAACCATGCTGAGAGAGTGGGGCACTGGCCCAAAGTCACCCACTGAGCTTCTTGGATGAGTAGGGATTTGAACCTGGGTCTCCCCAGAATTAATCCAACATTCCAATCACTACAACACAGTAGCTGCTGCAGGTACACCTTTGAGAGCACATATTCCTACTACCGTATTCTCTTGGGAACACAATCATGGATATTGGACATGTCCTAAAATCCTAGGTTATTGGAAGTCAGCCTTAGTCTATATAGAACAGGCTTCCCCAACCTGGTACCCTCCAGCTGTGTTGGACTACAACTCCCATCATCCCCAGCCAGCATGGCCAATGATATAGAAGAAATATCAGGTTACATAATACCTCTGACTCCCTTAATTGTATTATTTTGCTATTTTAGGTCATTAATTCCACCAGAGGACCAGGAATTCACCTTCTCGTTGGGGCAACAATGATTAGTAACCAAAAGTGGGACGTGGAGGAGGCTCCATCAATAACATGGCGGTAAATTAAAGATTTTGTGTGTATGGACAAATGAACAAATTTGGTTAGTGTCAGAGGGGGTTGACAATCATATAACTTATTTAGTAAAAATTGGGAGTATTTTTATAATGTATTTGGAATATGAAGGTGTAGGATTCAGTTTCACTAGTTACAGTTTTGGGAGCAATTTAAACTGTCTAGCAAATCATGGTACAATTGATTATTCATATTTATTTTGGAATTAAGCAAGGTAGCACCAGTTCTTTGTTAATTTGCTATGAGATGCTGTTAATCTGAAATGGTAACTATGGTATAATAAGAAAAATAATGGAAAGAGGAAAGGAGGTGATGCTGAGCTTAACCATGTCCCTTGCTGCAGTTACTGCGTGGCTCCCAGCCATCTCAATCTCTGGCATTATAAGAGCTAGGGACTTTCTTCCTCTCTCCTGCCTCCCAAAAATATGCTCTGAAGGGTTTCCCAGCCCTCCACAGCAGATGCTAAGATCAGATGTCTGTGCAGGTGGTTGCAGGGGGAAGAGGGAATCGCCCCATTCCTGGTTCTGCTGATGGAACTGCTCCCATCAGCGGAATGACACCATTGGATACAACCCATATACAGTAATACCTTGGATTGCAAGTAACTTGGTTTGAGAGCGTTTTGCAAGACAAGCAAAATTTTAAATATTTATTTATTTATTTATTACTTGATATACAAGCGACGTCTTGCAATACAAGTACTGTAGTACAGCTTAAATTAAAAATCTCTGTACAAATTTTTTGGGAGGGATTTCGTTTTGATATAAGAGTGTTTTGGATTACAAGCACGTTTCCGGAACGAATTATGCTCTCAATCCAAGGCATGACTGTATTAGGATATGCAATTTTTATGCAAATCAGTGCACTCTGGGTGATGCATATGTGGCCACCCGAGTGCACTCCTTCCCCTTCTGCCCTAGGAGAACCCATAAAACTGCTCCTTTTGTGTCATAAGCCAGTTCCTTGTCACTGGTGTTTTCATTGTTGGCATTCAGGATCAGAACATTAAACGACAGAGTACACAGGGGCTGAAGAATCAGTTCCCATAGCCTTGCCTATGGCTGACTGGAATTGGTGGAGTGCCTTGCATCGGATTACAGAGCGGGAGAGACCAACCAGCTAGTTAATTATACAATAAACATGCATCTAGCTGAAAAGGAGAGTGCTAACCGCTAGGGCTAAGTACAGGCATTCTTTGTGCCTTGCCTCCTTTTGTGTCTGTATTATAACTACCAAAACTGGATCCTTTCCCAGGTATCAGGGAAGGAGAACAATAGCCTCCAGCAGGCAGAATATTTGCAAAGAAAGCCTGTGGAAACAGAATCAACTTGCAGCTGAGTATTTGAGACTGACTCCTGACACTGCATTTTATGAAAGTTTCAGATCTGCCAAAATTTCTGCTGTGGGCTTTACTTTCAGAAAGGCCAAAACAGGGTGGAAGGAGAAAGAGAAGGAGAAGAAGAAATAATAATCATCTGGATGGGATAAAAGCACAGACAGCAGAAAGCAGCATCAAAAATGCTGTAAGTTAGTTATTAAACTAATGAATGAATGACATAAAAGCTGAACTGAACGTTCCCTGGAAAATTGTTGTCTAATTGGTTGAGCAGATTTACATAATGCAAATTGGAAAGGAAGATTCTAGTTACATTTTCAACATTCTGGTCGAGTAACACACATGGAACATTCGAAAATATCCTGCATTGGGAAGAGTGTGTGTGTGTGCGCGCGTGCGCGCGCGTGCGCGCCAACTGTCAAATGTAGCAGTCATTATTGGTGAAGTGCAAGGAAAGACTGGTTCTTAAATTAATTTTTGCCATGCAGTTCTCCTTGCACATGTGTACACACACACACACACATCGCCACAATTGCTGGAGAAGGTTCCATGTGAGCCAGTGATACATGAGTACACTTCAGCCATGATTTCTGCTAAAATGTCAGCTCTATAAGTTTGTTGTTCTATTGAATTCAGTACTGTTTGTTTCTTTTATTGTTGTCTTTTAAATTTATTTGTTTTTATGGTTGTTTTGATTATGTTTTTCTTTTAATCTTGGTTTTTTTTAATGTTAGCCACCTTGAGCGCTATTTTGATGGACAAGTGGGAGATACATCAAAATAATAATAATAATAATAATAATAATAATAATAATAATAATAATAATACATGGGAACTGCATCAAAATTGAAGGGTGGGGCAAAATGGAAACCAACCCCCATCTCACTTTATTTATTTTGCTGCTACCACCAGTTTGGTGGTGGTGGTGCTGCTCCTCTGTACCATTTCCAGATGAAGGTCCTGTTGAGGCCCTGGGCTGCCTCAGTGGTGGCAAGGGCTTCACATTGCTGGGCACAGCTGTAGCTTGGATTGCAGGATTCTACTATGGGTCACATCTTGAGCAGGGATCTGGGTGGATCAGGTTTCACACAGAAGCTGGACAGGAAAGCTCCAAGTGATGCTGGTGCTGGAAGCCAGACAAAGAGCAGAGCAAATCCTGATTGGCTATATGCTTCCTCCAGTATCAGAGGCAGTATGCTTATGTACCTCAGTTGCTGGGGAACATGGGCGGGAAGGTGCTGTTGCACTCATGTCCTACTTGTGGGCTTCTCGTGGGCAGCTGGGCAGCCACTGTGTGAACCGAATGCTGGGCTAGATGGACCCTTGGTCTGATCCAACATGGCTGTTCTTAGGACTGAGCCTTAAATAAGAGTTCGACTGCATTTAGGCAGGTTGGCCCTGCCTCCATACTGACTGAGGCTGTCTCTTAAAGGGGCCAGGTTTGTCTTAGCAATCTCAGGCTGTGATGACATGGGAGTGGCTGTGCCATGCTACTGACCTCATGGCCTGAGTCCTCAGAGTCTGAGGACAGTAATGCAACCTCCTCTGGATGCAGGGGAACTGACTCTTGGGGTATTTCTGGAGAACTGGGTCCTGGGGAGGTGGAAGCCTCAATGTCTTTCTGTGGCCAAGTTCTCTCCCTTAACCATTAACTCTGGAGATGTTCTTCTGAGGACAAGGGGCTGGGATCCTCTCAAGGATGAGAGTTCAGGGTCTTGATCCATGATATCTTCTCACTGGTAGTAACTCTACTCCTCTGGGTTGCTGGCAGCCACTGTTTTCCCCCATAGGTCCCCTCAGAATGATGTACCATATTTCCAGGTGAGTTATGAGAAATAAAATGGTAGTATTGTCACTGGTACTAGGATCCCTCAATGCCTGCAAATGGGGTAGTCAAATTTGAGGGGGGTGATGGCTTAGCCCTAAGTCAAAGAGGCAGGCTGCAACCCATGCTCAAGAATACACAAAGCCTGAAAACAAATCCAACTTATATTCAGACTGACTATTGAGCACGGAAAAGCCAAGCTCCTGTCTTGCATCCACAGAGATAGGAGATCCAAACCCACATGCTTCCTTCTGAAAATCCGTATTGTCCCCAGCACTATTGTACATGTAAACTCTTGTCTTGGCCCAAGATACCTTGTTTCCTTTAGCAATTCACCCACCTTGCACGGCACAGCCAGGAATGTGATTGGTTCCTTTAAATAAAATTATACCAAAATGATTTTTAAAATAAATGACTCCATCCTTTCGCTCTTTTTTTTCTGTACATGAATCATTTTCAGTGCCAGTGGCTGGTGCTGGGGCTGGTGGAAGTGGACTCCATTATCACCTGCCATTTCCAGCAGACAAATACAGACGCTTTACTGTTGCAGGAATTCTTTGTTTCCCCACCCACCCCTCTGTATTCCCCGCCCCCAGGGGCTTATGGAGGATAACAAGATATAGATGACAAAACTTGGCAACAATTATTATTGGGAAATGTGCTGCTGCTGAGAGAGAGAGAGAGAGAGAGAGAGAGAGAGAGAGAGAGAGATGCTGATGCAAGTCTTTTATAATGCAGGAGCCAGGATTAATTTGTCCTAAACCCAAAGCATATTTCTGGACACCTGCAGAATTAGAGCTCAGTTAACTGACAGCTAGTAAAGAGCCAATCAAGCTGGGGTGCAGTGCAGTGTGGGGGCGGGGAGGGGGGGAGATAGCAACATTTTTCCTGCCCCAGTTTTGTTTCAGAGCTATCAGTTCCCTTCCAGCTGTTGAAGGGAGGCTACAAAACTGTAGTGTTAAGCTGCAGGCTTCCAACTGGTCCCCTGCCTGCCTGCTTACCTATCTTTCTTCCACAGACCTATTATCACTAGGGTTGCCAGCCAGCCTCTATTTCACCAGTCTAACCAGGAAAACCATTTTCTGTTCGGCAGCGGTAAGCACCTAGCACACTCAGGCAGCTGCCAGCGCTTCACCATCCTCGCAGCGCCCACCAGCCGTGGGGCCCTTGTACCAGATAGTCCGGTCTGCAAGCTGCCATTTAACATTTCCCACAACGCTTTGGAGCAGCAGTACTGTGGGAAATTTTAAATGGTGGCTTGTTGCTGCCCACTGCCAGCCACCAGGTTTTCCACACAGCCAGGGGATCACTCATGTAGGAGAAGGTCCACCAGAGAGGGCACTTCCCTAAGGATCCTTCATACCTGGACCTACCAGCTAATGTAAGTAATTACATGTCAGATTCTGAAAGACTCTGAAAATGAACAGCTATATCAGCTCTGCCCCTGCTCTGTTGGGTTCCACCCTGATCCAAAAATTTACTCCTGGTTCCACCTGCTCCACATCTCATGCCACCCAGAGGCCAACTGTTTATTTAAATTACTTGGCCAGCCCAGTCACTCTTACAGAAGAATGGCCTGTGATGAATCTGAGTAGACCAGGGCAGCATCCCTACAGTTCCCTGTGTCTTGAGCCAAGCATGTAAATGAAGTACAGCACTACACAGTACAGTGCTGTGTAGAAGAATGCGCAGTGCAGTTCAGTTCAGGGACCTTTCACGATAGCACATTGAAGTTGGGTTCAGGGACAACTGGGGGCCATGCAATAAGTTTTCAAGCTGCTACCACCACACATCACATCATATGCGCACGCACGCGCACGCGCACACACACACACACAGCCTTCAGAAGAGGAGACTGAGGGGAGATATGATCGCACTCTTTCAGTACTTGAAGGGATGTCACACAGAGGAGGGCCAGAATCTCTTCTCGATCATCCCAGTTTGCAGGACACGGAATAATGGGCTCAAGTTACAGGAACCTAGATTCCACCTAAACATCAGGAAACATTTCCTGACTGTCAGAGCAATAAGACAATGGAACCAACTACCTAGGGAGGTGGTGGGCTCTCCCACTCTGGAGGCATTTAAGGTGCAGCTGGACAGACATCTGTCAGGAATGCTTTGACTTGGATTCCTGCATTGAGCAGGGGGTTGGACTCGATGGCCTTGTAGGCCCCTTCCAACTCTACTATTCTATGATTCTATTATTCTACGTGTCCTCTTTTACAGGGAAGTTCTCTGAAGTGATGTCCAGTCTAAGTCCAGTTTAAAGATAAAGAGCCATCAGAAGGGAGAGTTAGGCCTTGAAGTTGCCCATCAACCTGGACAGCAGACAGCAAGGCACACAGGTCACCTGATCAGTCTTCCCACACTATGCTGAGATGTCCTGTATTTCTCTTTAAATTATAATAGTTATTTCTAACTTTACATCTATATATAAAAATTAGCATATACAAACTTTATGCAAAACAGTGTCCTCTTTTGTCCTCTTTTTTTGGTGATGTATTTCCTCTTGTTTGGCAATTCGTAAGTGGCCGCCCTAGCCGGGAGAGAATGCTCTGCATCCTTCAACCATGTGGTGAAGGCTAGCAGTAGCACATTTCTGCTTCCCCAGATTTCTGAGCAGCTGTGAAGGGGAGGTAGAGTTGGGTTTAGCCTAATTCCAATTACTACCATACATAGTTATAGCTGCCATGCAGCTTGTAAGCTGCTGCAAACATGGCTCCTTATTCTCTAAACCCACCCTAGAGTATTTTTTCAAACAAATGATAACAAGCCTGAGTTTACAACTAAGAAGTGTAATTCGCATATTACGTGTGTGTGTGTGTGTGTGTGTGTGTGTACACACACACCTAGAAATAAAATGTGGTGTGTGAATTGGCACTATGTACTCCCACACAAGATGATCAGAAGTCCTGTGAGCAGTGCTTAATTCCTAAAATAGAAAGTACCAGAAGTCAAACCTATCTGGAAATCACGCTCTGTGATTTTATTAGCTGACAAAGGTAGATGGTGTGACCTGCAAAAATTCTCAAGAACCAACACACAGTGCTTGAAGAGACCACAAAAGAACGAACAACATTCAGATCTCTGCAGAGAACAGGTACATCAGCCAGGTAGAAAGAGGGCTGACTAGAATGGTCCAGTTTTAAGCTACTCGATCCAACAATGGAGAAATCAAAAACAAAGTAGACATCTCAGAGGGCATCACTAATTAAGTAAGGGTGGGGGTGGGGGGAAAGCTTATAATGGGTCTTGATAATAAACAAGGGCAAGCAAGAAAACACAAGTAAAAAAACACCATGCATGAAATTAATTGGAATTTGCTGATGAATGATAGGGTGTGTGTTTTTCTGAAAGGCTGGCACTCTTTAAGACAATTAATGAATAGGGTAGAGATTTTCATATGATACTTTGAAATAATGACCATCATCAATCACCTCGCACTATCTCAGGAGATGTGACAGTAAACATGGAGGAGGTTTGAGGTACTTATGAAGCTGCAGAGGGGCATAGAGTTAAGTAATTAGAAGTACCGGTAATCAGATGAAAGCAAAGGTGGATGAAGACAATTCATGAGCCTGATGCTTATTGAAATGTGTGGCATTTTCCACAGGGAAGAAGAGGTGCCAATCTAGTTAAAAGAGTTGGAGAGTTAGAAGGATGAAAAGGGCCTGGATCTCTTATTAGCTAACTTCTGTGCTAAGACAAAATTCTCCACATCCAACATCCCATACAGATTGATTCATATAAGACAATGTGTAGTGTACCATACGGCGATAATAGTAAACACAAGGAATGTATACTGCCATCATGGGGCACCCATCAGCCAGTAAGACAGACTCAACGGTGACTGTTAGCTGATGAATTGAGATTCTAGCTTGCAAGACTGCAGAATGCCTGAAGATACCCATGCTGAGACCTTGGTGGAGACTCAACAACATTCAGCTTTTCACACTGAAATGTCTGCAGACAGCAGGGGCATGGTAGAGAAGATATTGGCATCTTCCAGTCGCATTTGGAAAAGAGAAAACTCCTCCGCCCCAAAACCTGTTGACCTATCTTTCTATCTCAGAAAACAGTGTCCAACATCAGATACTGCAAATGAGGTGCAGAAAAGGGCAACCAAAAGAATCAAGGGGGTGGAGTAACTTCTCTATGATGAAAGGTTACCACATTTAGGGTCTTTAGCTAAGAAAAATGATGGGTAACAAGGGACAACAAGGGAAGGCCTTTGGATCTTGCTGACTTATAGGCCTGCTCAGGGCCGGCATCAAGAGCAGGCATGGCCAGGCACCTGCCAAGGGCCCACACCTAGGGATGGGGACTCGGACTCCAGGACTCGACTCATGAGTCGGACTGAGTCCCCCCTCCGACTCGAGTCAGACTCGAGTCCCAATATTTTTAATGGGACTCGAGACTCGACTCGGGACTCGAGACCAAGGACTCGTGTTCCAAAATCGTGTTCCTCAAATGCAACACGTGGATAGGTTTTAGGAAGTACAGCAAGTTTATTTTTTTAAATCATTTTCCTAAAATGCAACCTTTCAGACATTTTGGGTTTGGCTGCCTCTGCCTGCCTGTTTGGGGTTCCCAGCCTCCTCTGCCTGCCTGGTCAAGTCAAGTCAAGTCAAGTCAAACTTTATTTGCATCTAGCCATTGGCCATTGCAATTTAAAACAAATTACAAATAACTCCTAACACACAATAAATATTCAATGTTCAGAGTAAAACAAATGCTTGCATAAACTCAGTATCACAGCTAAAATCCTTGATATTGTCTAAAATTATATCTAAAATTATATCTAAAATTATATCTAAGATTATGTCTAAGATTATGTCTAAGATTATGTCTAAGATTATGTCTAAAATTTATCTAAAATTATGTATTTTGTTGAACTCTAGTTGCTGCCCTCATTTTGATCACAATAGCTATGAATTTTGCTGTATTTGCTGTCACCATCCTATTGCAGTCCTCTAAAAGAAAATTCACATAGTAATCGACTGGGCGCCCTGGATAAGGTGTCAATAGAGGAGTAATCAGACATTTTGGGTTTGGCTGCCTCTGCCTGCCTGTTTGGGGTTCCCAGCCTCCTCTGCCTGCCTGGTCTCTTCTTAACCAGTTCCACAGTTTGAATTGTCCAAGACAAACGCCTCTGCCTGCCTGCCTGCTTTGGGGTTCCCTGCCTCCTCTGCCTGCCTGGTTATTTTGGGTTTGTCTGCCTGGTCTGTTCTTGTCAAAATTTTGTTGGGAAAACACCCCATTGATTTTAATAAGGACTCGTGGAGTCAACTTTGGGAGTGACTCGTGACTTGTGACTCGTGAGTCACCATTTTGGACCAAGGACTCGGACTCGAGACTCGGGTCCAAAGACTCGTGACTCGACTCGTGACTCGAAACCAAGGACTCTTCAACATCCCTGCCCACACCCCAGCAGGGGCCACTGGCAATAACTCCCTGAACTTGCTCCTCCTCTTCACCATTGCAACCTGCTTGTTCACCTGCATCTTGTTCTGACCCAGACAATAGTGATGGTGCTGGTGGTGAGAAGGAGGAGCAGCAGATGCCACGGCCTACTTGCTCACTGGCTCTATGCCTGCCAAGCAAGCATGTGGTAGCAATGATGAGAAAGAGGATGAGGAGCAATAGCAGCTGGTGACAATGGTGGTGAGAAGGTAGACTCACTGAGGGAAGGGGCCCATTGTGGGTATCTTTCCCAAGGGCCCTCAAAAACCTGGAACCATCACTGGGCCTGTTTTGTTTTTTTTAACTATTTGCAGGATTCAAGTATGACAGAAAGAATACTCTGCCTTCTTCAAAGGACAATCTATAGGAAGGAAATCAATTCCAAGGGATTGTGAACCAAATAATACTCTTCTTATAGGTTATTTCTTTGCTGTTCCATGTATCCTATGGATATGGAATATATTTATAAGTATTTTCTTATACAGAAAATGAGTTTGTTCCTTAGCAATCAGACTGTTGAAAGTACTGAGAATTAATGTTAACATAAAACTGCTTTGGTTATAGTATTTAAACATATTTAAAGTTGATACTTATTGCTATCATTAGTATTCTTGTTGTTGTCGCAATTCAGGCTTGGGATAGTGCAACCATGCCATTGCGGTTGCCATAGGCAGGAGTTCCGCTGTCAATACAGACTGAACACACCCACTTCTCCTGCAGATATTGGGACAATAGTGGGTTTCATATGGATGGGACAATATGATTGCAGAGCACATGAAGATGGCTCAAGCAAATAAGATTAGTCACACACTGTGGGGAAAGGTGAAAACCTTTATGGAAATCCTTCCAAACTAGAGTAATGGCAATCTATTCAGCATGCAAATGAAAAATTATCTGCTGCTGAACATCTCTGAAATATGAACAGCTCTTTAGCACAAGCTCATCCCATGCAGTACCTCATTGACAATTGTGGCCAAGTGATGCTTTAGAGAAAAACAAAATGTTGTGATGAAGAAAAACTCCCAAACAAAACAGCCTTCCTAGTCCTAACAAGCTACTATCATTTGGAAAGGATCTGTGGCAAGTTCTCAGTATGTTTAGATATTAAAGTACTGCAAGATGTTCAGTTATAACTTTGATGGAGCCTCAGTCAAAGTCAGATCTTTTTAGAGACCTTTCCTTGTCTTTGTTTCACAAATGAGACAAGAACTGAGAGAACCCTCACAAGTGCTGCAATAACTGGCCTTTTGGCCATTTTTTGAGAGCAGTGCAAAAGGTGTGCGAGTGATTTGTGCTTCTTCTTTTCATGTGTTTCCAGATAACCAACAAAGGAAGAAATTGACCTGCACAAGCCATAGGGAGCTGTGCATTTTCCATTTTTCCATGTTATCTGGGTGCACAGACAGTGAAAGTGCAAGTCACCTGCACATCCAATTTCTCCAAACAAAAGAAGCAGAGCTAACAAAACTGCAAAAGTGACAAAGCAAGTCTTTCCAGGGAGTCCGTTCTATTCCGATCCACTCAAAACAATTTGCAGGCATCAAACCATCCCCACTGACATTTATATTGTAATTATACAATATTTTACTGTTGTTCATAGCATGGATGGCTTGTTCTTGTTTCTATTACAGGGAAATATTCCTGTAATCCTGATTGCCTGCCCTGTACCAGCCAGGTGCTTAGTGGAAGAGCAGGGAGTTTGTTCAGAGATGGAGAGTTATTATTTTACTTGCGTCTACTAGTGGATTTCATCCTTGCACAAAATGTTCATATATGAGGTGTCCATCGTCCCTCCCCCGCATGACAGCCCAGAAGTGAACCTACCGTATTTTTCCGTGTATAAGACGCCCCCATGTATAAGACGCCCCCACTGGGCAGTTTTGCAACCGCACGGTTCTCTCCTCCGCTTACTTCCGTGTATAAGACGACCCTCAATTTTTAGTGTAACAATTTTAGGGAAAAGTATAGTCTTATACATGGAAAAATACTGTATGTATTTCTGCCACTTCCTTGGAGAGGGGGAAGAGGCAATTGCACCGGATGCTTCGGGCTGCCTGATTGGCTACCCTTTCTCTTATTTCCAGTTGGATTGTCATTCAGAGTTTGCTTGAGCAATGCTGAGAGCCCACTGCCTGCTCTTCATGAGAGCAGCCCTAGTGAATCAGATCAAAATCTATACTATAATGGGTGGGGAACCTGCAGCCCACAGAGCCGCCCCATCCAGACTGCAGCCTCATCTCCTTGCCTCATTCCTGCCCCTTCCCCCGCTGCTCAGCAATTATGCTTGAAAAAAGCCTCCCACTTACAGTCATGCCTTGGACTGAGAGCAGAATAATTCGTTCTGGGAACGTGCTTGTAATCCAAAACACTCTTATATCAAAACGAAATCCCTCCCAAAAAAAATTTGTACAGAGATTTTTAATTTAAGCCGTACTACAGTACTTGTATTGCAAGACGTCGCTTGTATATCAAGTAAAAAAAAATATTAATAAATATTTAAAAATTTGCTTGTCTTGCAAAACGCTCTCAAACCAAGTTACTTGCAATCCGAGGCATTACTGTACTTCAATTACCAAGCCTAGTTGCAGCATGGGGGGGGGATTAGGGAGTGGGGGGGACAGTTGAGGAGGGAATGGCTAACCCTTTCCCCTAGCCTAGTTGCAGCACGGGGGAAGGGATCTTCGTGTGTGCGTATGAGTGGGTGGGTGTATGAGAATGGGTTTGTGTGTTATGCGTGAAAATGGGTGTGTGCATGAATACATGCATATGCCTTGTGTCGATGTGTATCGATGCGTGTGTTGGTGTTATGTGTTGGTGTGTGTGTGTGTGTGTGAGAGAGAGAGAGAGAGAGAGAGAAAGAGAGTGGGATAGCTTCAGCCACTTTAACTTTGACCTTGCCCACTTTTTGTAGAGGCCAAATCCAGCTCTCCAGGGTTTGCCAGGTGGCCATGCTCGCTTTCCCCCAACCACCCATTGTAACAAAAGTATTGGTTATTGAGACCCACCACATTCTTTAATCTACCCCATAAGCTGCTCAGGCCACTCAAAAGGATTTGAAGGTATAGAGCAAGGGTCTCCAACCTTGGGTCCCCAGATGTTGCTGGACTACAGCTCCCAGAATCCCTTGCCATTAGCCATGCTGGCTGGGTATGCTGGGAGCTGTAGGCCAGCAACATCCGGGGACCCAAGGTTGGAGAGCCCTGCTATAAAGGGATGGGGGGCTGCTTTAGGAATCTTGAAGACTGTAGGGGTTGCACTGGTCCAGTCACCACAGGGGCTGCACTGGTCCAGTGACTGGCAGTGCTTCCTTCCTCCAAACATCCCCCAAATCTTTTTGGTTTTTTTGCAGATGTCAACATTAATAAGGTTGTGGCCATATCAATCCTATGAGCCAGTTGACTCTTCTTCATGCTTCATAGATAGGAAACTGAGGTGCAGAAATCATAGTAATTCTTGTGACTAAGCTACATCATACACCCAGAGTTTAAGTCCAAATACTACGCTTTATCCATGGGTCCATACCGTGACCCAAGCTAATTTTAGCAGGCAGTAGCCGTTAATGGAAATGTGTTTCCAGGAGACACTCTCCTGCAATTTAAGGGGCTAGAAGAGTGAGAGGGAGCGTGGCTAAAAATGGAGGGTCCAGTCATTAGTAGAAGCCCATTTCCCCCACTCAGGAAAAACCATCCATTACTTGCACCCAATCAGCCAAATCCCACAGGGAGGGGGGAGGGGGGAATGCCTCCACAGGAGAATGGGATGGGGGGGAAAACACACTCACCTGTCATTATGACAACATCGTTTTGACAGGCCAGTCATATAAATGCATCCTGCCTGCCTGGGTGACATGTTCTACAGATACTTTAAGCAAAGGACAGTGTCTAAAAGGAAACTGAGAGCACCTCAGACTGCATCAGATATAACTGGGGTCTTGCTCTTCAGCCTTCACAATGACAGTAGCTTATCATTCATCCCCATCCACATCTCTGATCACTGAGCTGGCCCTCCCCTCTCATGCTGCCAATCTCTCGCAGGTACACTGACAGCGATGTGTGGGAGACACTAAAAATAGTTAAAGGGAGTCTTTAGATTCAATACCTTCCATCACCTTAGCCTGCCCCTGACCATTTGCAGAAGCAATTAGCACCCCTCTGTTATCCTGACATGTTCTCAGCGGGGGAACAACAACACTGCTTTGAACCAGATATTCTTGTATTAAGGAGGCTAAGACCTGTCTTTTCCCCAAGTTGGGCACTTGTTGCTTGACTAATGACAGTGAATTCTACATTTTTTGTATCCTTGGGATGCCATATCCTTTGGTAAATTTGGAACCCATTATTCTAAATTTTTCAACAAACCCCTGCCAGCAGCCTGTATCACACTTCCTTTTGGAAACTACATACAAACAAGTTTCATCAAGATGCACTTTGATCTGACCAGGGAGGTCCGTCTGTGCGCTGACTTGAGATGCATGTGTTTGCAGGTCAACATCATGCTGCTCATCCAGTCCCCACTGAATGCATTGCTACTGTAGACTGGAATGCACAGACCTAGCTAGTTTATAGAATGTGGATGTTTTTGTCAGAGGCCAGAATGGTTCTCATTTGGATGGTGGTGTTGAATAGAGGTATGCACAGACAGAAAAGAGTTTCAGTTCGGAGCCTCAGATAGGCACTGACCTTCCCGTTCATTTTCCAAAGCTTTAAATGTCTCCCCATTGGCTATGATGGGGAAAATCAACGAACGGCTGTAACGATTTTATTCTGTTTAGTCAGAAGTTGATGACATTTGCAGACGTGGTAGCTCCTCCTGAGGGGATGAAGCCTGCCAAATTAAAGGCAAATATGTACAGGAGTTTTAGTGTAGCCCTTGGTGCGTGACTCCTGCACCTCTGGTTATGCAGAAAACATGAATCAGGAGCTTTAAAAAAACCTTTGTGGTCTTGCCTTAGCATTAGTGAGAACTGCCTGATAGTCACTGAGCTTGTGCATTAACTCCCCCCACTCAAGCCAAAGCCCTCCCATGCTGACTTAATGCTTCCAACACATTGACAACCATGCCAATCCCAACCCAACACTTCCAAAATCCATACAAAGATAATGCAACCTATGCCACAACGTGTGAAATTCTAATTTTCCTTGAGTCTCCCTTAAGGCATAGTCGCTAATCTATTCATCTCAGCCTGTCCCTTGGACTCTCCTTTGTGTTGTGTCACTTTTGTACCTTCCTCGACACCGAGCGAGAAGAACAAGGTTTCAAAAATGAGGCTAGTTAAGGAAGGGATAAAAGAGAAGGGGGTGCTTTCAGTCAGGGCTCCTAGCACTAACCATCAGAAGGCACTGCGTAGCTATTATATCTTTTCTTCCTTTCTGCAGTAAGGGAAAAGATGGAAGAAGCCGTGGGAAAACATGGGAAGGTTACAATTGGAAGGTGGCAATGGCTGGACACCCCCCCCCCCCATAAAATTCCATGAATGAGGCAGGGAAATGGCACAATAAAATCCTCATCTGGAAGCACACTTGGTTCAGCAGAGCTGGTCAGAAGACAGAAGCAGAGAACAAGTTTGATAGGGTGGGTACCATAGGAAGGAGTGTGGAGGGCACTAGAGGGCCAGACAGGCCAATCTGCTCTCTCCCGGATTTTTGCAGGGAAAGGAAAAGGGTATCCACACAGCAACCAATCCGCAACCCATGACTGGTCAGCTGATCTACCAGCCAAAATAGTTTTACCTTTCTGGTGGCAAGGGAGAATTAGTCTCTCTTGGCTGAATCCCTGTTCAAACCCCCATGACAGCTTTGTGTAGAAACCAACAAAGGAAAGGTTGTGTATGTCCGTGTGTGGCAGGCATTTGGAGAGGGAGAGGGAGAGAGAAGGGTTTATGTCTTCAGAGCCTTCTGAACTTCACCACCAGTGATTTTATACTTCTTTAACCACATGGAGAAAAAGAAGATCAACCTGTTTAGTAACTGTGATAAAGCAGGGAGGCAGGGTGAGCTGCGCTGCAGGGCCTTTGTGCCAGCAACATTGATATTCACACCTGTAAATGCCTGTGAAAAGGCCTGCAGGCCTGCTTTTCAAATTGACATTTCATAACAGCTATAGCTGCAGCATTAATCTATAGCTGCGCCATCACTGAAGTGGACCAACAATGAATCTGTCCCCTTGCAAATGGCCAAATGAAGCAGATTTAAGCCTTCTGTGACTGTGAGGGGGGCAGATTAGGTGGGTTATGCTCCATCTATCCAGCAGATCTATTTGCCGCCCTTGCCGTTGCCCTCCAGCAGAATCAATGCAAATGGTTAATTCCTGTTCAATTTTATTTGGCAGGTGATAGCAAAAAAGGAGAAGCTGCCACCTCACATTCTGTGTTTGTCTACTTCTGTATTTATGGGCTGCCTTTCAGGGTTACCCTCTCAAGCTGGTTTCCGACCCCTTTTGTGTTGCTTCCTGCAGCACTGACATCACCATTTTTGACCCAGAATTTGGTACCTCTCAGTGGCCATTGTTAACCATGGAAACAGCAAGAGAGGAAGGCACTTATGTGTCCCAAATCAGAAAATAAAATATTCTCAGGAGCCTGAAAAAACTTTTTATTATGCCCAATGTGCTTCAGAAAGGACTTTTCTTCCCCAGGGGCTCTAATTGAAATATCATGGGGAAACATTATTAATGGTCTAAAACACTCCTAAAATCTGTAAACATGTCTAAAAAGTTACAACAAATAATGTACTAATATGCATCCCCGATTTATAATACTTATAAGGCATAACCATTAAAGAAAAACTTTGCATTGGGTTATATTTGATAAAAGTTCTAATGTATTGCCTTTACCTACTAGTATATTAAAACACACCCACCTGTTGAAATAAAAAAGCTTCCCTTTCATGAGACTGCTTACAACACACATCTAAGATGAATTTAATCCAGTAGACTCCCTTGGCTGATGAAACAAACAGTTCCATTAACACTGAACCTTTATGGCCTTAATTAGTGTTGGGAAGTCTGGTGTTACTCACAGTCACCAAGGAAGTTAATTCTTTAACAGGATGGTTTCGTTTTTTGAGATTTTTGAGCATTCTAAGACAGAAGAAGTACTGGATGCTGCTGCAAAATGTTTAAGTTTCAATTGTAACAAATTCCCAACATAGTCTGTAATTGTATGTGTGGGACCAGGGCTGGGGGAGAGTAAAAATTTGCAGCAGATTTGGTGAGCACCAGTAGGTGCAGTGGATCCCTCAAACTCTACTGACTTCCCCAGTTCTGCTACTTCTACCCTCAGTTGTTTCTGTCACAGAATAAAGACTGAGCAGCAGAAGCCCCCCCCCCCCCAATTCCAGCTGCCCGGTACCAGCAGTCTCAACAGAGTCCAAAAAACCCAATTTCCATATATGTTCACATGAGAGGATAAAGCACTGACCAACTTTCAAGCCTTATTTTACCCGAGTATTTGCAGAATCCATAACCACCATGGCCCAGGAGACAAAAGTCACCTTTGGCACAGTCTAGTAGTACATCCTTCCCCAGCCTGGTGACCTCCAGATGTTTTGGATCACCAGCTTCCAGCACTCCTGACCATTGGCCATGATGGCTGCAGCTGATGGGAGTTTGTCCAAAAGATTTGGAGGACACCAGGTTGAGTCTACTGTGAAACACACATCCCTACAGCAGAGGCCTTTGGGATTCCCACTATCGCTGTTTCTCTAGAGGACAAATATATCCAAATTTATACATGCAATAGAAATTATAATCAGCAAACCAAAGCCAAGTGTCCTGACATTGCTTCCCCAGCACAAAATGTCACCTCTCTTGACTCTGGCTAAATTGAAACATATTTAATATGAAGCTTTAGCTACACACCTCAACATGAATACACATTCCCTCCATATTTCCATATAAATAAGAAAAGTCAAAGAGCTAAGCAATGCCAATGGGCTTGTACATGACAGCTGGGTATGTTTTCATTGCTGCTGGGCAGCAGAAGAAGGGCTTGCCTTTCCTTTTATTTATTACTCCCTCCTTTCACTTCCTACAGCTGAAGTTTGGATATTGAAAGGAACCTGGGGCACAATCCACAGGGGGCCTCTTCTGAACAATCCTCACTGAACTGAGCTCCTGAGGATGTTGGAATCCACAATGGATTCAAATGAGTTTTGAATTCCTTTGAATCTAACCTGTGGATTCTGCAGCAGACCACCGGCTTTTTCTGAGTCATGTGGATTCCACGAACTGGGGTTTGTTTGTTTTTACTTTTGGGGGAGATTTGCACAGATTTGCACTTGCACCAATGTGCATTAGTGCAAGTGCACATTAGTGCAAATGCACATTAGCACAAGTGTGAATTTGCACACATGGAATGAAATTCTCATACAACCCTCTCAAAAAGAATCCAATTGCGTCAATGAGTAGACGATGAAGTGGAAAACACCTGACAATCCGTGAAACGCAAGATGGAATAGATTTAACAAAAACCGTACATCCCTATGACCGCTCTTATACATTCCCATTCCTTTTGAATGGGATTTGGACAGGGAAACTTTGGGTGCAGCATGATGATTCTGATTTCATTGGCTAAGAGAGGCTACTCTTATTGTAGAGCAGGGGAGGGCTATTTGTGGACCTCCAGATCCTTTGGCCTACAATTCCCATCAGCCCTAGCTGGCAAAGCCAATGGTGTGGGATTACGGGAGCTGACAGTAGGCCAATACATCTGGAGGGGCACAAGTTGCCTACTATTGTTGTAGACTCTAGAGCAACACTTTCTCTCAGGCCTCTTGGTTGGAAAGGAAGAAATTCATTTGTTGGCAAACCAAGCACATTTGTAGGTAAATAAGGCATGATAACTGGTTTGCATGCACTCACATACATGGATTCAGCTTGCACACTTTTACAGAAAATAATGTAATATAACTATTAATTGCATTCTTTATCATGGAACCTTGCCACTGTTAAGAATCTAATGTAGACTTGCCCAACTGGATGCTCTCCAGGTGTGTTGGACTACAACTCCCATTATCCTCCAGCTAGCATGGCAATTGGTGACAATGGGAGCTATGGTCCAAACACATCTGGAAGGTACCCAACTGGAGAAGGCTGGTCTAACGTAACTGTGACTTAGGCTGCAACTTGCCTCTACTGTCCCTGCTCAGGTGGGAGAGAGCAAGACCTGCATAACTGCATGACTGCCAAGGAGCTCATAACAGGAAGTGGAAACTGAGACCCATCACCCATCTTTCAGGCAGCAGAACCCAGAGAGAGAGAGAGAGAGAGAGAGAGAGAGAAGTGCATTGGTTAAAATAAAACAAAAGGCTGCCTTGAGAGGATTCTACCATTAAAGGCAGCCTAAAAATCATTTTTAAAAAACAAACCAAAAAAACAACAACCCCACCTTAAATAAATTAACAATAAAATTAAGTGGAAACTGCTGAAAAGTGTTTGTGTTCCAATTTTAGAATTAATTTTAGAAATTCTCCTAAACTGAAATTAAGGAGAGTGGACAGCATTTGCCATTCTTTTTCTCTATTATTACCAAAATGAAAACTGTCATATATATTCCAGGAGTTTCTTATCCCACCACCAGGGAGAAATATTTTAGTTCAATGTCAGCAAACTAGTTCTAGCAGTTTTCATCTCCATCATCAGGATCATGTCAGTGTTCTCCAACCTTGGGTCCCCAGATGTTTTTGGCCTACAACTCCCAGCATGCCCCAGCCAGCATAGCTGGCTTGGGCATGCTGGGAGTTGTAGGCCAAAAACATCTGGGGACCCAAGGTTGGAGAACACTGGGTCTTAATTGGCCATTCAGGACCAAGCCACCCCAGAATATTTTGCATTACAACAACAGAGAAAGCTCACAAAAATATATTGTTGCTGGGAAATTCCATCCCCCCCTTCACCTCACAAAAACAAAAAAACTACTGTGAAGATAGATTGCAGCTAAACTCAAAAGGAACAAGGAAATTAGGGGGGGTGGCAGATGATGTCACCGTCCCTCCGAATCAGAAAGTCCCCTTGTCCAACCCTGGGAGCTCTGTCCCCAGTACTACACCACTGGGTGTACGTTGAATTGTTTACAGCAGACCCTTGGATCCATGGTAGAGGGTTTATGAGCACTTTTGATGATGGAAACACTCCCCCATCCATCAACATAACTACTGTTAATGCCTAAGGTGGTGGTTGGCTGTGTGCACTCCCAACAGGAATTAACGACGACACAGGTCTTCTACCAGCGGCACTGAAACTCCTATCAAAAATGGGTAGCTTATATAAGGCGAGGAAGCCTTTGGCAAAATAAGGAACTGAGCCGAGGCTTCCTGTAGTCAAAGCCAGTTCCTTAAATATTGCAACAGCTTTCCTATTTGCATGTATTCATCTCCCCATACCCCCGTTTTTCTACGCCTTGGTGGCTTGGCTAACAATACAAGAGATGGAACTCCTTGCATGCATTCAAACAGAACCTAAAATGATACTTGTATACTTCATCTTTTGAAGCAGTGAGTTCACATCTCTCAGACAGGGATGCAGGCTCATCAAGTCCCCTTCCAATCACTGCACCGGTACCTTCCTGTTCTCTTTGTTTGGTGCCCTTCACCTCCTCCAGCTATGTGCCCTCTGTCCCCCAGTCCTCTCTATTTACTGCTTGTCTGGCAGATGTCAGGGCTGCAGCAGTAGCTACTGACACAGCTGACGCCGCAGGATATGCATGCTCCATTGCCTCTCCCGATCATCTTGCCCCTTGCGGTGGAACCTGGTGGGCTTGAAGCAATCCTCTCAGCCTGCCACGTCAGGGAGGTGCGTGCTGAAGCAGACAAGCTCTTCTAAAGAACACTGCCTCTCCAGCACTTGGTGGCTGCTCCCTGGTCATGCAACTGGTTTCTCAGCCAGGAGCCTCTCAGAGAGGGGCTATTCAAATGAACCAGCCTCAATTCCCAACCAGCCCTCTCACTCCTGCAAGAAGAAATCAGTCTTTCAATCCAGGTTCCATCAAATTTGCTAGCTGGAAATGCAGGGAATTATCAAGACAGATGGCATTGCACATCCCATGGATTGGACTGCAGTCCTTCACATTTTGGAAGTTTGTGATTTCATGGTATTTCAAAAAGGGCAGGACTACAACAGAAGTGGAGGGGTCCAGCACCACACCATCACCACCACTGCCATGTAACATTGCAACAGCAACATGTATTGATATAGAGCTGGGACACGAGCCACGAATAAAGATATTTATGGCTCCTCTCAAATATGAAATGCTCAACAGCACAAACTTGTGCATGTTTACTCAGAAGCAAATCCCATTGTGTTCAGTGGGGCTTACTACTAGGAAAATGGAATTACAGCCTAACTTATCCACTTGGATTAGATTTAAGCAGCATATGCATGAGAGCAGAGCATCCCTACAGTCAAGCCATGTTCTGATGCATCCAAGTTATCCACTATCATATGGATAATATAGACTAATCCAGAAGTGCTCAGACTTTGCCAAAGTGAACCTTGGAATCAAGAAAAACATATTTGGTGCAGTTCTCTCCACATGACAGATCTGTTTTACATGGCCCACTGTATGGCTTGTTTTCAAAAGTGGTTGGCCAAACAAGTGAACGCAAACCAAAGCCCTACACAAATCTGCACATGGTGATCTGGTCTGCTGAACAGTTCATTGTTTCACTAGTGTGCCAATGAGCCTGTGATGAACTATGTGGGTTTTTACATGCGGCTTATTGCAGACTCCGTCCTTCTTGATCTAGACTTGATGTTTGACGGTTCAGATGACATTTACCAACATCATACCATTGAAAATCTACTCTCCCAGTAAAAACCATAATTTCCAATATATACCATGAGCAAGGAATTTGGGAACAGAGAATTATTCCCTCTTCTCAATTATTTACATTTTCTATAAGTAGATAACAAGTAGAATGCAAGAACATCCCCCACACATGTGTCACAACAGTTGTACTAGAAAGCAAAGCAGATAGAGCTCTCCCCAAAGTCTTGGCAGACTCTGCTTGCCAAGTAGTGCATGTTCTGATGGAACTTTTGTTTTGTTTGTTTTTGTTTGTTTTTTTGCAAGAGGATCTGGACTGAACTCATGAGCTCATCCCCCACTGGCTCCAAAGCTGCCGCTAGATCATGATGAGTTTCAAGTGCCACACACTGTGCACTGCTTTTTATTATTGTTATGAGACACTCAAAAAAATGATGACAATAAATCTACAATGGAGCCTAGCGCCAGGGAGAAGACAGAAACCATGACTGGCAACAGGTGCACTCAACATTACATCTTCAAACCCTAGGCAATGAATTGAGGTCAGCCTACTATGTAAATAAGGCCACAGTCATTCGTGTGTGTGTGTGTGTGTGTGTGTGTGTGTAAATTTACTATGTAAATAAGGCCACAGTCATTCATATATATATATATATATATATATATGAATGAGGCAGACAGACAGACAGACACCTGGAAGTCCAATTGAACGCAATAGGGCTTACTTCTGAGTAGAGATGTATAGATTAGCACTGTAAGTGGTCTGAGTTATAGAACAGGGGTAGGCAGGCAACCTGGTACCCTACATGAGTTTTGGACTACAACTCCCATCAGGTCCAGCCAGCATGGTCACAGATGATGGGGATTATAGTCCAAAACATCTGGAAGGGACTGGTCATGCAGTCCAGCAGTCCCTGCTGTAAGGCAGGACCATCCACCCACTAGCCCCACAGAGAACAACCTTCAGAACTCAATGAGTCATTAACGGGACGCAAGTGCACATTCAGGTAACTGCAGAGAAGCAGCTCCAGAGAATGCAGGTAAATACTAGCCAAGCTGAACAGTAGAGGGGGGAAATAGGGGAAAGTGCCGCTAGGGATGTTTTCTTTTGGTTCACAAATGCTCATTCAATACCCAGTTGTTCCATTATCAGAAAACTTACCCTGGCTTGGGAGCCACTGTGCAAGGCCAAAGGTTGATTTCATGATATGTAAAAGTACAGTTCAAGCTGTACAAATCTGGTGGATCACATGGGATAGATCTTGTTGGACTATACCACTTTAGACTGCAGGCAGGGTACTTGAAGTCTGTCTGAATGCTTCCCCATATTAAAATAGACTCCCTGAACACAGAAACAAGCACATCAAGGGGAAGACCAAGCTAGAACTCTTCTTCCTGCTGACAAGTTTTCTATGTTCATGGAGTTTAAATAAATAAATTGGGTGGCATTCAGATAAGCAGTTTCCTCTATAATTTGAAATACTACAGTCTAACAAGAGCTACATCACACAGCTTTCATATAGCTAACAGAGGCATGCACCAACCACAAAGCACCCAATCGGGCTCTGATTCAACTCAGACCCTGATTCGGTGCTTTGGAAAATGGACCGATTTGGCTTGGACCAATTCAGGAGCCATCTGCTTTGACTTGGATACTGAGCCCGAGTCAAGATTCAGAAATCCAAGGCTTTGTTCCTCCCATTAACCATCATGGGAAAACCAAAAATGACTATAACATTTTTTTCTGTTTGCCACACACATGGTTGAAGTTGCAGGCATAGTAGCTTCTTGGGAGAGGATTATGCCTGGCAAATTTCAGAAAGATGGGTGCTGTGGAGTTCATACTTCGTGCCTTTATATTTTTATTTTTATTTTTTGAAGGAAATTGCCAATAACATTTTAATTTCCTGGCAGAATTTGATGAGATTTGCACGTTTCAGATGAATATGTGCCGGGATTTTTGCGCAAGAGCAGCCTTGACTGGATCTCCTGCTGTACCCTGTACTAAAATGAAGCCGGGGAGGCAAGCTGACCATGTCCTTGGACTGCTTGGGAGTAGGGGGAGATGGGTGCTTAACTCTCATTGTGCCAACTGCCCAATGTAATTCCCACCCCCATTATTCTTAGTTGGGGGGGGGGCAGAGGAATAGAGGTACATGCATTTCTTTCAACTGTGGGGCTAACATCAATAACAAGGGTGCACAATGTAGATCAGAGAAATGGGATGGGAGAAATGGTTAAATACCTCCCTCCCCAAGCAATGCTTCAGCAGTCCCGCCAGAGCTGCATTTGAGAATCATTAAAAAAAAAAAAAAAAAGCAATTCCAAGCATGGATCTCCTAAATAAACATGCGATTTGGCCCTCACTGAAGTGAAAAACCTTGGCTGTTCCACTTCAGACTGCTGCAGGTGAGGGCTTATATAATTGAATTAAAATTAGATATTGTTTTGGGACATGTGAGGAGATATATATCATATGGAGGAGCATTTCGTCCCATGAGCCCCCACTGCAGCCTGAAGTGGTAAAATCCAGACACAGATTTACCACCTCCAGGGGAGCTATACTTCTCTCCGGCTGGCATTCACTCATCCAGCTTGGCTGGGAATTATGGGAGTTGCAGTCCAACACCCAATATTCATTTTTCTTGGTTCGGGGGGGTGGGGGGGGGAGGCCTGGTAACTTGATGGTAGCGGCAGTGGAGAATAAAGAAAAGCTATGGGATTTTTTCTCCCCTCTACCTCCTTTTTGCAAGCAGTTTTTAAAACTTCAAAAATGGCTTTAGTTCAGTTCATACTTTAGCCCAGCCCTCCCTAACCTGGCACCCTCCAGATGTGTCAGACTACAATTCCCAGCATCCCCCAGCCAGCGCGTTGGGGAAGGCTGCCCTAATCAAATCCCACACTACCTGACCACCTGTTACCATACCAAGTAATTTTCCCCTGCGGCCCTGCCTCTATCCTTGGCTACTCCCTCCCTCCTCAAGCCTTGGCCTCACCATCTTATTTGGATTATGAGTCAAGGTGAAATTGCCCCATCCCAGCTTTGTTTGTTACCCTGATTTCCGGATGTGAAGTTTGTCAATTTGGGGTGGGTGGAAAGGGGCAAAGTAACCAGGGATTCCAGGAGGAGGAACACAAATCAGGCGGTGATTGCAGTGCAAATAGTGACTGGGTTCGTATGATCACGGAGGGGGAAATAAGCCACGGTGGCGTCTTTCCGCCACTGTACATGCTGGTCACATGCCGGGGGGGGGGGGATTTGTATAATTACCTTTGCTGGCGCGGCTTACTGTATCGTGTGAACCTGGCCAGGATGGCTTGTTGCTGTGGTTAACAAGCCACCCAGTCCCCATGGGCTGTTTTATTTATTATTATTATTATTATTATTATTATTTATTTATTTATTTATTTATTCATTCATTCATTCATTCATTCATTCAATTTATATACCACTTATACACAAATGCCTGAGGCGGCATTTAGGTTTTAGGCTTCTAGGGTGGTTTGTTAACCATGGGGAAAAGCCATCCTCACTGAGTTCACCTGGCACAGCAGCAAGCCACACTGGAAAGGGTCAGCATGCAAATCCCTCCAGCACGTGATCAGCGCATGCGGCGGGGGAACCGGTCCAGAGTGTGGGGACACAGTTCTGCTAAATTTCTACCACCACCACCCTAGAGGCTTTTACTTTCAAGTAAAAAAGTTCTCCAGAGAATACGCCAGTCACTTACACATCACTAAAATAGAGGAAAGTCATCAACAAAAAAGAGGACACGTTTGCATAAAGTTTGCATATGCCGATCTAAATGTATAGATGCAATTTTATGAATAATTACTATAATTTAAATAGAAATACAATACTTCTCACCATCACAGGGAAGAGTAGGACCTGGTGACCTCTGTGCCTGCTCTGTCTACTGTCCAGGTGCAGACCACTGTTGGTGGGCAACTTCAAGCCCACCCCCTTCTGATGGTTCTTAATCTTTAAACCAGACTTAGACTGGACAGCCCCCTTCAAACAGAGGTTGCCTTTGAATAGAGGACTGTTATCTGTAAAGAAAGGCACGTGGCCACCCTAGCAGAGAACCTTTAGCTCAGCTCCAATGGCAGTACTGGGAAGCATTTTTCTGAATGGTTATCGACCCATCTGTGCAGTGGAGCAAATGACTAGTTTACTGAACAGCACAACAGTTCTCTGAGCAGTAACTAAACTGAACGCCAGCAACACAAACCCATCCCTTCAAGCCCTGCTTTGATTTAGAAGCTAAGCTCCCAAAAATAGCTTTTCGGTTTCAGAAGCTTCTTTTCATTCTCAGGATCTCTGCAAGAGTTTTGGATTTCAGAGTGAAAAGGCATAATAATAATAATTTTTAAAAAGCATAAAAGGTCCATTCATGTTCCTCCAGGCCGTAGTCTGGTATTTGCTGATAGCAAGTTGACAGAAATGCTATTTGACTTCTCCTTTTTTTAGGTATAGAAAATCAATTAATTGATTTAATCATTCTCACAGAATCCATTGCTTTCAAGAATAATGAACTGCCATGGCAGGTCAGATTACCGATTTGCCTCTCCTGTTCCTCTGTGCCAAAAAGTCCTTCCAGACTCAAAACATTCCTGAAGGTGCCGCACATGGAAATGTTATGACAGAAGGTGTACATGTGGGGGTTGTTTGTTGTTGTTGTTACTATTATCATTATTACTTCTATACCGCCCTATAGCAGAAGCTCTATTGGGGTGATAAGGGAGAGATGGGGGAGGGGAGGCAGTGCAGCCATGTGAGACTTGACAGAGGACCACACTCTGTTTGAAGGGCTGTCCATGTCCAGTCCAAGTTTAAAAACAATGAACCATCAAACAGGAGAGCAGGAGGGCCCTTGAAGCTGCCTCTCATCTGGACCGCAGGCTGAGCAGGCACACAGGTCATCTGATCACACTCTTCCCTGCCCCCATGGGGAAATGTATTATACCTCTATTTATTTTATAGTAATTCTTTCCAAATGCATATAAATAAATCTCTATAAATATATACTTTAAATATAGAATTGTTTAAATAAACATAAATGCATGGATGCATATGTATTAGCACATGCAGAATTTATGTGAATCCATACCCTCTTTTATCCTCTTTTTTGGTGATGCATGTCCTCTTTTTAATCAATATGTAGGTGGCCACACTGGAGAGAAGAGACTGTGCAAATACGGGGCAAGAAAGGACTGTAGGCCACAAAGAGTCAAGAGAGTTTGCGAAGAGAGTGAATACTGAGTACTATTTAGATGTGAGGCTTAATGGTCCCCAGTGCTGCCTTTCCAGCGGCTAGCACTGAATAGAAGCTATGCAGAACTCTTTATTTCATACACTGTAAGCCCATTGCCTCCTTCAGTATATTCTTAAAGTGGACTCAGATGGGCAGCTGAAAGAGCTGGGAGCTGGGATTTTGGTTTGGTGCAGGCACAGCTAGGTGATAGTACCTGTATGTTTTTCCCTGCAAGGCAATCAGATGGCAGCTTGGGAAGGATGCAACTGTCACTGGGACAAAAGCACTGGTGGAGGGTTCCCTCCCGCTCCCTATAACCATGGTCCCCATCTGAAGAGGGGCCCGGCAGCGGCTATTCAATTTTACTTAAAGTATGGGAAATTTAAGGAGTAATCATATGCCCCCTAGGCAGCGCCTAAGGGGCCATAGGATAGTTCGGATTCCCAGCTCCAAGATCGGAGACAGCTCTCTGACCTCTCGGAGCTGGGACTCAGAGTTCCGACCTCCGACTCTGCCCCCTCGCAGCTGGCATGGAAAGAACTGCACCAGCTGCTCTCTGAGGACAGGAAAGTGACCCCAGGGGGGGGGGGGGAAGGGTCATTTTGGGAGGGAGGGAGGGGAGGACGCTGGGGAGGCCAGGAGGCTGGGGAGGCAAGGATACAAACTATCCTGACACCTCTCCAGCCTCCTTCCTTCCTCCTCCGAGACACCCCAGCTAGATGGGCAAAAAAGCCTGTCCAGCGAAAAATGCAGGGTGGGAGGACGAGGAGGTGAAAATCACCTTTGCCACTCCTCCCACTCTGCACTGGATGACCGTAAGCCTCTGAGTTCAGGGGCTTATGGCCATCACCATAGGATTGCACCCTTAATCACAGAATTCACAGAATTGAGAGCCAGTGTGGCGTAGTGGTGAGAGTGTTGGACGGGGACTCAGGAGAACCAGGTTCTAGTCCCCGCTCAGCCATGAAACTCACTGGGTGACTATAGGCCAGTCACTGACTCTCAGCCTAGCCTACCTCACAGGGTTGTTGTGAGGATAAAATGGAGAGGAAGAGGAGGATTATGTAAGCCGCCTTGGGTTGTTTGCAGGAAAAAAGGCAGGATATAAATATAATAAATAAAATAATAATAAATAAATAAATAAATTCCCACCATCATGTCCAGTTTGGCCCTGGCTGTTGGTTTAAGTGTTTCAGCACAGCAGTGGTGAGATTGCAGTTCACAAAACATCCTGGAAAACATACACTATCAGGACTGAGACAGAAGGTTGTCAAGTGCATCAGTTACCACCATGTAGGGGGTGGTGGGACATAATAAAATTAATAGGCTCCAAATGTCCATTGGAATGCATTGGGTCATTCCAAATGGCCATAGGAAATCATTGGAAGATTTTAGGAACCATCTTCAAATCAGAATACTTGCAGAAGGTAAACATTAGTTATTCTTAGGAACCTTCTCCAAATCAAACTTCCTGCATACACAGTGGTTTTAGTGAACCACTCCTATGATCACTTTCACAGCAATTTCTAGGGATCATCTCCAAACAGGAAAACCCATTGGAATGCATTAAACCAAAGGTGACTAGAGGCTTACATGCTGATCTTTAGGCACCTTCTCTAAATGGACAAGGGGGTGGGGTCTCCAGAATTGCCTGGAATAACATACATGCTTACAAACACATACACACACACCTCTCAAGCAACGAACAACATGTCCTTCTAAATGGCCATATGGATGCATTGGACTGATGCAAGCAGCCCTACAGGAAAAACCAGGAGCTCCGAAGTTGCACATGGGTGCACCAAGGAAGTACCTCCAAACATTCCAAGGGTCCTGATGCCACAACAACTCCATAGTAATGGTTTCTTCTTCCGAATGGCCATAAGATTCAGCTACACTTCTGAAAGGCCACAGGAATGCTTTGGACTGATACAAGCAGACCCACAGAAAAGAGCAGGAGCCCCAACACTCCTCACAGGAGCACCGAGGGAGTATCCCCAAATGCCCCAAGAGTCCTAAAGCCACAACCCCTCCATAGCACAGGCCTCTCTTTCCACATGGCCATAGGAATGCATTGGACTGATACCTATGCACATCACGGGGGTGGGCAGATCCTAACTGGGCCATTCAGGAATCAATCTTCCCAGGATGACAAACCAATTTGTTTATTTATAAATTTATAAACATCTAAAAAATGTTCTCAAGTGGTGAACCGTGGGGGTGGGGCAGGAATCAAAATACAGAAGAATAAAACATATTCAAAATCAAATTATATCGATAAAACCGTGGCTGGCATTTTACTCAGAGAAGGCTTGCTTGAATAAAAACTGTCTTTAGCAGATGCTGAAAACAGAGCAACATTGGTGCCTGCCTGACATCAAACGGCAAGAAATTAGCATAGAGCCAGTTTGCTAAAAGCTCTGCTTCAAATGGATTCTAAATGGACCTTAGTGGATACCTGACCATCAGCGAAACACAGACAGAACAGATTTAACAAAATCCGTACATTCCTACTCAGTCCCATGTGGAACCACCAGGTGTGCCTCATCTGATGACCTCAGTGACCAGGCAGACTGGTAAGGAAGAAGGCCCGCTTTCAAGAAGACTTCTTATTCCCAAGTCAAAATTGTTTCACCATTGTATGAAAGACCAGCCAGCCAGCCAGCCAGCCAGCCAACCATATGAAGGCCAGAGTAGACCAGAATCACCACAACCCATGTCTGTACACTAGGTTTCACTCTCACCCAATGACACCTTGGGAGAGGTATTCATGGCAGCCCAGGTTTGCTGAATCCATACATTCTCCCATGTTAGGTGTGGAGTTGCCCATTAAATGTGCTAAAAGGGTACATGGGATGGGAGCGGAGAGAAAAGAAAAGATACATGGAACCTAGCATTTACCACAAGATTCGGGGTATTTCTAGAATCCAATTACATGCCAGAACATTCCAAAATAGACAAGCCAAATTTCATTGGAGTAGAGAAAGAGCAGGTACTGCACCAGATTCCCAGAATCTTTGGCCCATTTTGTAAGTACAGCCAGAGGGTGGGGAGGCAGGGACATATAGTAATAGTTGTGAACCGCTCAGAGAGTGTCGGCTATCAGGCGGTATAGAAATGTAATAAATAAATAATAAATACATTTCTGTAACCTTTCTCCTGGGCCTGATGCGCTTAAGAACCAGCCAAAATTTGATTTCTCAGGAGCAGGAAGAAAACTACACACAATCGCTGAAGAAAGACCTTGCCATTGAATCAGAAGGTGAAGATGTCTTCGGAAATGTAAGGGGGAAGCCAGCTACGGAGAACTGGAAGGACGATTGCTGGGCTTCTTGGAGGAAGCCACTTAGGGGGGTTTACAAGGAAAAAAATTGTGTTCTGTGGAACATGAGCCTGAAAAAGATTGTGAACACTGATCGGGGGAAATGGTTTGCTGATTATGGGATGGAATAAATGGTTTGACTCATGTTATAATTGCTGACTATTGGTGGAAGGGAGAGGTTCTTATTAGTTCCCCAAATGGATTGGTGGGAGGAATCCAAATGGGAGAAATCTAAAGGGATCAGCTGATAGTGATCCAAAGAGAACATAACATTCATGGATCTGAACCTAAAGGGGTTGGTGAGAGGAACCCCTTTGAGAGAAAAGAGAACCTCTCCAGTTGGAGGTGGTTTTTCTTTGTACTTTTTATTAATGTGGTGACTTTGACCCTGAAGGGGGCATACTTGGGAAGGATGGGATTAGGAAAAAGAATAGTTGCCGATTTTTTAAAAAAGGATACGGTTTAATATTGAATCAGAATCTGAATAGTAATTGGTTATTGGTAAAAATGTATTGAGCCTGGATGAAACTTAGCATTGAGAATGAATAATGGAAAGGAACCAACTAAATGTGGGCTAAAATTTGAGATGTGATGTGGAAATGTGAAACTATTTTTAAAAAATAAAATAAAAGCTAGGCTGTTTGTTTTTATAAATAGAGGGAAAGAAATAGAGATTTTCATTAAATATAAGTAGAAATATTAAATATTGTTTAAGTAGAAGGATTTTTATCTATGTTTAGGAGTACAGTGTTGTAAGGTTTCGAGGCTTTGTGTATTTGTGAGGTTGATAAATAAAGAGAGGGGGGATTTTATTTTGGTGTTTTTTTGCTTAAGAGAAGAAAGAACGTAATTTCTTTATAATTATAATATAGAATATTTGATGTTACTTATACTTGGTTGTGGAAAAATTGGAAGTCCTTTTTAGTTTAATGTTGTTGTTTTGTCTTTGTAGTGTGTGTATGTTTGTTTGGTTTTTGTTTTTGGGGTTTTTTTGGTTTTAAAATTCAAATAAAAAATTTACCAAAAAAGAAGAAGGAAAAAAACCTAAAAAAATAAAAAAGAACCAGCCAAAAGGTATCAGGCTGTTCCTCTTTCTTTCATCGTTCATCCTCCCTTTTCACCATTTTTGTCTGCCACCTTCATTACAATCAATCAAAATTCACATCTCCAGAAGGAAGGGGTGGTATGTAAAAAGACCACTTCCAACCACATTAATAAATTCATCGATCAGAATGTATTACTGCTGAATTAAACCTTCATTTGAGGAAGGTTTAGCTCAGCAGTAGGCAACACAGGAGTGCATTCTACATTGGGTTCCTTTTGCAAAAGAGTGACATGCTGAGAAGCAGAGGTTTCTATAGGGCCAAACCAAATGTGATGTGGAAGACCAGAGGTCAGAATCTTGTGTGTCTGTGTATTTTTAACTTCAAAGCTTCTACTTGGGGCTGATGACCTGACTGAGAAAGTGGCACTGGCAGTGTGGTGCTTAACCCATGCCTCCCACGCCGTTTCCTCAAGTATTATTAACTGTGGAGAGAAAACTACAGGAACACAAGCAGGCGCTAACGCTAGATTCTTCCTCATCTCTTTCTACAGCATGTTACATCAAACTCAACAAAGAGCATACAAGTGCAAAGCTGCATGAATCTGCTTTTTTTTTTTTAATAACAAAATTTAATCCCAAGCCCATAGTTCCTCTGGAAAGAGGGAGTGCTTATGAATGAAAAATATACAAAGATCATTAACCAACAGGGATGTTGAAGAGTCCTTGGTCTCGAGTCACGAGTCTTTGGACCCAAGTCTCGAGTCCGAGTCCAAGTCCTTGGTCCAAAATGGTGACTCACGAGTCACGAGCCTCCCAAAGCTGACTCCACG
Source organism: Shinisaurus crocodilurus (assembly GCA_021292165.1). Taxonomy (NCBI): domain Eukaryota; kingdom Metazoa; phylum Chordata; class Lepidosauria; order Squamata; family Shinisauridae; genus Shinisaurus; species Shinisaurus crocodilurus. Next base: position 68,397,508 of record CM037881.1, on the reverse strand, counting down.
AGTCCCTATTAAAATCAATGGGGTTTTTTCCCAACTAAATAAGGCTACTTCAGATGTGTGGCTTAAATAAATTCTAGGCACAAGTGTGCCTTTTTATCTCAAAACTCTGCCACTGATTTTGACAAGAACAGGCAGACAAACCCAAAATAACCAGGCAGGCAGAGGAGGCAGGGAACCCCAAAGCAGGCAGGCAGAGGCATTTGTCTTGGACAATTCAAACTGTGGAACTGGTTAAGAAGAGACCAGGCAGGCAGAGGAGGCAGGGAACCCCAAACAGGCAGGCAGAGGCAGCCAAACCCAAAATGTCTGAAAGGTTGCATTAGGAAAATGATTTTTAAAAATAAACTTGGATTGTTACTGCAACTAGGTCCAGACAGCACCTGCAGGTGGCATCAAGCAGGTATGTTGACGAGTCCTTGGTCTCGAGTCCCGAGTCGAGTCTCGAGTCCCATTAAAAATATTGGGACTCGAGTGCGACTCGAGTCACAGGGGGGACTCAGTCCGACTCATGAGTCGAGTCCGAGTCCCCATCCCTGTTAACCAAGCAATAAATATGAAGCTAAATGAAATGCAGAGTTCCAGTCTGGATGTACCCTTAACCTCTGTCATTCAAATTATAGTTATTTATTTATGTTTCTTTAACTGGATTTCTAATCCTGCTTTTTGATGAGAACATATTCAAAGCAAATAATAATAAAAAGGTAATAGTTATGCCCCCACCCTATCCTATGAGTTCAGGATGACTTGCAGCAATTTCATCAGTATCCATCTCTGTCCCCGAAGCTGACAGTCTAATTACAGTAATACCTTGGATTGCAAGTAACTTGGTCTGAGAGGGTTTTGCAAGACAAGCAAAAAAATTTTTGACTTGATAAACAAGCGACATCTTGCAAGACAAGCGTAGGGATGTAACTGCTTGCCTCGAGCGGGCGTAGCGGGCCGAAATCAGCCCTGCTCACGCCCGCCAGAGACTCGCTTTGATATAAGAGTGTTTTGGATTACAAGCATGGTTCCGGAATGAATTATGCTTGCAATCCAAGGTATTGCTGTATTAAGTTTGGATGGCTTGAGGAAATAAAGGAGGGCAATCTAAACAGAATAAATTTTATCCACTCCCTAACATTTCTTGTTGCTGTTACTCCTCTTTTTCCAAAATAAGGCTCCTAAGACAGAGTTGCTGCCGTTTTGTGTTTCTTTCTTCTCTGTGCAATAGAACACAACATATCATTGCACCGTATACCTCATATTATTGGCAGTGCAGACACCAAATTGCCTAGCACAATGATGGCCACATCATGCATTTTGTTGCATTTATTTATTTATTACATTTCTATACCACCCAATAGCTAAAGCTCTCTGGGCAGCTCACAACAATTAAAACTATAAAATACAACATGATACAATATAGAAGTTTAAAATTGCAATATGAAATAAAAGTGAAAACCAAAATAAAACCAAGCAGTAATGCAAGAATTTAAAATACAGATCTGAAACAACAGAAACTGAAAGACTAAAATGCCTAGGGAAATAAGAAGGTCTTCACCTGGTGCCAGAAAGAGCACAGTGTAGGCACCAGATGAGCCTCTTTGGGAAGCTCATTCCACAACCAGGGTGCCACAACAGAAAAGGCTCTTCTTAGTAGCAGCCCACCTCATTTCCTTTGGTGGGGACTCCCGGAGAAGGACCGCTGAGGACCATCTCAGGGTCTGGGTAGGTAAAACAAAATACCTGTGCCAACCCTGATTGCACTATGTGTGAGCAGCAGCGGTGCAGCTAGGTAATTTTAGACTCTGGACTTAATCGTTTTATGTGAGGGGGCAGAGCTTTAGATGGTCATGTGTGTTACTTCAGTTGCAAAGCTCACAATTAACATGACTCTTCTTCCCTCCTCCTCCAGCACCATTCTATGCTTTACAACTGCTTCTACGTTCCTGATGTTAGAACAAAACAAAATAATACCTGTTTGCCAACCCTGAGCATGTGCAGTTTTGCATTTTAAATTCACTTAAATCATAGCACCATCATGACCATAGGAATAAAAATACGCTGCCCTAATTCTAAACAGATTTACCTGGGAACAGGCAACATTTTGTTGTAGAAAAGAATAATATATTTTAAAGGTTAAAAATGAGCATTTACATTTACATGCCCAGCCAGTGCCCCTATAAAATGTTTTTTTTAACAAGAGTGTGGGCCCTCAGCAGGTGCCAGATCAGGCCTACCCTTGATGCTGGCCTGTCCCCTGGGAGAACGGGGGGGAGGGGGGGCTGCCTGAAATCCTGGAGAGCTCAGTCATAAGCTAGTTGGACCTCTGGTCCCACTTAGTCTAAGGCAGCTTCCTATGTTTCTAACACAAAGTCTGCTCAGTGAGCCTTCCCAAGAGATTGTTTTATAGGTTCCCTAACTCTGTAATGCATGATACGTAAAGCTGCCTTTGAAGACGGCTCAGAAGCGTCAACAGGTACAGAACACGGCTGTCAGGATTCTGACTGGCACAGCCTGCTTGGATCGTCTCTCACCAACATCAGAAGAGCTGCCTGCCTGCCTGCCTGCTTCCGAGCCCAATTCAAACTGCTGGCATTGACGTTTACAGCCATAAATGGCTTGGTACCCATGTGCCTGAAGGACAGGCTTCTCCCACAGCATCCTGTCCACACCCTGAGACCACCACCTGAGACCCCTTTCTCTGCCAGAGGTGAAGTAGGCAGTGCTGGCCCTGCCATTAGGCAGAGTGAGGCAGCCGCCTCAGGCAGCTGATTTGGGGTGTCATGAAAGGGCAGCAAATTGGTAGTCATTTAATTGATTATTGTTGCATTTTTATGGCCAGGGAGAGGCACTTGTGGAATTTCCTGCCTCTCCAAAATACTTTGGCCAGCCTTGACTTGGGGGTGGGGGAGGAGTACCGTTTGCTGCTCTTGCCTCAGGCCGGCCCCCAAGCTCTTGAGCCAGCCCTGGAAGCAAGTTACTACCAGAGAGAGGGCCTTTTCAGCTGTGGTACCCTGTCTGTGGAATGCCCTCCCCAGAGAGGCTTCTGTAGCACATAGACTGCTTTCTTTTAAGCCAAAAACCTTATTCTCTCAGGCTTTTGAAGCATTTTAGCCATTTTAAAATCTTGTTAACTGCTCTGTTTTTCTCTGCAGGTTGTTTGGACCTATGTGGTTTATTGTTTTTTCCATGTTAATTTTGTAAAGCACCCTGGAACCGAATTTGGTAGGGGGTAGTATCTAAATATTTTAAATAAATGAACAGCTCAAATCCAACCCCACTCTAATATCCCAATATAATTGTGACCATCTGATGTTTCATAAAAAAAACAGCGGGGGGGGGGGGGACAGGACCATGACTCTCTCCCTCTATCACGCCTGCTTCATTCTCTTTTCATTTGACTAAGAACAAGCCGTGGACTATTTCCACCATTCAGGGTTTGCCTTCATATTTCTTCATCCTATGGGCTGCCGAAACCAACAAATCCCCTCACCACATACACAGAGCCATCCCTGGAGCAGAAAATGGGAGCTCTTCCACCACCAGCAGCAGCAGCAGCACAACAACAACGACCCATTCTGAGTTTGCAAAGAAAAGACGGATGTCATCCCCAGTTGGAAATGCAGGGGGGGATTCAGTGAAGCTGAATGCAATTATCTGAGCTGAAATTCTGGCCTGCCTGCTGAGAGGGGGGGGGGGGGGAATCTGTGGCAAGATGGCTTTTACATTGAAATTTTGCTGGCACATCAGTTTAGGACACTTGGATTAATACCCTTACTAGTTCAATGGGATTTTTTTTTTCTTCTTCAGTGACTGCATAAACTGGTGCAAAAGACTTTCTCCCTGGGTGAATTTAGAGTCTGAATAGCAGGGTTTATTCCTACTTGCCTTATGCTGCACATTTACTCTACCAGGCATACAGCTAGCAGAATTATATATGCTACTGATATATAGTCAGTTACACCTGGGCAGACCCAGATAATGATGGGTCAGATTCTCAGGAGGGATAAATAAGCATAATTCCACTGACGCCAACAGTACTATGCCGAACATCAGTGCAAAATGTTGTCTTTTACATCACTATGAAGGGGTCTCTCAGGGGACTGGCAGCAGGATTCTCAAGTTATATCTCAGCTTCTTTCTCATACTTTGCACAGTTTAACCCTTTCCGCAGAGCAACTTGATTCTGAAAATGCCAGGTGATTTTTGCAGGATTGCTGTCTAGAAGAAACTTGGGGGATGCATATTGGATCTGAGGGAAGCCTGAAGCCGGAGCAGAATTGGGCCCCTTTGGACCATTACTGGTGCTTCTTCTGGTGAAGCAGGCTTCCCCCTAAAACCACCAGAGAATCAAAGCCACACCAGAAAAAGGCTTTGTTACCAATTCGTACTCAGAGATGCAGGCGTTCTGTCTCCTCTCCAAATAGCATATTTTGGTTTCGTTTCTCGTCTAAACAAATGCTGCTGGGGGCGGGGGAGGGAGAGAGGGAGTGTGGTTGAGTGATTGACAGGTCCACCTTTTAATCACAGGGCATGTTTTTTACAAGGGGATCCAATTACTGGAAAACTACAGGAATATGGGGGGGGGGCAAGGAAGGTACCATGAGATGGCCATTCTTCCAATGAGACCCGGCTTCACTATGAAAAAAGCCTTAAACTGATTTTCAGTCATCATTACTCCCTAGCCCCTCCACCTATCCTTCTGAAACATTGCAGGTTTCTTGCCTGAGGACACCTCTATGAAGTGTGTCATTTTCAAATAAATTACCCCAAAAATGAGGGGGGAGATGGAAGTGAATCACTTCTCCCCCCCCCCAAAAAAAGAGGACTCCCCCTTCCACATGAACTGCTGCACTTATCCTTTCGAAGCTTTATGTGTTTCTTACTTAGGGACATTTCTAGGTTGTCTGTTATTTTCAGAACAATAGTCCACAATGTTAGAGAAAAGTAGACCCAAAGCATGTACAGAAAGCTCCTGCCTTTCACGTGTACAGGCCCATGCATAGAAATCACCAGCTTCATTCTCTGCAAACAAACAAGTCAGACACACACATGCACACACACACACAGTTTTGGCCGGCCGCCTGCAGAAGGTTATCAGAATAGTTGGCCGAACGCCCAGAAAAAGTACCGTACCTCTTAGGAATGCCTGTCTGAAAGAAGCAACCCTGAAAAGAGATACTTTCTAGATGAACAAGAGAACAATGCCTGCCTATTTCATGTAAACAAGATGCAGAAGAGCAGTCTCCAGGCAAATTAAGAGAAAGCCACAGAATGGACTCTTAAGATCCATTCTAATAATGACCCAGC